>JBBBDQ010000860.1:1530000-1935000 GCA_037127315.1 Ascarosepion bandense | reverse complement strand
GCAAATATACAAGAGATAACTTGTCTGAGACGGAAAAATATGGGCGCCTTGAAATACGTGCGCAAAGTCATATGAAACAAAATTGGGGAAAAAAATTCTTGCATCAAAATTTGGAGAACGATGGGCAGTAACTTGTAATAACCTGTTGATACATACATGTATATTTACATATATTTATTTTTATATCCATAAATATATATATATATATATATATATATATATATTCATATATCCTGTAATTCTTAAAGTATTCATAATGATTACATTCAAAGATTATAAATTTTATTGTAATAATAGATTACCACGTATTTAGCATTTTGATGTTATTGTAAGAAAGTATAATCTATGCAAAAAATAATCCTTAGAAACAACACACACACACACACACACACACACACACACACATATATATATATATATATATATATATATATATATATATATATATATTGTTCACCGGTTGCACAAGTGGAAGTTTTATGTAGAACACAATCTTCAGGCACTGATTTAAGACACACTTCAATGTTAACACAGCACTGGAAGGAACGCGTTTTACATGAAAATCCTAATCGAACTTCTGTTGCGAAAAGTATATATATTTAATAATATATAGTTTATACGTGTTATCTTACATCGACCAATTATTTGTTAACCCTAGCACTCAGTGTTCAATATTATATATATATATATATATATATATATATATATATATATATTCTTTCTTTCATTCTGCGAATGGTGATAATATTATATATGTATATTCTTTCTTTCATTCTGCGAATCGTGGTAACATTATATATGTATATTCTTTCTTTCATTCTGCGAATGGTGGTAACATTATATATGTATATTCTTTCTTTCATTCTGCGAATCGTGGTAACATTATATATGTATATTCTTTCTTTCATTCTGCGAATGGTGGTAACATTGTACTAAACAAAAAGAACATGGTTGTTAAATGTAAATCGAGAAGTAACTCGAGAAGTAAAAGTAGGCGTTGATATTTGCTATCAATTTATCTCACAGCCCTCCATCGAAAGGCCTTGATGCGCAAGATATGCTAGATGCAGACTGATCAGCTGATACTAATCACAAGACTTCTATATTAAACCAACGGATAGGGCCACTTGTTCTCTTTGTCCTTTGTCTTTTTAGCCGATATTTCGGTTGTGTATTCTCAAATTTAAAGAAAAATTATTTAACAATTAAACATTAAAAAAATTACAACTGAATGAAGTCATCAGTAAAGAACTGCCATATATTTATTGTGGAAGTATAATCATTTATATGTCTTTCAATACACTTAATTTTTAATATATTCAATATAATCTTCTATAATTTTGTGAGTATATTGTGTTCAATATATGCTTATTTACTTCAATATCTTCGGCACCCCGCTCTCATCTTTGTATCCTGATTTTCATAATTTCTTATTATTCCCTTTCTCCCTTTGGTCGCCGGAGGCGGAAATGACTGTGAAGCTCCAGCCTCCATCTGTAGTGTCAGAGTAGAATATGATTGTCGGACACGATAAGCGAGTCGAGCACTCATGATAGTATGTCACCCAAGACGGCTGGACTCGAAAGTCTCGGTCCAAAAAGCCGTTTCTTCTACACCAGGAAGACCGAATTGCAGCAACGGTTTCCCAGTCTCAGGTCGATGTTTGCCTGTTTCAGGAATGTTTTCAACTGAATATACTGTCAAGTCTTACACCGTGAACAAAAATTTAGGAATGATTCCATGTCTCTTTTACATATGTCGATGAAAATCGAAACCGGCATACAACAAATATTTTTCCACATTCCATTATTTGTTAACCCTAGCACTCATTGTTCAATATTATATATATATATATATATATATATATATATATATATATATGTGTTCAGCTATGTGGGAATAATGGTTGTTTGGCGTATGCTTAGTTTATGATTATTAAAACGAAATCTAAAACTGTTCTGTGAGGGTATCAATGCCTGATATTATGGGCCTGCCAGGTGGTGTGATGTTCTCTTCATTATTTGATTGTTTAGTTTGATGTGGGTTGGATGAAGAGGTGTTAGCGTGTTTTTCTGGCATGTTTTTGGGATTTTATGTAGTTTTAATATAGTGTAGAATGTTGCTGGTTTACGGTTCTCAGGAATAAGAGATTTTATATTACTTTTTATCGTGTGGTTCTGGTTCTGAATGAGAAGTGCTAATTCTGTTTTGTAAGTGCTAGTCGGATCTAGAGGTAAGGGTACATAGGATCTGTTATTTTAAAGTTGTGATTCTGCTTCTTTAATATCGTTGTTAGTGTCTAAGATGGTTATAGCTCCGCCCTTATCGGCTGGTAATATAATCATGTCTCGGTTGTTTTTAAGTGTATAGATGGCTTGGTGTTCTATTTTGGATAAGTTTTGTGTTTTTATTTGGTGTCCTTTGTTTTTTAAGAAGTTATACATCTGTAGTCTGGCTTTGTTGGCATATTGATCCAAGTATTGGTTACGTCTGCTTGGTGGAGTTCATAGAGTGTTATTCTTCGTAAAAGAAGTTTGGAACATGGTTGGTTAGCGCTGTTGTCTGTAGCAGAAGTAGATTTGTTGTCTGAGAAATATTCTTTTAATCTCAGTCTACGAAGGTATTTTTCTATATCGTAGCAAAGGTTTAGAGGGTTTAGTGGTTGTGTGGGGCAGAATGATAATCCATTTTTAAATAAAGAGGTTTCTCCTTGGGTGAGAGTATATTTAGATAGGTTTGCGATGTGATTATCAGCAGAGGTGTTATGAGTGTAGCTTACATAATGAGATCTTCGTGGAATCTGTATTATTAAGTAGTTATTCAGGTGAGATATGTGTTGTAAAATGGGGTCCTCAGCAATTAATTTATTAAGTTTTGGGTTTTTCAAAAATATAAACTGTATCAGCTTTTTTGGTACAGGGAATTAGTGATTTCTATTTACTTGAAAGTATTGAAAAGGAGAAAGTGTTAGAGAGAATAATTGATTTTTTGAGATAAGCTCATGTAAAAGGATTTCTTAATGTAAGCAGAGTTTTGCGTGGAGGTATTGTTGTACATATGTTGGGCTTTTTGTTTATACAATGTAATAAGGCTGTGTTGGAAGCTGTATTTAAATCTGAATCCTTTTGTTATTAATTCCATTTTTTTTGCAAAGTCCGAGAAATATAATATCCGAGTATATTTGTGCCAATTTGTAGAGAATGTTTTCTACTATTCTTCTATCGTGGAGTTTTTTGCCGTTTAAGTAGGGTCCAGATAGCATAATATTGATCCACGTATACTGTCTTAATATGTATAGGAAAAACTACTAAAAAGTTGTAAATTTCAAAATGTATTTTTTTGACAGTATTAATTTATTTCTAATATATATATATATATATATATATATATTTGATATTTCAGACCGGCCTCGGCCTTTCATCAGAAACAAAATGATTTTAAAATTTAAACTAGAAGCGTTCGTCGTGAGAATTTATATATATATATATATATATATATATATATATATATATATATATATATATATATATGACAATTCAAAAATTACCATCATTATTAACTACCTGAAAGACATTATTTTTTCAATCTTGAAAAAATTTACAATTTTGTCGTAGTTTGATATTTGCACGTGTTCTAATGTAATAATTAATAACACACACAAATATATATATATATATATATATATATATATATATATATATATATATACTCATTCAGTCATGAATCAGAGCACTCTAGTTACTGGCGTATGATACATCATATGCTAAAAGTGTGCCTCCTTCTACCGAGTGCCCATAGCTCACAAGTAGAATCGCCGGTTTCAATCCTGGGTTAAAAGCAATCGAATGTTTAACCGTACTTATGAGCTGTGATACAGCGAAACAGATCTGTCTGCCGATGACTATTTACGCTCTCACACCCTGATTGAGCACTCTGGAAGAATGGTAGACTTTGAAAAACAGTAGCTACTCTAGCATTTACGCATCGTTCATTCAGATATCAATTAGAGTACTCTGGTTACTGTCGCATAACTATATATATATATATATATAGTCATCCGAGACAGATCTGTTTCGCAGTATCACAGCTCATCAGTACTGTTAGACTCCGATTGCTTTAACCCAGGATTGAAACCCGACCGAAGTGGCGTCAGTCGGCGTTTCTACCTCGCACGGTGGAAGAAGGCAGACTTTTCCGCATGTATATTATCATTATACACGCCCAATATATATATATATATATATATATATATATATATATATATATATATATATATATATATGTGGAAACCAAATGGAATCCTTGTATGAAGAAATGGGTTTATACACTCGTCAAAATAAATAATAAATTATAAACACTTTAGATGTAGTCTTGCGTTTTATTTTATGTATCGGGATGTGAGTTGTGGAAACAGAAATATTTTTTAGATTGGAACATTTTTTTTTCAAATATATTAGGTTGTAACATATGTTTTCCAGAAATGTTTTTTGATTTTAACATATTTTGTAATGATATCTAGATGCAAGTTTTTAATGCGTTGTGAAGCAGGAACCAATTTTAGATTGTAACATATTTCTAAAATGAAATCTTAAAGCAAGTATTTTACGGTCCCATTTTAACTATTCTGTGTTCATCTTTCTTTCTTATATTGACTGTGACATAGCGTGGTGAATAGGTGCCTTCATAGTTTGCGAAAGTTTATCGTGAATATAACGAACGTAACAGAATGATAACACGGTCCTACGCTGAACAATTCCGAACTATTATCCATTGCACCAACCGAACATCTAATCTTGCAGTACCTGGTATTGCCAATCGGTCACCGATCGAGGCTCGATTGTACTTCATTTTGGTGTACATTTGAGAACCAACATTTCAACGTGTTTTGACCGTAAGCCATTCAAAGCATTAAAAAACGTTAAAACGTCGTTAGAAAACACATCAGAATTGCTATATTTTATACAGATTTATATATATATATATATATATATATATATATATATATATATATATATATAGTAACCGCCATAAGTAACTATATAATTTAATTCTAAGAGAGAGTAGACTTTAGTTTTTTTCACCATATAACGTGATGTGCATTAAAGCTACGTGTGCTCCTCATGGATTAGATGATATTGTAATAATTTTAATACATAGCAGTATTTTAACACATAATATTTCATTGAAAGATTCTAACCGTTAACAACATTTTTTAAAAGTTTATTTATAAAACGTTTGCTCAATACTGCTATACATTATTTCTCTAGAATTTTAAACGAAATTGTATTTCGTTTTATCATTCACACATATACTAACTTTACCGACTCATAAAAACAACCATTCAAACATGATTCTTTTATAAACAAATACATACATGATTCTCTCATAAACAGATACATACATGATTCTCTCATAAACAGATATATCCATGATACTCTCAGTTTGTTTTAAAAAATAATTCTTATGTGCCTTGTATACATTAGTTGGCTACAATTTCAAATGGAAATATATTTCATTTTGTCTTTCACACACACAAATGTTACCAACATATAAACACACTTAACTCGTCTGTAGATTAAAGGCGCTTGACACTTGCATCATTTTTGCATACATACATACACATACATACACTTACATAGATATATACAAACACACACTTACATACATATATACATACATACACTTCTATCTAAAATGTCCATCCATTGCTTTATTACACTAACTTGTACTTGACCAATGAAATCAAATCTCAATAAACAAACTGGCTGTGTGAATTTTAAAAACTAAAAAATTTTTTAAAAAGTCATATGAAAGATATCTATGAAGAAGATTGGTAAAATGAAACATTAGATTAGATACACTTTTTTTCTAACTGTCCTTTTTATTATATATATATATATATATATATATATATGTATTTTCCTTCATATATATATATATATATATATATATATATGAAGGAAAATACACCTGACGAATAAGACATCTTAACGGTGTCCTCACGAAACTTCGAAGTAGACATGAATATGTTAAAGAGAAAAACCTTTTGTATATATCAACGCATTATATCCACCCCTATATAGAGCGCATTACCATAAAACCTTCCCTGCTAAAATACATTTTATCAGTAAAACCAGTAAAATATAACAATTTTGTCGCTAAACATTATCACAAATTAACACTATAAATATATATATATATATATGAATGAAAATACACCTGACGAGTGAGACATCTTAACGGTGTCTTCACGAAACTAAGTAGACATGAATATGTTAAAGAGAAAAACTTTTTGTATATATCAACGCTTTATATATATATATATATATATATATATATATATATATATATATATATATACAATATATATTTTTCTGTATAAAAAATATACTAGTATTGACTAATGTCTTCTACAGAATGCCCGTAATATATATAAAATAACATTAATAACGAACTTTTTAAATAAAGCAAAGCACAATTCCCAATTCTAACGAATGTATATGAGTGAACTGAAACACATAAAACAATCATTTGTCAACAATAATTTTCCTAACTACACCATTGATAAACTAATAAGATTATCCTAAAAAAAAACTTAAACCACACCAGTATTGAAAATAGCACATAACAAAATATATATATATATTTTATTCAAACCGGATGCATAATAATTATAAGCAGGGTAAATTTGTTATATGAAATATTATTAAGCACCATATGTAATTCTTTGGAAACATGTAAAAATTATAATATATTACAGAAAATAAAAAGACCGTGATTTTTTTTTTATGTTGTTTTGTTAATCAAAATAAACTCCATTAAATCTAAACTAGCAATTAATAGTGTAAGAATTTTAATGCCCGGTACAAGACTGTGTTTCTTATCACAAATGAATTACCTATATTTTACACGCTACCACCTCTTTTGTTAGATGCGTTACATGCCCCTTATCAAACCAAAGTACATAAAAACATTTATTTACCCTTAATTTACTAGAAAACTGAAAGAATATTTGGCTTGAAAATACAAGATTATTATTAATATCACAATATCAAAAGGATCACGCTGTTCGTGAGGCACTATATATCAAACAATTTTCTCCTACCATCAAACTTACATTATTTAATAAAGGAGATGTAGTATTGCATTCTTTTAAATATAAAGATGTTCACGCGATTTTCAGTAGCGCGAGGCACGAAAGAAGGTTCTTCTGTCAAAAACAACACAAAATAAATTACATCACAATAAAAACATGAGGGTAAAATATCAACAGCGAGAACATAACACACTTAAAAATGGCTAGAGAAGTAGCTGAAAACGCTTGAAAAATAATTACGAAATATCATCTTATTTCTTATCTACAGCTGTTAGAATACTGGAAAAATTGAATGAAAAATAATAAAATCTTATTTGTCGGTCGTTTTCAACAAAACATCCTTAGAAAAATAGGTTGCTGTCCAGATTATACATTAATATATATAATTTAGAAAACCCTAAAAAGAATATTATGCACATAAATATTCAGTCGTCTTATTTGACATGGCTTCTGAAATTAGAAAGAAAAAGTTTTGGCAAATTTTTTCAATATATGGTAACATGAAAAAATGTAACATTTGTTGTTAACAAACATATTGTTTAAAAGATATATCTTTTCAAAGATTAAAAAGATTGTCCTTTATATGATCCTTAACTGATTTTATGTTTATAACAGGTTTACATACAACATTTGCCAAAATATTCTTGAAGACGCTTTCTGCAGTCGTGCAATTTTTAAAAAAGACCACTACAAATTCATCTAAAATATACACATGCCCTCATGAATTTGTGAGAAAACAATAGAAAAATGACTAGATAAAATATATAAGGACATTGTGTTCACTTGCTAAGATAAAAACAATGTAAAAAAGAAGTAAAAAAGAAATGTATTAACATTTTTCTTTCAGTGTATATGTTGTTATATGGAAAGCCGCCAGCCTTTCACAAATAGAAAAAATGTACTCTTCAAGAGAAACACTTTATTCAATCGCCCTGAGGAGTTCCAAGAACACCTACGGCATCCAATTTCACAAAGATTTTCCTGAAGCAAAGATGCATATATGTAAATTGTAAATGGCAAAAATAAGAAAAAATGTACATAATTAAGTTTCCGAAATTTATTCCCAGCTTCTCTTATTCGTACGATTTAAATAACTTCTATTTGCATTTGTATGTATTTAAACAAATGCTGTTGATATTATAACATTGTAAAAAAAATTAGGTTCTGTTGAATTGAAAAAAGCTTCTTCCTGTTGCCCAGCTTTTGCGTTGAGTAGGTTATTATCTTTTAGTGGTCATATTAAAAATGAAAAAAGCATCAAAGTGAACATTTTTTGCAAAAAAACATCTACTTAGGAATATTTTTTTTTTTTTGTAGAGTCTTACTGTTACAGTTGAGTAACCGTTTAAAAGAAGAATTAGAAGCCATGTTCTTGAGAGGTTTACAATTATTTTGATTCGCTATATTAAGCGTAAAAATGCTAGGGAAATAAACAATAATCTCGTATTTTTATTATATCTACATTTTCATGGAACATGATACAAACACACATGACAAAGAAACCATATTCTTGTGATGTTTATGGAACAGCATTTTCAGTAGAATCACGGAGCACAATATGCATCTGATAATATTCACCTGAGAGAAACCATATAATTTCCAAAATTTGTGGATTCTCATTTTGAGAGATGTCACAATTGGAGTGTCATATGCAAACACACAGTGAAGAGAATCCATATTCTTGCCAAGTTTTCGGATCTACTTTATCAAATAAAGTCACATTTGAAGAATCATATGCAAACAAACAATAAAGAGAAACGATATTCTTGTGAGGTTTGTGGATTTGCATTATCAAGAAAGTCAGATTTGAATGGGCATATGCAAACACACACTAAAGAAAAATTATATTGTTGTGGAGTTTGTGGATCTGCTTTTTAACGGAAGTCAAATTAGAAGGACCATTAAAAATGCTGATGTGAATACACAACACTGTTTTATAGACCTCCATTCAATTTTATATTTGAATTTTTATGTATTTAAATAAATGATGTTTTTTTTTTTTTTTTTATAAGCGTTTCACCCCGAGCAAGGCATGTCACTGTCACTACTGTGCAGGGGGCTACGTAGAGTGGAGAAAGGCTGATTAAATATAGGAGATGACAGAGGGTGGGTGATAGGCGGGTAAGGACACCGAGAATGAGGGTTGGGTAGATGAGAGTGTTTTGAGAATAGTTGGGAGTTAGTGTGATAGGAGGTGTCTATTGACGCCCTACATTTAAACACCTGGAGATTGTAACTGTCGGGAAAGCAGACTTGTGGAAGGGAGTTCCACGGGCGGGAAGCGCGAGAAAAGAAGCTGTTTACGGTTACATCTTATTTGTTTAACTGTAAAAGGGTGGGACCTAGTTGCTAATCTAGTATCTCGTGTAATTTCGTGCTTAGGCGGCACCAGTGATCTAAGATCATCGGAGCAGAAGCCATGAAAGTACTTGTAGAAGAGGCACAGGGAAGCCACATCACGCCGGTGAGAGAGCGGCTGCAGCCGGTCTGCCAAGTCAGTATCAACCACGTTAGAGATCCTCCTTTGTATTTTGTCAAGAAGCCCAAGGAGAGCAGCAGGGGCACCCGACCAGATATGGCAGCAATATTCAATACACGGGCGGATGGTAGATTTGTATATGTGCAGAATAGATTCAGGTGGGAAAAATTTCCGGGCCCTGCACAGGGAGCCGACTTTCATAGCAGCAGATTTGGCAATGGATTCAATATAGTCATTCCATTTGAAGTCTGCCGAGAGTGTAAGGCCAAGGAGGCGTAGTATTTTACTCTCTGGGAGGCTAGCCTGTCCCATGCTAATGGGAAGTAGATGCGATTGATATTATAATAACATTTATATATTAAAGAATGGGAAAACTTGTGAGGAACTTTAGTTAATGTTAACTGATATCAGTCCTATTCATGTTGAAAATCATTTTTTGGCGGAGACTATTGAATGTCAATGGCCATATTAAAAATGATCGTCTGAATTCACAAAACCGTATTATAGACTTCCGTTCAAATTTTATTTGCATCTGTACGTATTTAAATAAATAAATATGAATTATTTTATAACAAAATCGAAAAATTAGAAAATAATTTGAGAAAAAATGTGACGAAATCTAGTTGATAATGAAATCTTATATTTTTTAATAATTTCACATTAAGAAAGGTAATAAAGCCACTAAAACGTAATAAGTATGTGAGATATAATACAGAAAATACTATTGAAGAGAAAGATCAATGAAAGAACAAGAATTGTGAGAGTAGATAACGATTTAGGTTGTATTTAAACTTTAAAAGACAAAAGTTGGCAGGAAGCAAGTAGCTGGAACAGAATTCCACAAGCGAGAAGTGCGATAGAAAAAACTGTTAGCATAGAACTTACGGTTGCATGTAGCCATTTCAACTGTAAAATGATCAGACCTTTTCAGGGAAGCTAGAAACAGAAAGCAAGTTCTAAAAGTGATAAATGGGATAAAAAACTGTTGGCATAGAGCTTACGGTTTTATCTAGCCATTTGAACTATAAAATTTAAGATCTTGCCAGGGAAGCAGGAAACAGGAAGAGAGTTCCACAAATGAGAAGTGTGATAGAAGAAACTGTTAACGTAGAACTTACCGTTACATGTAGCCATTTCAAATGTAAAATGATAAGACCTTGCCAGGGAAGCAGGAAACCGGAAGACAGTTTTAAAGGTAAGACGTGTGATAGAAGAAACTGTTAACATAGAACTTACGGGTTCATGTGGCCATTTAAACTGTAAAAATATGAGATCTTACCAAGGAAGCAACAAACCGAAATAGAGTTTCACAAGTGAGAAGTGTGATAGAAGAAACTGTTAACATACAACTTATGTTTACATCTATCCATTTCAATTGTAATGTGATCAAGACCTTTCCACCAGAGAAGAAAGAAACCGGAAGAGAGTTCCATAAGTGTGAAGTTTGATAAAAGAAACTGTTAGCATAGAACCTATGGTTACTTGAAGACATTTCAATTGTAATATGATCAAAACTTTCCATGAAATCAAGAAACCGGAAGAGAGTTTAACAAGTAAGAAGTTTGATAGAAGAAACCGTTAGCATAGAACCTATGGTTACTTGAAGACATTTCAATTGCAATATGATCAAACCTTTCCATGAAATCAAGAAACCGGAAGAGGGTTTCACAAGTAAGAAGTTTGATAGAAGAAACCGTTAGCATAGAACCTATGGTTACTTGAAGACATTTCAATTGTAATATGATCAAACCTTTCCATGAAATCAAGAAACCGGAAGAGAGTTTCACAAGTAAGAAGTTTGATAGAAGAAACCGTTAGCATAGAACCTATGGTTACTTGAAGACATTTCAATTGCAATATGATCAAACCTTTCCATGAAATCAAGAAACCGGAAGAGAGTTTCACAAGTAAGAAGTTTGATAGAAGAAACCGTTAGCATAGAACCTATGGTTACTTGAAGCTATTTCAATTGTAATATGATCAAACCTTTCCATGAAATCAAGAAACCGGAAGAGAGTTTCACAAGTAAGAAGTTTGATAGAAGAAACCGTTAGCATAGAACCTATGGTTACTTGAAGACATTTCAATTGTAATATGATCAAACCTTTCCATGAAATCAAGAAACCGGAAGAGAGTTTAACAAGTAAGAAGTTTGATAGAAGAAACCGTTAGCATAGAACCTATGGTTACTTGAAGACATTTCAATTGTAATATGATCAAACCTTTCCATGAAATGAAGAAACCGGAAGAGGGTTTCACAAGTAAGAAGTTTGATAGAAGAAACCGTTAGCATAGAACCTATGGTTACTTGAAGACATTTCAATTGTAATATGATCAAACCTTTCCATGAAATCAAGAAACCGGAAGAGAGTTTCACAAGTAAGAAGTTTGATAGAAGAAACCGTTAGCATAGAACCTATGGTTACTTGAAGACATTTCAATTGTAATATGATCAAACCTTTCCAGGAAATCAAGAAACCGGAAGAGTGTTTCACAAGTAAGAAGTTTGATAGAAGAAACCGTTAGCATAGAACCTATGGTTACTTGAAGACATTTCAATTGTAATATGATCAAACCTTGCCAGGGAAGCAAGAAACCGAATGAGAGTTCCAAAAATAAGAAGTTTGATGGAATAAACTTAGCATAGAACTTGCGGTTACCTGTAGCGATTTTAACTGTAAAATGATCAGACCTTGGCAGGGAAAGGAAAAGCAGGAATTAGTTCCACAAGTGAGAAGTTCGACCAAAGAAACTGTTATTTAAATGCAGCTATTTAAATAGTAAAATGATTAAACTTTGCCGCCAATCTAGCACTTCGCCTAATATCATAAAGTCTAGAAACCACCAAGGAAAGTTAATCTGGTATAACAAGTGTAATTGTGGAATAACCTTCTGCATAACTCAGTGGAATAGACGGGTAGAAGATAATGTAAATGTGATTAATGCGTCCAGGGGGACTGAGATTTTCTTGCTAATTTTTTTTTTCTGTTGTCATCGTTCATTTTCGTCACTTCAAAGGTCCGTTGAGATTCTAATTACTTTGCACCATTTCCAGTGTTTGTTAGATACGCACGACTTGCTTTTACTAAGATGTGAACAAGATAAAAGAAAAGAAATTACATGAATTACGAGGACATATTGCAGTGTCTTGATACTTGGGAATATAATAACATGCAGGTGAAAATGCGATCCATTAATTTTGTCTGTCAAATTTCAAGCGTGAAAACATCGTAATGGTTGACATGTAAGAGCGTGTTGAAATGCAGACAACGCCTATTATGGGCTATGAGGAGATTTTTCACTATGACCGTTTTTAATTATTTCATCCTAAGCAAAGCAATAAAACCAAAAAGAAAATTGTCACTGATTCCTAGAGCAATATGAAAAACATGATATTGTTAAAGAGAGATGACAATAAAATTACAGGAAAATATAACGGCTGGCATTGCATTTAAATATTTGAAGATTAATGTTGACTTGGAAACAAGCAGTCGGAAGGGAGATACCCATGCAAGGAATGCGAGAGAAATTACTATTAGCATCGAACTTACTGTTACATATTACTTCTTAAACGACAAAACAACGCAAAATTTCCACTAATCTAGTCAGTCAGTCAGTTAAGTGACATACGTGATACAAGTATGGGCGATCATGTCCCGAAAGAGACATGAGTGACTGGGCAGACGATTATTCAGCATTATGTTGGCCATTACTTTCTGCGGTAGACTGGTTGCCATAGAACCCAATCTATCCCGTTATTTAATCCATAACTGGAGGGAATAGACGGATTAATATCTTTCACTAGAGTATTTGTGCATAAGTAAATGCAAGGAATTCAATTAATCTAGTACCATCCTTAAATCCACAAAGTCTAAATAATATAAAATAAAGTCTCTCAGAAAATTTACTATAAGAATATTTATAAAAAAACACAGAAGAAGCAACATTATGGCGGTATAAAACTGACTGAAGCCGCGACGCTAGAGCAAGACTAATAACATTGCCGATTTACCTTTAAAAATTTAAAAATTTCTCTAAATATATAACAGAAGCAACGCAAAAATATCTACGTTGCAAAGTAGTTGTATGCAGCATGCTATTGATTTCCAATGGCACGAGTAAAAACGTTCGCGTGACAATAGTATTGACTAGCAGTACAGCCCGGCATTTCTTGGGTGTAATGAATGCTTTAAAACTAATCTGTGGTCCTGGAGCTCAGACTCTTCGGACGTTGGCACGAAAGACTAAAAAGCAATAGTTGTTTCCAATTAAACGAAACCACAGACTGAAAGAAAAATCAATGGATGTAAGTCAAGTTTTGATTTCCTGGTATCGATATCAAATACGTTTTTTCGTCGTAAACTGAATTTTGAAGGCTAAATAAGTACTCTGAGTAAATGGTATCATGGTTGAAACTAAGAACTACAATTATACCTACTTAGAGCCAAACCCGAAGCAAAAACTAAAATGAAAGGACTGAAAAAAATAGACATACAGGCACATAAAAACACACAGAGACAAACATCTTGCCTTTTTTATATATATTATTCTGCATAATTGTAAGAACTGCAACCTTGAAACTTCTGAATATCGCTTCTTATGTCTTTGTCTATGAGTGTATCAAATTTGATTAAAATCGGGCCACTCTTTTTATAACCCGATTTTTTCGATTATCGATTTTCGATATTTCTCGGGTGTACCTTGACACAAACCTAGCTAAGAACACTCACAGACGCTTATAGTACAACAGTGTAAATTTTCAAGAAAATCGGTTCAGTCGTTTCGGAGTCTATAGGTAGCGGACACACACAGACACACACACACAGACAAAGTTCTATTTATAAATAAGTTTAGATTTATATAATAATATCACTGGTTAAAAGCAATGATGCTGCAATGGTTTTCATGAAGAAAGCCTCGAACGTTTCAGTAATTATGATAAAGAAACGGTTATAATTAATTGTTTTTATTTTATTAAAGAACAAACAGTATTTTTCTGATATGGAGATAAAAATAACTAACACCAAGTCTTATTAATTAAAGTATCTAGAAGTTGAAAATATATCAATATAAAAAGGGTTAATGATGCGACACTAGTAGATTGTGCAATAGAATTTATATCGAATAGTAACACTAATCTCTTTGATTTTGAATTAGTATTGCCTTGAAATATACTGGGGTTTTTTTTGGCATGACTACAAAGCCTTTTGGTATCGTATCAAGATATCGCTTCCAAAATCAATGTCATTGATACTGAATTGGTATCGCTTCAAAACACAATGGCATTTCAACTGTTAGGTAGTAGTGACCGTGTTTGAAAATGTGATAGACTGGAGTTAGTATCTATTTCCAAAGACTTGATGCTAAATTGATATTTTTAGTCATTTCTCTCTAAGCAAGACGATAATACCACTAAGCCGAAATTGCAACGCGTGATTGTGAGAAAATAGGTTGTTTGTTAGGAAATTAGACAATAAAATAACGGGTTTCAGAAAGACAAAAGGCTGCGATTTTACAGAGCAGTTGCATTTTTGGAGATCATTTTTGTAAGCAAAAAAACAAAAAAAAAACAGCAGGAAATATTTCTATAAGCAAAAACTGTCAGGAACACTTTTAATATAGAAATTACAATCACAATTACGAATCAGCATTAGAACAAAGAAAGCTATTTGCCATCCAAGTCTCAACCAATGGCTCAACCAATGGCTCAACCAATGGCTCAACCAATGGCCCAAACAAAGGCTCAAACAAAATCTAAATGATACTGTATGGGGAGTTTAACGGCAATATCAAGGAAACATTATTTAAGCCTTCACAGTAATTCCCTTTTTGAGTTTGAGCTTAATTTTATATTGAAACCTTCTCAGCAAAAATCATCGGTGGGTCCAGGAACGGATTAATCTATTTTATATTGATTCCAACTGAGAAAAAAAGTTTCAATTTAGAAAAATTTCGGAACACGTACGGGCTTCAGCAACAGATTAGGTTCGTTTGCTGAGGTTTCTAAAAAAAATTAGCATTTACCCGTAACTTCGGGGTAATGAAATTTTTGTCCATAAAAATTTTAGACATTGAATTAAATCTTGGTGTACACTAAATTATTCGTAAGATCTATATTTTAGTATATGAATATACTATAATTTGCAGACGCCTACCTATCGATGGTAAAACGCATTGTCTCGAAATAGGTTTTCCCCAATTTTCAGTATATATATATATATATATATATATATATATTTTGGTCAATTTTGTACTTGAGTTACTTGGAAGATCTCTGTCTGGATTACACTTGCCATAATATGTAAATGTGGTAGGGTTTACCCTTGTATACGTTAGCATTCACCCGTAATTGATCAGGTATGGCAGAGAGTTTTAAACCTTTTCAGTGGAATAAGCTTGGTGTTTTCCAACAAAGCATTATTTTAGAGTAATGCTTACTTATATTGCAGAAAGAAGTGGCAGCCGACTGCGGAAAAAAATCTGCCTCATCAGTCATGGATCGAAAAAGGCATGATTGCCTAAACGTGCATCCCGTTTGGCAATTAACTAAGTCACTTGTATCAAAAATGTATATCTTATTAGGGCAATCTTATTGTGAGGTGGACTTAAAAGTTATACTACAAATCACATTTTCAAATTCGAACATACGGAGAAACCTCGGTTCTCTAACGTTTCACATGTTTAACCAATCGTTTTTTAACAGAAAATTCGAGATTAAAATACCTCTGTTCTCGAACAAAATTTAAGATATCGAACAGCACTGCCGAAATGAGCCGAACCGAGTTAATCCGAATGGAATTATTTCTGAGTCGGCTGTATATATTCGTGTTGTGCTGTGTTTTACTTTTCTAATTCCATTGTGCTGAGCCTTTTTCTCTGCATTGATCCTCACTGAAGACTAAAAAAGACATCTACGTAATTCTGTATAGAGAGTTTAACAGCAATACCATGGAAATATTGCTCAAGCCTTGCCAGTAATTCACTTTCTAGAAAGTTTGGGCCTAACATTATATTGAAATTTTCCAAATCAAAAATCATCATTGAGTCCAGGAACGGATTAATCTATTATATATTCATTCCAAAAGAGAAAATAGTTTCAATTTAAGAAAATTTTGGAACACATACGGCCTTCAGAAACGGATTAAATTCGTGGGCTGAGATTACACTGTATATTATTGAAAATATGGAGTAAATTTTAAAGAAATTTAACAGATAATCTACAGAGAATGTTAAACTGTTTAATCAAAATCTACGGTATTTATAGGTTGAGCGAATCGATGCGAGATTTCAGGTACAGGTTCAGTCCCAAAAACTCAACCGAATTTTCGCGTAATTTTTATGATAAAATTTGAAATGAAGAGTTTGTATTCATAACCATTTCCGTCTGAAAACGTTAGGAATATTTGCAACAACGTAATACAGGCGCGCGTGATACCGACATGTGCGGAAATATTTCAGAATTCGTGATAGTAAATAAGGTTAATTAGTTAATTAAATATAATTATTATTTCGATCCTAATTACAAGTGAGCTGGAAAATTTGCCAGCGAATTGGGATTACATATTAGCTAAATTACGCACAAATATATATATATATATATATATATATATATATATATATCCTCTGTATTATGATAAAAACCGGTGTGTATTTATTTGAATATATATATATATATATATATATATATATATATATATATATTCCTCCAGTCAGGTTCATGGTGAGAGAGAGAGAGAGAGAGAGAGAGTGAGAGAGAGAGAGAGATAGAGAGAGAGAGACAATAACGAGGCAGCGTCGGCCGGCTCAGGCCATTAGAGAGCTAATAGCGGGGCAGCGTTGTTGTTGCTGAGGGACATCATGCCGTGGAGGAGGGGTTGCTGCCTTTCCCCCCTCACCTTCTTCTTCTAATTACTAAGCTTATCAGGGGCCTTGTAGGATTATGCCTTCGCTAGTCCTACTGATGATATTTTTTAATGAGGCTGTGACGCCGTGACATTAACCACTTTAGAAAGGTGCCCCGGCTAGGTTTAACGACCCTCCACTATGATCAACATTCTTTTATTCCGATAAATTATTATGACCAGAAAGTATTTACAAGATATTATCACCTGAAAAACAAAGTACCCTGTGGAAATGTCCACTTTACTTATTGGAGATACATACCTGAATTGTCAATATTTAGCGGAAAATGTCCCCAGCTGCTTCTTCAATATATCCGCGGGCATCCGATGTAATATCAGCCTTGTTTTTCGGGTGACCATATTTTCTGTTTAGAGACGTACTGTCTTCGACATCAAGATGCTCTCAGTCAATTGCTTCGCCTCTTCTGTAGCCAGCAGGATGTCCTAAATATAAATATATGAAGGTAGTTCTGTACTGATAACTTGCAAAATATACATGTATTTAGATCAGTGGTAGCTAATTATAAAGATCCTCTTCTTATGGGTGTTGTTGCGTGAATAATAAAAATAAAATTTCAGAATAATTTGCTACATTGTATCTCTGTGTGGTCTGCTATCAGCCTTATTCTAATAGTTATGATTCAATTTTCAGAAAAGCCTACTATGCTGGTTCACAACTGCAAATGACAATTGCTGTTGTATTAATACTATTAAATCCGGTAACCTACAGATGATAGGTTTGGAATCGAGAGGCTTGGAATATCTATTAACATAGATAGATAGACGTTAACAAAGATAGATAATATTACAGTAACATCCTACGAGGAATGAAGTTTTCCTCTTGCTATATATAAATTACCTGCGGGCCTTTCAGAGAGCAGTCAACGCCTAGTTAACAGCCTTAGCACTGTCAGCACTCTGCAATACTAAAATGTTGTTCTAAACATAATATAAGTAAGAATACTACAAACATTTATCTCAAATTCTGACCTAAACTCCGCCGAAGTATAGAGTCACGACTGGGGAATATTAGACAAATATTTTTGGCCTGGTAACATGGCCCATATGACCCACATTAAAAAGGCCTTGTGTCACATTTTGCTTTTAATGGGAAGGCGACTAAATACTGAAATCAACGCTTAGTAATGTCAGCACTCTGCCTCCGGGCGTAGAGTATTAACCCAGTCGAATCTCCGCCGAAGGGTAAAGTCTCAACTGGGTAAAACTAGACAGAAATGTTTGGATAGACCATATGGTCCAAATACCCCACATTAAAATAGCTTTGTGCTATATTTTGCTTTAAGTGGGAAGGCAACAGTAGGAGTAAGAGCAGTTAGGAGCAGTCAAGTATAGCAGTTAACAGAACAGGTAACGACAGCTATTAATCAGGCAGCGTAACAATACATTCGGACTTTTTTTTTTTTTTTTTTTTTTTAATCATCTCACCCCAAGCAAGGCATTCCACTGCCACTATTGCGCATGGGGCTACATAGGGGAAGGTAAAGAGAAGGAGTGGATAGACATAGGGAATGTCAGGAGAAAGGTGATAGATGAGTAAGGATAGCGAGGATGAGTGTCGGGCAGATGGGAAGAGTGTTTGATATAATGGGAGCAGGTTAGTGTGTTAGGAGGTGTCTATTGACCTTACATTTAAACTCCTGGAGATTGTAGCCGTCGGGGAAGCAATCGTTTGGAAGAGAATTCCACAGTCGGGAAGTGCGAGGAAAGAAACTGTTGGAGTAGAAGTTACGGCTGCATTTTATCGGTTTCACTGTAAAAGGGTGGGATCTAGTTGCTAATCTAGTATCTCGTGCAAATTCGTATTTAGGGGGCACCAGTGATCTAAGTTCATCGGAGCAGAAGCCGTGAAAGTATTTATAGAAGAGACACAGCGAAGCCACGTCTCGCCGGTGGGAGAGAGACTGCAGGCGGTCTGCTAAGTCGGTATCTATCACATTACAGACCCTCCTCTGAACCTTACTTATTTCTATATTACTATTTATTAACACCTCCTTTGATTATCTTGATTCTTGTTATACTAATACATTGTTTTGATCCTACCTTCTTGTTCCATGTTTTACTTCGGTCACTACAACTTTGCGGCGAAGTTTCGCCCCAACCACACAAAAAAGAATTTCGTGACAAAGATCCATAACAGATAGATATTTAGGATTTTTTCAGAAATATAATATTCTTGTGCAATACCGAAGGGTAAATCTATTAATAAATGCAGAAGAGTTTAAAAGAATTGTTGTCACTTAATCCCCAGTGTAAGAAAACTGCTGCTGAAGTTTATTGTTGAATGAAGTTTCGCGGCATTTTGTCTGGCATTATGTTTCGAAACTGAACACAGCAGCACGGTCTTTGTCGTAGGGGACATTGCTGTGAAAGATCACGTGTCGTAACAGCTTGAGACATAAATCAATAACCGAAAGACACTTTTACTTTAACCGTGATTTGAACGCAGCAAAAACGATTACTTGATCTCAGTTTCTCTGAATCTGATACATCTATCAGACGCATTTGTTATATTGAAGAATGACCGCTACTTGAATGCTCCGGGCAGGGCTTTTGGAAAGCTGGACTGCAGTCTTTGAAAGCTATATTGCGTGATGCCCAGTTTGAACTGTCACTGGTTCCAAGGACATGTACTTTCAGGGAACAAATGCACGGGAGTTAATGACCGCTTTCGGGGATTTCGCTTCGACGAAGCACGAGCGAAAAGTGACTGTGATAATTATTCGTTCGATGAAGGACAGTAGATGCAAGAGACTATATGTTCGCTGCCATCTTCTGAGTGGCCAGAATGAGCTAGCTCAATTTTTCTGGGGTGGCCTACAATGAATAATCTCTCATTCTATTTTTCTCTTTGTACGTAGTCTATACGTTAGAGGAACTTTGAATGATATCGCAGATCGATCTTTTTAAAAAATATCTATCTATCTATCTATCTATCTATCTATCTAATGATTTCTTTTTTTTTTTTTACTTCTCTCCTGTGGAACTCCCTTCTATCTTTTGCTTTCCTACAATCTTTAATTGTGCGTTGTGGTAGAGTGCATATCAACTCCGAACCACAAATCGTGGTGCCGTGTTCGAATTCCAGCTGAATTCCTTGCATTCACTTACCTTGGGAAAGGAAATTAATCCGTATCTTCTGTCCATTTATGGGTTAAATAATAAGACAGATTAGGGCCTATAGCCTTGGTTGGCAACCAGTCTACGCAGAAAGCAATAGCATTCTACTGTGGGATAATCATCTGCCCAGTCAATTATGTTCCTTTCAGGACATGAGAGACGAAAGCGTGTATCACATATGGCACTTAACTGACTGACAATCTCTAAAAATGTACGTGCAATGTCAATCAACATCTTGAAAATTGATCTTTTTTCTGTCCTTTCTCCTAAGTAACCTCTTCCTTTGGCTAGAATTATTATAAAAATATTTATCAGTCTATGTCAATATATATAAGTCTATGTATGTTAAGGAATATTGTGTGTGTTATTATCTATCAGTGTATGTTAATACCTATCAATCTGTGTATGTTAATATCTATTAACATTCATAGATATATATCTATTAACGTAGATGAAAAGACATATCGATATATACATATAGCTATGAACATAGATGCCGTGATAGATTGTACAAGACTGACATTTTTAAGAATTTCAAGTAATGTTAAAATGTTCAATACCTCCATTTTATTTATTAATAATCATTTATATCCTACAAAACGATTCATAATATAATGTTTGTATTTTCTATATTTTTGTAGTGTGAGAGTTCATTTCATAATAGTCTTAATAAATGTCAATAATGAGATAGGTACATATATTTATTCTTCAGTTTTTAAATTAATTTGACTATTGGTTTAATGGTAAGGTAACGTGGTAGCCGGTTTAAAAAGATCTACACCGAATGATTTTTCAATAGTAATCTACGTTTACTTGGAATTGTGACTTTTTAAAAAACTTAATTCACAAAATTTATTTTTCTAGACAGAAACTTACACAGCTTTCTCGGCGACATCTGTACCATCAATAATTAATGAATTAAAATATCATAGTAAATACAACACATCTACTTTTATTTCATAATTCATCTTCCATATAATCCAGATGAATATTGGTTGATTCAATATGGCTGAACAGATATCATGCATACTCATTCAGAATTTGCAGCCCTAAATAATTATATGAATGAAATAAATACACTGAAAATACATTCAAGTTTCTTCAGAACTCTAATTGTTCTATATTCAATGCAAAACAAAAATCTCATAAAATATTCCAAAATCAAAATACATATTGTCCTACCAACTATCATGTCGAAAATTGAGAATACTCAATGTAAAATTCATATAAAACTATCAGTATAGCCCGGCGTTGCTCGGGTGTCATGAAAGCTTTAAAACTAATCCATGGTCCTGGAGCTCAGACTGTTTGGACGTTAGCACGAAAGACTAAAAAGCAATAGTTGTTTTCAGTTAAAGCGATACCGTAGACTGAAAGAAAAATGAATGGATGTAAGTCAAATTTTGATTTCCTGGTATCGATATCAAATAAGTTGTCAACTTAATATTGAAGGCTAAATAAGTCTTCTGAGTAAATGGTATCATGACTGAAACTAAGAACTACAATTGTACCTACTCAGAGCCAAACCCGAAGTAAAAACTAAAATAAAAGAGCTGAAAAAATACAGACATAGAGGCAAATAAACAGACACACACACACAAACATCTTGCTTTTGATATATATATATATATATATATATATATATATATATATATATATATATATATATTCTCGGTTTTCTGCACTATTGTAAGAACTGCAACCTTGAAACCTCTGAATGTCGTTTGTTATGTCTTTGTCTATGAGTGTATCAAATTTGATT
This sequence comes from Ascarosepion bandense, assembly GCA_037127315.1. Lineage (NCBI taxonomy): Eukaryota > Metazoa > Mollusca > Cephalopoda > Sepiida > Sepiidae > Ascarosepion > Ascarosepion bandense. The sequence goes on along the minus strand of JBBBDQ010000860.1, from coordinate 1,912,624 downwards.
AAAATCGGACCACTACTTCTATAACCCGATTTTTTTAATTATCGATATTCGATATTTATCGGGTGTACCTTGACACAAAAACTAGCTAAGAACACTCGCAGACCCCTATAGTACAACCGTGTAAATTTCCAAGAAAATCAGTTCAGCCGTTTTAGAGTCTATAGGTAACGGACACACACACATATAGACTCACACACAGAGACAAAGGTCCAATTTATAAATAATTTTAGATTAGTTACTTCACCATCTAAAATAATAAAAGATAGTCAATACTAAATAAAAAAATAAGCTAAAACCTTAAGGAGGAAATTTCTTCATCGTCTTTAATAAATGTCACAAAAAAACATGGAGGAAACCTCAAAAAATATAAATAAAAGCTGATATGAACACAAAAGTCAATTTTAAAAATTGATAAGTCAAATCATTTGGTTATACACAACAACGAGACTGACGACAGTTTTGACATAAAAATGCTACTCTGATTAAATGAGATAACTTTTCACCACAACGAAAATGTCGAAAGAGTGCCTTCACAGCAAGGTCATGTACAGCAAATTTACGCTCTGTCTCTTAGAAAATTTCACCATTTCTACCAGACCTATTCTTCCAATGTGAAATATTTAATAACAAAAGTGATGGAAACAAAAATAAAATGATATATTAAATTGGATTGATTAATAAATTCCCAACATTTCTCGTTCGTACGCATGTGTGCGTTTTCGCATCAAAACAAAAATATAGAGGGTGAAAACCCAAAGAACGAAACGCGTCACTAGAAAACTTTATCCACTTTCATACTTTTTCCCATAATATATATAACTGACTAGTTGCTAATTAGCAAGCACCTAAACACAACGGCTATTATATATCAGTACTCTATGTTTTTATAATAAACACATATAATAAAAAATAATACTATATGTAATGCTCTCTTCAGTATTAAGCACTCTTAAAAAGTGACTCATTACAAACAGTGAACCACTAACTTATTCTTTTTTAATACTTCTAGTATTAGTCATCCGCAGACAGATATGTTTCGTTGAATCACAGATAATCAGTAAGTTTAGACATCCGATTGCTTCTAGCCAGGTTTGAAACCGAATCGAATTGACATCAGTCAATGAGTTTACCTTTGAGTGAAGAACTCGGACTTAAGCGTGTTATATGCAATGAAAATACACGCCAGTAGCTGAGAGTGTTCAAATCATTTACTCAATGAACGAAGCTTAAATGCGTGGGTAGTTACTGTTTTTAAGTCTACTATTAATCCATAGTGTTCAATCGGCGTGCGAGAGCGTAAATGGCCATTCTTAGACTGTCCTGTTTCGCTGTATCACAGCACATCAGTACGGTTAAATTGAAACTCGACCGAATTGATATAAGTCGGCTACTCTACATCTAAGCTAACGAATTAATGCAATTCATATTTACTCCATTTTTAGGATTGTGTTTTTACATTTAATTTATATAATTACACTACTGGCAATAATTTTTAGGTCACCCCAATTTAAAGAAAAAATATTTTCTTACTATTTTTAGTATTTGTTGCCAAGTGAATAATTCTAAATGAAAATAGAACGGTACTTTTTTTAATGCTGCAAAATAACATGTGCATCAAATAAACTTATCTTTTGTCCATCTTTTGTGCTCTCTTCACTATACTAGTCTCTTTTTTTATTGGCTGGCCAAATCAAAGGATTCCTGGCTGCGTCGTAAAATTTTGCCAAACTAATAATAATGAAAGAACCATTCTATTTTCATTTAGAATTATGCACTTGGCAATAAATACTAAAAATAATATGAAATGCATCATTTAAGAAATTATGGCCGTTCGTGTATATCATTGTACACTTACTGCACGGTTACGAAGAGCTTTGCAGCAAAGCCTGGTTCAAATGTGCATTTAAAGCACATTCACTTGTTTAGATTTTCTTCAAACAATATCAGCACAGTTTCATATCCGAAACACAACCAAACCTGTTTTTTAAAAGAGTTTCTCCTGCAATGGAGGATGTATGATTCAATACAGCTAAAGTGTACAGGTTTTTTCTCCATTTCGCAAACATGTAGACGAAATAAATGATGTTTAAAATAAACAAACCATCTATGCAAATACCTGAATATATATATATATATATATATAATTTAAATAGGATCAGTTTATTATTACGATGGATAAAAATGCATCTCGCTTAAAAAAACAATTTAGGTGCATTTCGGTCGACACTTCTTCAGAAGAGACAATAGAGATTTCTTATCCATCATACGCAGGCAAGGATGAGACTCCATTGACACATATTTCAGTCTCTTACCTTCAATATACAATGTACCGTCTTGTGTAGATAGAGGGAGCTGGAGGGTAAATTTGAGATTTTCGAAGAGACTACCAACCAAATTAGGTAATATACAAGTTGTTTTGTTCTTAAATTCACTCATTGTTAAAATTCTTCGTTTTAATTTTGCCTACGATTTCTACTCTGACGAAGTGTCAGCTGAAGCGCGTAATGTTTTTTTTTAAGCGAGATACCATTCTATCCATCTTAATAATAAAATGATCCTATTTAAATTACTTATATTTTGATGTGATAGGAAACAGATCTTGTTTATATATATATATATATATATATATATGTGTGTGTGTGTGTGTGTGTGTGTGTGTGTGTGTGTGTGTTAATAAAGATCGGTACCCATAGAAACCACAAATTGCTCTAAAAAGAAAGGACGTCATACTTATCCCAAAACCCGGGGAACCTTTCGGCCAACACTTTTTCAAGGGCTTCGTTAGCAATAATTATGAAGAGGGCCAAACGAAGACAATATCAATAGGGGAATTACTTACAGTACAAGGAGAAAGTGGAATACGTTTAAAAATAAGCTTTAATGAAAAATACATTAAAATGTGAGGGGGGTTGTAAATTTGATTCCACAAGAGTGATAAAAAAGAAAAAGGTTCACTCAGAAACACTCCAGTAACTGCAAGGAGCGAAGGAAATGCTCTTTCTGTCTGCACAGGCTCGGTCGCTGGATTTTCAGGCAAATAGCCTCTAGGACCCGAAGATGATATGTTGAGCGAGCGCTGTGCAAGACAAAAAACCAACTGTTCTCGTATGAGGATGCACATGCAGGATTGTCCAACAAGTGTTGGCCGATCGCTGAATCCAGAACAGCTTGGGTTGTTCTTATAGTACTGATAGGGCTGCCAGAACGTATATTCGCAGGGACGTGTTGCGAGACCCGCGTCTCCAACCTAAGACTGGTTCGTCCTATGTATGCCGCATCACAACAGCATTTAAATTTATAAACAACTGAACTTTTTTGACTTCTCCACTTTCTACTTGTACTGTGTACTGTAGGTTCCTAGGGTTTTGGGATAAGTATGACGTCCTTTCTTTTTAAAGCAATATATATATATATATATATATACGTAGAATAGTTGGCATTTAAATCAGGTAAATTCCAATAGAGACAAACTCAGAAGAATTCAACTTTAAAATATTTTATTTAACAGAGTAATATAATTTAGAAAATGTTTGAGATATTCTACAATTTAATGAGTAATACATATTCCGCAGCAAAACCTGCCGCTTCTCAATCCTGTTCGTTCTCTTTTTCTTTTACTTTTTCTTTCTTTATGTTTTTCTTTTTCTTTTTCTTCCTTGTTTTTGATTGAGTGAAGGAAATATTTTTGTTGATTGCCGTTACAATTGTCTACTATCGGTATTAGCACGTGAATGTCTGTATGTGATTCTTTTGAGGATGATTTTGAATATTAAGCTGTTGCATCATTTGGGTCTAAGGATTTGCTGCGAAATATGTATTATCCATGAAATTGTTAAATATCTTAAAAAAATGTCTAATACATATATATATATATATATATATATATATATATATATATATATATATATACATTTGATTTACCCATTTTATAAATTTTCTGACGCGAAGACAAACCAATAAATCTTATGAAAAAAGCCTAGAATTCCAGAAAAGAAGACTGTTCAAAACGACATGGAGTTCATACTATGGTTGCGTACAAGCCTTATGCAGTGCAGCCCTACTCTAAGTACATGTGTATGGATAGACAGAGTATGCAATCACAGTTATTACATAGTGCTGCACTTATGCACCAAGAGGTCAAAAGAATTTTGTTTTATTCATTTTCTTTAAGTAAATAGATCAATAGACTCTTATCTCTAGCATTCATTTGTAACCAATGTAAGAGAAAAAAAACTCCAGGTTACACTTTTGGCACTACAAATCATAGATTTTTTGAAAATAAGTTTCACTTCGTGCAAGACCCGAGACCATTCGAAGTAGAGGGTTATGTTAGGAGGCAGTTTGTACGGATATGAAAAGAAAGATATAGTTAACCCTAGACTTGAACAGTTAAGATTGTCGTGGTCGGAGAAACATCCTCTTATGAGGTCGGTTCCACAGACCACCGGTTCGAAGCTGTTTGACTGGAACAACGATAGAATACGCAAGGAATGTGGTTAATTTGCTATAATGTAAGTGTCATGGCAGTTACTTGGCGTGAAGTTTAGGGCTGGCGGACGAAGGGAATGTAGTTCGTCTGAGCACTTTCTGTGAGAGGAACAGTAGGGCAGCTACAGGCTTGCAACATCCCACCTGTGTGGGAAAGGTTTGAAGGTGGAAAAATAATAAAAACAGAGATTTGTAGAGAGCCATGATCGTATACACCTTAAAGAAATATGGCATTTTTAAAATGGTAGATATCAGTTTTTAAGCTAACGGAATGAAGTGATTTTTAAGTATCGTCACAAGAATAAATTTAAATTATCTGATTTGGAAGGATTAATATAATTTTATCGCAAATACAACTGGTATTTTTCTCTCGATTTTTATTCTGCTCCTTTATTATTATATTAGATTTATTTTATTATTATTTTATTATATTTTTATTTTTTATTTTTTTTCTTAAATTTTATTTATAATATCGATTAAGAATTTCGTCTTCAAAATGTTTTATTAGTTTTAATTTATTCTATACTCACTTTTTACTTCATTGTATTTCTCTATTTTGGAATTGGTTAAAAATTGTTTTTTTATGTAATGTTGTCAATATGGGAGCGTATATTGTTGTTTTTTTACAATGTTGGCTCTATCGTCATTATTTATGATATTTTATACATTTGTATTTTCTGTATAATATTTTCGCTTTAAAACATTTTTGTTTATATTATAACGATTTTTAAAAACGTTTTTAAAAACATTTTTAAAAAGAGAAATGTTTAAACGCATTTAAAAAAATTAAGAATATCCTTTAACTTTAACTTAACAGTTATTATTTGTAAATGCAAGTGTATTATCGGCCTTTTCTTTCTTTCACTTCTCTCCTACTTTTGTCTATAGGCTTGTATTGTAAATGTTTTTTTCTTTTTGTGTGCGTATATATTATCTCCAATTGTTATATAATTGTGTGATTTAATATATGTATATATCCCGTCTGTATCCTTTTTTTGCGTTTGTTTTTTGCTTTTGTGTGTGTGTCTGAATATATATTTTCTCATAACATCTGTTTTTGTATGCGTGATTTAATGTATTTATTTCTTTTTTTAAATCTGTATTGAGTTATATATGTGATTTAATGCACATTTTCTCAAATTTCTGAGGTTTAACAGATAAAAGTTCCATTTTGTCTGTTAAAAAGATTTTATATTCAGTGTGGAATTATAATTTACTGCTTTTTCAACGGTCTGAAGGATGCAATGTAACTTTTCATCTTTTATTGCTAAAATATATTCTGAATTTACACCCGTTTAATTATGTGTTGAGTTTTCCTTTCAATATTTTTTATCGAACATAAAAAGTATAGGTTAGTCACTCTAGTTTAATCCAATTCGTATTTTATATTAATTAGATAAAATGCTTTGGATTATCCTTCTCCGTCTTTAGACGTTTACCCTGTTCTCATTCATATATATATATATCCCATGGTTTTTAACCATAATCAATATTCCTACACACTTATCAAAAATTTAAAAAATGGTTACAGGAACCTCCAATCAAACAAAAACATCAAAGACATTTTCGATAAATCACTCATAAATGCAAAGAAACAAACACCCAACCTATCAACTATCCTCACTTCTAACAAATATTTAAATAATACAAACCTATCAGGGAATTTAAAATGTGGGAAGCCTCGCTGTTTAATTTGTAAACATTTAATAACAGACAAAACATTCTCTGTACCCAACACCAAAATAAAATTACACCCACCAAACCTTACTTGTGACAGCAAAAGCATCATCTACTTTCTCTTCTGCTCAATTTGCTCCAACAGTGGATATATCGGCGAATCCGGTAATAGCTTTAGATTTCGCTTCAATAATCACAAACTAAATATACGACAAAAAAATGTATACTCCCCAATTGCAGCCCATTTTAATCAACCTGATCATACTTTAGAAAATTGCAAATGTTTACTAATAGACTCCAATTTTAGTTCTACATACACACGCAGAAAGAAATAAAAATACTGGATTGTAAAATTAAATACACACAAGCTAGGGTTAAATAGAGACTTAGGTGTGTTGAATCTTTACAAATATTTCAATAGCTAAAATTTTTTTCAGATATTCCAAGAAATTTTTATCTAAAACAGACTTTCTCTACGGACGTGCCGCATGTTGTGAACAAACACACCACGTGATTTAAACACAAAAAAATATTCGAACGCTATCGTGAAATACGTTTCTAATTCAAATTTAAAAATCACTCGTTTCTGATGAAGGACCGAGGGCGGTCTGAAATATAAAATACAATAATAAAAATGAACAAATACTGTCCAAAAAAAGTACATTTTTAAATTCAAAACTTTTTTTTTATTAATATTCTTTCCTATATATATATATATATATATATATATATATATATATATATATATATATATCGTTCCTGGGATGTGATATATTTTTTCTTTTGCCTTAATGCAAGATACTTAATAGTAGGCATATCAAGATTTATTTTTCTGTCATTTTAGATGGCTTATCAAGGTGTCCACTCAAAAATAAAAATAATCATTTTGGCTTATGTTTGTTTTCCTGCACACAAACGTATACGTATGCACTCATATTTGAACTAGATGCGAAGAAATTCAGCCACTTCGAAAAATGTCAAGGACTTAGTTTTGAATTATCGCAAAAGTAAAGTTTCACACTACAAGAATTCTTCTTTAGTTTATGATTTTATTTTACTACAATAAAAAAATACTCAAAAAATAAGGACAAGTTTTTGTAGAGTGAATATTTATCTTTAATTTTTTTATTGCCTTCCTGTTCTGAGAATTTTTAGCTCATTTCAGTTTTCAAATTAACCCACCCTCAAAAGAATCGAATTTAAAATAATAAAATGTGTTGTCGTTATATCTTTTATTTTAATTTTTTTCGAAAAAAAAATCAATTTTATTTTTTAATATTTTATTAACGTAGTTGTTGCTGTAGTTGTAGCAGAAGTAGTAGAAGTAGTAGTATTCGTAGCAATAATAATAATAATAATTATTATTATTATTATTATTTGATATATCCCGGGTAGGAATATCAGGGTAAAAGAATAGTGTATGAATAATACTTAAGACTGAAGATAGATGAGAAGAGATTTATTATACAACAGTACAATAAACCAATAGACGTACAAGAACAATCAGCGAATAGTAACAGGAATAACGATCAAGTAGAAAATGTCTCCGCCTATGACGTATGCGTCCGTCTAGTGACGTATGCTGATGTATGCCCCAGTTCGCTCTAGTCACAGTCTTTTATAGACTAGACCATATCCATTACGGGGTAGGATAGGATGATCCTATACAACACCTTCCCCCGAGCTAAATTCTTCGTGGAATTTTGCTCAATATTTTTCCTTTTGGGGTCTGGGCATAGGTATTTTGTTTTCTTTCTTTTTCTCTTACTTCTTCTCCTTGTGTCCTCACTTTCAGGAGAATCATTAGTTACTTCCATCGGGACTTCCACGTTCGCAGGTGGTTTTATTTCAAACACATCGTATAAGACCTCCATTGGTATCTCATATTCCTTATTGACGGTTTCCACCAATCGGGGTCATAACTGTTTTAGGTGTCTTTTGCAGACAAACCTCTCTCCTTGCACTATATAGATCACTTTACCGATTCTCCGACTTACTATTCCGTCTTCCTACAAACACTTTCCTGACCGATAATTTTTAAAGAAAACTTTACCGCCTTCTTTGAAATATTTTGTATTCGCGTTTGGTTTTCTTAAGGTTTTTTCCTTTCCTTTGGTAATAGCCTATCACAGATTGATCCAATCTTTCTTGCATACATTACCTCCGCAGGTGATAAATTACCATTGATATTGTGATTGGGTGTAATTCTATACATCCGCAAAAAGTTTGAATTATCAGTGTCGATTCCATCCGCTTTTCTCATTGCTTTTTTGAATGTATCAACGAACCTTTCCGCCTGCTCATTTGACCTCGGATTATATGCAGGTGTCGTTACGTGTTCCATAGCTAACATGGCACCGTTATCACTTACGTTTGTTTTTGGCATCTCCAGCCGGCTAAATACTTCATTTAAAGCCTTTATCTTGTTTACCGTTGTTGGTCGCTTGAATTTATATACTTCAGACCATTTGGAAAAACTATCCACCATGATTAGATATTATTCTCCTTTTATTGGTCCTGCATAGTCCACATGTATTCGTGACCACGGCGCATCCGTTTTAGACCACGGCTGCGTTTTTATGGGTGGGGATTTAGCTGCTACCTGACAGCCTTTACATTGCTTCACCAATTCTTCAAAATCTTTGGTCCATTCTAGGCCATTACACATAACTCTTCATTAAGGACTTCATTCGTGATCTGCCTGGATGACCCAGATGAAATTCTTTTAAAATCCTTTTTCTAAACACCCTTGGTATTACCACTCTCTGAGCATATATCAGTGTCTCTTTACAAATTGAAAATGGTAAAATCTTTTCTCCTTTATTTTGTTTATTTCCTTTTAATTGCTTAATCATTTTAGCAATATAGTCATCTGTTTTCGCCATTTTTTTCAATTTCTTCCGGCGTTACCGGTAATACTCTTACGGTATTTACTAGTACATCCTTTAGTTCCTTTTCGTCTTTCAGCGCCGCTATCACCGTTTCTTCTAGCAACTCAAGCTTTTTAGAATCAGTCTTGACAGACAATCCACATGTGCAATTTCTTTAGATGGAAAAAAATTCATTTTGAAATTGCAATTTAACAAAATTACAGACTATCTTTGTAGCCTGTTCGCTGAATAAGTCGGTACACCTTTTTTCGACCCAAATGTTGATAATAACGGTTTATGGTCGGTTTATAGCACAAACGCTCTGTCATATATAAATATGTGGAATGTTTTTTCCGTATAAATTATAGCAAGTGCTTCCTTTTCTATCTGGCTATGAATTTTTTCTGCAGGAAGCAACGCTCTCAAAGCATGAGGGATAGGTTTCGTTCCGCCATTCTCGAATTTGTGTAAGAATACAGCTCCAATGCCGTATTCACTTGCATCCCTTGCTATAATTAATTCTTTCTTCGGATCAAAATGCACTAACGCCAAATCTGACAACAAGCACTTTTTGATTTTTTCAAAAGCTTCGTCGCATTCTTTCCGTCCAACACCACTTTCTATTTTTTTCCAATATTTTATTTCAGGGTGCTCTTAGGTCGTGCATATTAGGAATGTAGATGTTATACTAATTCGCAAACTCCAGAAATGACTGTAGCTTAGTTACATTATCTGGAATAGGCATGTTTTATTTTTTGTTTTTAAGAAAGATTATTTATTATAATTTATTATTTATTTTTTGTTTTTTAGAAAGATTATCATAGTTTAAAAAATATTTCGAAATATCGACAACTAAGGGAAATGTGAATTATAAGAATATTAGTTGTTGAATCTATTAGGATCATTTAAAGAAGAAACAGATACTTTGAAAAATATCCGAAGAAAAAATCATGTTTTCGTTTACTTTAAAGTAGTAAAACAAAATTTCATTAAAAATGTTACGCTTTTAGGAGCATCAGAAAAACACATCATTCTTGTTGTAATTCCAATCGCGTTTTTATTATAATAATAATAATAATTATTATTATCATTATGTCATTTTTCATCATATTTCGATTTCTGCTTTGAATAAAGCCTTCAGTTTCAGACTTTAATCCAGATGCACGTAACCATCGATGAGTATTAACTTTGTCAACATTGGATTTATTGGCACGTACTGGATATTGGCCATGCAGAGGTTTGTCTTGCCAGCGCTGTTTCATCTGTTCAAGAGCTTTATCTTTGGCTTTCATTTTCATATTCTTTGCCGCAATAGCCGGCTCTTGGCTTCCGTTCTGCTTTTCTACAGAATCTACTAACTGTAAATCTTGTTTGAATTTACTGCCTTCTTTTATTATTGAATATTTTTTCTTTCTTTCTTCATGTTGCCTTACTAATTGTATCATCCAATCCTTTGTTGTTTCTATGTATGTTAGTAAGCCAATAGTTGTTGTCTTGTATGACAATTCCAGCTTAATAAGACCTCTTCCACCTTCTTTACGGGGTATGTATAGACGGTCTACATCAGCCTTTGGATGATGCATCTTATGCTTAGAAAGAAACTTTCTTGTTTTAACATCCATTCGCCTGATGTCGTTTAGAGTCCAGTTTAAGATGTTAAAGCTATATTGGACAACTATTATTATTATTATTATTATTATTATTATTATTATTATTATTATTTCCTTTGAATTCTGTTGCATACTTATTTCTTTCCGCGTCCCAAACCAGACACCTGTGGTCACTGAAGGCATTATGACATTTTCCCTGAATATCTTTTGAAGATCACATATACAGTAGGTATCAATACTTTTGCAAACTGCTAAATTTGAAAATTGACAATAAAACACATAAACATAATGTTTCTTTAATTTTCTCTATATTTTGGTTGGCAATGTTTATTGAACTATTTGACGGAATTATCATTCAATCTGTACTAGTTTTTATTGTGTATTTTATAAGATTATGTGTTAAATACATTTGGTATCCATTGTATTTTACACCGATAAAGCCTTTCATAAAATATGTGTAATATTAGGCTGTTATTATGATTATTATGTCATTTTGATCATAATTTGATTTCTGCTGTGGTCAAAATGCCTACCACGACTGCGGAAAGACCTAAGGCAAAGAGTGATATCTTTTTATGGCTACATGTCCATTTTTTTTATCTCTCTTAATATCAATAGCGTTACATGGACAAGTTTTTTATTAGTGTGTATGCCGTAAATATGAAGACAATTCTTTTTGCATATCTCATCATTTGGAATTTCCAGTGATTTCTTCAATGTGTTCTTTTTTTTTACATCACCATGCATACCTACTATCACTGGTATTATTCTTGTTTCCATTTTCCACAGTTGTTCTATTTAATTTCCAGATTTTTATAGTTTGATAGGTTTTTTTCAAATTCTTTGGTTACTGTGTTACAATGTGCTCGACAAAACATACCAATTAGTATGCAAGATCTTTCTTTTCGGTTTTTGACAATAATGTCCGGCCTATTTGCTTCAATTTTCCTGTCTGTGTAAATAGACTATACCCATAGAATGGTGACATATTCTATTTTTGCTACCGGTGCTGGGTGATATTCATACCAGCGTCTGTTTATATATTTTCTAAAATTCTTGCAAATTGTCCTGTGTGAATATTGCCATAATCTATCGTGACGTTTTTTTTTATATTCATTTGGGGCAGGTACGGAACATCTTGAGATTAGATGGTTTAGTGTTTCCTTGTATTTGTCACATAACCCGCATTTTGGATCCACATTATTATATGTGATATTTGACTGAAATTTCCTTGTGGAAATATCCTGGTTTTGCGCTGCAAGAATAAAGCCTTCTTGTTCAGACTTTAATCCAGATGCTAGTAACAATTGATGAGTATTAACTTTATCAACATCGGGTTTATTAGCTGGTTCTGAATATAGGCCATGCAGAGGATTGTCTTGCTACCGTTTTTTAATCTGTTCAAAAGCTTTAACCCTGGTTTTGCTATTAGTGATATACTAAAAAGTAAGAAAGAGAAAAGATCACATTTACATTTGTATATTTTTAAAGACTTTAATATTAAGGAATGTGGCACACTCTCGAATGCCTGAAATTAATTTACCCGGTCAGTAGTAAGTTTGTTTTTTCTGTTTTACATTGAAGCTCTTTTCCAGGATAATCTTATTAATAAATAATTTGGCTTTACATCCATAAAAGCAACGTTTGCACCTTTTTTCACAAACTGTAGTATCTCTATCCTTTACAAGAAGAAATGTCTGTTTTGTCAAAATAGTTTTAAATAGTTTGTAAATTATAGAATGACATGTAATTGGTCTGTAGTTTTTCGGGATATTTGTGTCACCATTTGTTAGTAGAAGAAAAGTAATTCTCTTGATTATCGATAGAGACATTTTAGTAGGATATTTAGCAATTACTGGAAGTTATTTGACTGGTTTCATTTTGTGAGCTGTATTTAAAAAATATTGCCAAAAATTAGAAAACTCATCTATTCTTTGAGATTTCCAGTTGTGTTCAATTATCAGGGCTCATTCAACATCCTCCTATGTGATTCTAACTCATGTTTATTATGGTTTAATTTTGGTGCATTCTTGCGCATTTAAATCTGCTTCTTTGTTAAGTATTTAGGGCAAGTCAATATTTTTCAGACCTGTATTACCTAATTCATTTTTGTTGTGGGTCTTTCACTTCAATTCTTTGTTTAGCTATGTCTCTGTAAAATCTCTTTGAGCCGTTTTAAAAGATCTTGTTCGGTCTGTAGAATCTTGACATTTTTTCATAGCATGTTATGTCTATAAGCATTCAATTGTATTCTTTAGTTAATAGAACTTCATTTCTCATATTGTATCTTTTTTCGACTAATCTGCATTTTACAGTTCGTACAAATATTAGTCTTGCTAGTTCATCGAATACTGAAATTCATTTCTAAGTTGTTCAATTTCTTTTTAAATTCTTCTTATCTAAGATTGATCTTCAAGTCAGTGAGACTGCCTGTTTTTACCATTATGTCCATTTTTTGTTGCAGCAATTGCTGATGCATATAGTGCTTCAATGGAATTTTTATGAGTGTCTTCTTCAATCAGAATTAATTTGAGTGATGCGTTGTAAAGTTTAAATGTTTTGAGATTATGCTTTGTTGACTGTAATTTTGGGAGTTGTTATCATTTCTCTATTTCAATATTTTGTGTCTGACTCATATGGCTCATGATTTCTTCCTTGACTTCTCGTACACTATCTCTTTTTTCTGTAAAATACTTCTGCTCAATTTGTATTTAACTTATTTTATTACCGTTTTGTGACCGACTACGATCACACATTTCCAACACTTCTAAACTTACAGCATTATCTTCACAGTATCTTCATTATGATCAGTGGTTTGTGCATTTTATTTTTTTATTTCCAATTCCGGTCTACTGTTAGGTTTTGATTCATTTATTTTGATTTCAATTCTTATTTTATTTCTTCAATTTCAGCCTCTGTCAATCGGTCATGTTGAATAATGTACTTTGTTACATTTATAGTTTATTTTCTAGTTTATTTTCATCATTGTACTTTCTGATTGTTTGTCAAATATTTCTCGCTAAATATAATATCTTTGGCGAATGATGTTTTTCTGAAATTTGTGCAACGCTTCATAGAATGATGTCATAACAACTTTGTAATCCTTACAGATCATTCTTTCTTCTTTTTGTAAATGTGCGGTTTTGGATCTAGTTGGAGAATTTTACAGGGCTATCATTGAGATTATCGTGGTTGTAGGGATCTGACGATGCATTCTTTATGTAGGAGTTAGTTCCTATTACACATTATTAGACCTCAAGGAGGTTCCTTCCTTAAGGCTGGGTTCCCGGTTTATCCACCGGAACAGACATACTGGAATTTTTGTTTTTATTTTTAATTCTCACATTATTCCCCTGTGTTACTTATGGGTCATAAAGTTCACCCAAACTTGTCTGGAAAGTTGGATAACGGTCTTTTAAAAACAGAGTTCTGAAGTTTGTAGGGGATCGTTCACAAACTCAGTAGCCATTAACTCCTTGGCACAATTAACATCTAAAGTTGCATGTTCTTATTTAGAGTTTTCTTTTTCATAAATGGGTTGCCAAGTGACAGTAGGCAGAGGCTCGACTGAAATTCGAAGACAAAGTCGTTGCAAAAGAAAAAACCGGAAAAATAGCTATGTGTTATTATTACTATTATTGTTATTATTCATATTCTTCTCATTACGATTATGTTTTTTGTTTATTTCAATCGATATGTTTCGTGATTCTTTGTATTATCTATTTTTCCATCGGCTTAGCTTTTTGTTATTTATTTGCTTTTTTGATTTAACTATGATTAATGCTTACATTTTTATTCATTTCTTTTCGATGCAATCATATTTTTTGTGTCGTTTAACCCAATAAAATTATGGTTTTCCGAATTTGCTTTGTCGTTATTTATGATTTCTTTACGCCATTGGAGAACAAAATTAATGATTTTCTTGACGTTCTTCTAGTTTTTTGATCCGTTTGTTAGTTTCGGGAGTGATCTTCGGTAAGTTGAAAGACTTTAATTTATTTAATTATTTTGTGGTTCTCTTATCCTGTTTTTGTCTTTAGCCTTTCAAGTGTCTTTCTACTTTCAAATTTCTTTCATAAAATTGAATATCTTTTCCTTGAATTGTTCGTTCATTTCTTTCATGTTAGAATATTTAACCCGTTTCTAATTTCTTCCTATGAGACATTCATTTAATTTATCTTTCTTTCATCTTTTCTATTTTATGTATTTCTTTCTATCTATTTTTTGTTTATAGCTATATCAGTTTATATATACACTACCGGCCATAATTATTAGGCAACCCTTTTGTTTTCTTTTAATGAAATGATATATTTCATACTAATTTTAGTATTTAGCGCCAAAATTTTACAAGGCAAGGAAACAAAGATGAACTCGTCCGATTCACCCTAAATTTTCTTTATTCTTTCATTGATGAAATTGCAGTATAGGTAATTATTAAATATTTATAAATTTGTGCAATATTAACAAAAGAACCATTCTACTATGATTTACAATTATTCACTTGGCAATAAATACTTAAGAATTCTATGAAATACATAATTTCACCTAATAATTATGTCCGGTAGTATGTATATATATATATATATATATATATATATATATATATATATATATATATATATAAATTTATTGAGATGAATATATGGATCGGAAACCGACAAGATGAATAGCATAAGTAAAGAAAAACCAGAAAAAAGTGTCTTTAATCTAACATGTTTCACTTTTAACAAGCTTCTTCAGAGATTTATTAAAGGCTTTAAAGTCTTTAATAAATCTCTGAAGAAGCTGTGTTAAAAGTGAAACATGTTAGATTAAAGACGCTTTTTCCTGCTTCTTCTTTAAATATCCTCTTCATATATATATATATATATATATATATATATATATATATACTTCTTTCTTTGTATTTATTCCTCTATCACCCTTTCTTTCTCTATCGCTCTTTCTTTCTTTTTTTCTGTCTCTCACACTTTGTTTTTTCCTTTCTTTCTCAGTTTGTCTTTTTTCTTACTCTATATTTCTTTCTCTCTCACTATCTCTTTCTTTCTGTCTCTCACTCTTACTTTCTATTTACTTTCTCACTATGTTTCTCTCTTGTTTTCTCACTGTTTTACGCTCTTCTTTCTCTTTCTTTCTTTTTCTGTTTCTTTGTTTAATTTTCTTTGTTGTAAATGTCTTTCTTTTTTTTACTTTCTGTTTGTACTTTCTTTCACTCTGGTTCTCTCTCTCTCTTTCTTTTTCTGATCGTTTTCATCTTACTTTTTCTTTTCTTTGGTGTCCTTTCATCTTTAAAAAGTTTTCTCCTAAATTCTACCCATTTAGCAATGGAAATTTTCTTTCTGTCAATTTCTACCTTTGCTTGATCTGCTCCATTCTCCCTTCTCTTTCATTTGCCTTTCTTTCTCGTGTTCTTTTAATGGATTCATTTTCAAAAATATGCTTTTAATTTTTCTGTAACAATTTTGACATCAGTTTTCTTTTCTAACTTTTTCTTTTCTGTTTTTTTGTAATATTTTTATTTTTGAAACTTCTTTCCTACATTTCTCCCCTCACCCAGAATATTTCTTTTATCTGCAAACGGGCACCACTTCAATCAGCTAACTCTTCAAACTTAATAGATTCTGTGCAATGCCCTAAACGGAATGCATTTTGACAAATATCAAGCCATCTTTCTATGTAAGTGTTCTGCATGGAATCGCTTTCTTCTGTGCTTTTCATTTATTGCATTGCCAAACCGGAGTTTAAATTGCAGTACTGAGATCGAAATGCACTAGTGTATCAGAGAAATGGGATTTACATTCTTTAAATCAGATTTTGAATTCCAAGCTTATCCTGGAACTCATTCCAGTGAGAAATTCATTTTTTCTACATTTTATGCTTTTTCAGAAGATAAATGGTCATAGTTCTTCACATTTTGATTCCTTTTTATGTATCAATGACCAATCGTCTTAGTAAGTATAGGGAAATTAATTCTTGTTTTTTTCTTTTATTCACGGTTTGGTTTTAGAATTTTCCTTCACTGATAATATTTGGAATTCTCTCTCACTCACTTACTCACTCACTCACTTACTCTCTTTCTCTCGATGAACAAAAAAAGAAACAATCACAAGTTTCTGATTGGCTGTATTCTTTATCAGAATAAAGTCAATTTAAATACCGCGGGTGTTTACTGAACTTTTTATTTATTGAATTAAATACCCTTGAAATTTTAAGGACATTTTGCTTATTGATATATATTTCGGTTTATTTATTTAATAATTAGTTATGAAGTATTACAATTTACAATATACAGTCGTGTATAGGTCGAGTTCATATAGAGTGGTAACACTGAGTTATTTCGTAAAATTTTAATTCATTCAGATAAGAAATTTCTGTAGAAGATGTAACCAGTCATAGAAGGTACGTGAATTTTAACCTCTTCAAAAAATAACTTTCGAATTTAGTGAATCGTTATATTTTGCTTAAAAAGAAAAAACAGATTCAGAAATAATAATTTTCTGTCGGGATTAAATTTGCAAAATTCATATATAAAATAGTCCATGTAAATGTATATGTACTTATATGGAAAAGAATTAATATTTTCAATAATATATGCATATTATTTGGAACTCACCTTTTGAGTTGGACAATCTTGGAAATTGGGAAAATGACATTCATCCATATGCTGAAAAAATTTGTTAAAAAAATGATTTAAGACAACTGCTCTCCTTCTTGTAAATAACACATATCTATGCATACTTCTTTTTATATTATTCATGTGTACATATACGTACGTAATTTATCGGTGGAGATGACTGCAAAAATTTGTGTATACATTCGTAGAATAGATGGGTGAATATGCTTTATTTTTTTTTATTTGTCCTGTCCATTTATAGACACTGGCGTGTGCTCATTTTGGAATCTAATCTTCTGTAGAATATCAGGGAAATACCGCTGAAGTTCCTAGGACATATGATGAAGAAAGAAGGCTTAGAGAATCTGATATTTACAAGACAGACAGAGGGCAAGAATGACAATGGGAAGCAGTGTATAACGTATTTGACAAGCCTGTGCAGGTGGTTGGTAGAGCCGGGTTTGGTGTGTTAACAAGAGAAAGCGTGCTAAGAGCCACCTGGGATAAGGAGACATATCACATAGAAAAAGGAGAATTTTCTGTAAGCTTATTAGTTGCTACAGAAGTACAAAAGAAGATGATATCTAAGCTCATTTAATTTTTCTTCATTGAAGTATGCTTCGATTTTTAAAAACCATCAATATTTTTTGTTGCAAATAATTTGTAAAATTCGTCTATAAAAACTATCCATGTATATGTATTAATATGGTAAGAAATTAGAATTGTCAATATTATATGCATATTATTTGAAATGCATCTTTTAAGAGGGACAATTCTGTAAAGTGATGATGACAATCTGGCATGTGGTAAAAAAAGTGCATTTTGGCAAAAAAATATTTTAGGACCACTGCTATACTTGTACATAACATCCTTCAGTTTATATAATTTGCGTATGTGTGTGTATATGTGTATGCACATAATTTTAGGTGGATATGATTGTCAATTATTTCGTAATATATGTGTAGAATAGTTGTATAAATGTAGTTAATTATCTTTTTATTTGGTTTGTCTGTTTAACACTCATTGGTGGTCCTGGGCATGACGGTAAACTGCATCCGGCAGCAATTTGGATGTTGTGATGAGCATTGAACTATTTCTTAATTTCTGTTGTACACAGATCCACTCTTACACAAAGTGGTAGCACCTGTTAGAGTCCCAACTATGTGGGCAAATTGTTAACCCCCCAAACTGGGGTAAAATAACTATGAAAGTATAAAAATACACCTTTATAGAAATATATGCATAAAAATAGATTTTATAGAAAAATATACATTTTTGAAGGAAAAATGTTACCAAGAATAAATTTTTGGAAAAGATTTATTACCATGACTCATTTTTGAAGGAAAAAATATTCTCAGCAAAATTGGAATACAAAATTAGAATACATTTTCAGTTTTCTAAAATTCAAAAGAATAAAAACAAAAACATTTCATTAAAATCTGAATAAATCAACCTTCTCACTAGAAACGAACATTAAAGAAACTCTCTTAAACCCCCACGTTTTAGGCATTAACCCAACCCAGATGGGTTGATATGCCGTTAAACAAAACTCAAACCCCCACGTTTTAGGCATTAACTAACCCAGAGGGGTTGATATGCGTTAAACAAAACTCAAAAACGCACATTGCTGTGTAATCATTTTTAAATACATACTCGTCTGTGTGTATATAAGTTAAAAAAGAAGCAGTTTCGCATACAGACGGTTTTATGTAAGCTCATTTAATATCTTATTTATTGAAACTCAGTTACAAATTAAAACAAATTACCGTACATGTCTTCGAGTTTTAAAATTCATCAACATTTTCTATTGCTGATAAATGTTTAAAACGTTTACATAAAAATAATTCATTTAAATCTATATGGAAAATATTTTTGTTTTTCAATATATGCACTGAGAAATTACTGGGTTACATCCTGAAAAGGGTGCATTGGGTAAAAATGGTTGAGAAGAACATTGAGTCGCATATTAAAAGTCGAAGAAACTTGTGTGGCTTGCAAGCCACAATTTGGTCACCCTTTTCATAACACAAAATAATAACTATTTATGATTATTATACTTTAATATGACATAATGACACTGGTGTGGAGTAATCAAAGAGAATTCAACTCTAAACCGTAGTAAACATATTAGGACGGCAAAACAATACTAGCTCATCATTTTGCGTATTTACATTGTCATAACAGATCCATTTCATCGTCGTTAAGTTTACATTAACATTACATCGATTCAACTATTTAGCTGAATACGGAAATGATTCTATCTCTAAAATCTTAGCACTTACATTTATCTTCTGTTTTTTTATAAGCGTTTCACCCCGAGCAAGGCCTGTCACTGCCACTACTGCGCAGGGTGTTACATAGAGTGGAGAAAGGATGATTAAATATATGAAATGTCAGAGGGTGGGTGATAGGCGGGTAGGGATACCGAGAATGGTTAAATATAGGACGTCAGAGGGTGGGTGATAGGCGAGTAAGGATACCAAGAATGAGGGTTGGGTAGATGAGAGTGTTCTGATAATAATTGGAAGTTAGTGTGATAGGAGGTGTCTATTGACCCTGCATTTAAACACCTGGAGATTGTAGCTGTCGGGAAAGCAGACTTGTGGAAGGTAGTTCCACAGGCGGGAAGCGCGAGAAAAGAAGCTGTTGGAGTAGAATTTACGGATACATCTTATCTGTTTAACTGTAAAAGGGTTGGGACCTAGTTGCTAATCTAGTATCTCGTTTAAATTCGTGCTTAGGCGGCACCAGTGCTCTAAGTTCATCGGAGCAGAAGCCATGAAAATACTTGTAGAAGAGGCACAGGGAAGCCACGTCACGCCGGTGAGAGAGTGGTTACAGCCGGTCTGCCAAGTCAGTATTAACCACGTTACAGATCCTCCTTTAATTTTTTGCTAAATTTCTGAGATAAAGAATTACAACTTTTTATTCAACTTGAAGAAATGTGAAGGCACAATTTTTGAAACGTTTTGAGTCTAATGCTAGAATAGATACCCCTGTGTAATACACACCAAAAATTCAGAGGCACCAAGAGATGTTGACATGGCGTTAATACGGACCACTGAATGGAGAAGTACGTGACTTCACACTTTTATCTGGTTTTCAAATTGCGGACAAATACTTTGTTGTGGTACAATGGTTGCCAGCTCAGAATGAGAAGTCGGAGAGCCGAGTTCGAATTCCACTCGAATTAGTTGCATTCACTTACGCGAAAACACTCTTGGGAAAGGTATTAATACATCTCTTCTCCCAGTAAGAATAGATTGCGTTCTATAGCCTTGGTTGGAAACCATTCTACCTTTAGAAAGAAATGGCAAATTACTGCGCGAAAATCTTCTACCTAGTGAGTCATGTATTGAAAGAGACATGGTTGCCCAAGCGTGTAACACGTATGACAGTTAACAAACTGAACATGACGAAGGAATTGTCTTCAGTCAATTAACAGATCGCTGAAAAAATTTAAGGTGAACATATCGAACCATATGGAAGCCCGGGCTTGCATCAGGAACTGGCTGACGCAGTACTCAAGTGAATGTTGCGTAAAGAAGTGCAATTTTATGTTAGTGTCTAATTGGTAATCTCAGTTCATTAAACCTGACAGCATTATTAAGATTGTAAACAATGTAAATATTTGTTTTATTTGATAATAGTTTCATGTGCGAGAGTTACTGTAGGCATGGCATTAACTCGCATATTCAAAGAATAATTATTTTCAGGATGAATTTCTGACATTATCGTCGGATTTTTATATTCCCTTTCTGCTATACAAGTAAACAGTCATTAGACATTTTTTTCGTTGTTCAAAACTGGACCAGATATTCCTGGTTAGAGAATTATTTTTCCTTCATTACAAGATAAGATTTCAACTTTTTTCTTTTTAGAAAAGCGATGATAAAATACGCAAAATTTACACGGCACTTATATCGATTAACCGCATTACTTAGAATGATTGCTTTGCTACTTATTTAAATGCAAAATCTGTTTTTAGCGACGGATATCCATAAAAGCTATAGTTGACTTATTTAATGTTTAATTTATTTAAACAATGAACCGACTATTTTTGTTTCACGTGGCAGTAATTTAAGTAAAAATATGGACTAAAATAAGTAGCCAAGTAATTGCTTAGAATTCTTTAACTCTGTTCTTTGTTGATAAAGTCCAGGCTAAGACAATCGCAACCATTGTTTCTATTAGTTCATTCAGTCAGTTAGTTGCCATACGTGATACATGATTAGGCGATCATATCTCTTTAGAGCCATGAGCGACTAGGCAGAAAATTTTCCCACTGTAGGTTGTCATTACTTTCTGCGGTAGACCGGTTAGCAACCAAGGCCCTAAAATTCAGCGTATTCTGCTATTCATCCCATAGCTGGGGAGAGAAGAGATGGATTGGTATATTTGTCAAGAGTACTCGCGCGTAAGTGAATGCAATGAATTCAACAGGAATTTGAACTCGGCTCTCCGATTTCTCATTCCGAGCCGATATCCCTTCCCCTATAACGCTCATACTCAAGATATACTGACATAAATAGGTATATATGTATTCACGTTAGTTTAATGAAGTCAAAAGCACTATATTATGATGTGCAATCTAGATGTTCTTTGAATTCGATATAACCCTTTGTCCAGTCAGTGATACAGACTTTGGCGATAATGTCATTTTCGAGACATGACTGACTCAGCAGAAAATGTTTTGCTTTAGGTTGCCATTACTTTCTGTAGTAGATTCTTTAGAAAACCGCACAATATAATAATAACAAAAAAAGATATGAGAGGAAAATCTAAATATACTGATTAAAAGAAATACAACCTGTACACGGTTAGCAGATTCAGGAATACTTGTTAGTAGGAGTCAAATTTATACAAGAAGTCCGGGTAATAGTTTAAGAGCGGCGGTTCAACTGCTCTGACAAACACCAAATCTAACAACAACAACAACCAACAGACAACTACTCAACCACCGTTCTCTCTAGGAAAGATTATTTGTTTAATTTGGAAGAGTCCATAGAGTGTGTAAAAAGGGGTAAATCCCTAAAGCATTCTGCGATAGACCGGTTGCCAAACAAGGTTATAGAACTCAATCTGTCCTGCCATTCAACCCATAGCTGGAGGTAGAAATAGATTTATACCTTTCTCAAGGATATTTTGCGTAAATAAATGAAACGAATTCAACTGGTTCATTTGTTATATATGATTTTTCAAGTGATATGAAAATGGTGTAAATATGTCATTTTTTTATATTTTACAGAGTCTCCAGAAAAGTCACAGTTTCACCAAAATATTCTAATAGAATGTGACAAAATTATTTATATTTTTCAACAAAGCTCACTTTGCAGTCAAGGCTATGCCTTCATCAGTGTTCCTGTGTCTCGGTCCCTTCGTGATTATCTTTCATACTCTTCGTCAAAAAGTCACTAACATGAAATATGGCTTCATCACCACTGCGGTACTAGTTCCCAGCCAAGTGATTTTTAATGTTTGAGAACAGATGATAGTCAGATAGGTCGAAAACAAAAAATAGGGAGGGTGATCAATCAGTTTAAATCGACTGTCACACGCAGCGGACATATATGCTGGAACATTCTCCTGATGTAACAAGACCTCTTTCTTAGTTTCCCTTGGAGATTTGGTTATGATAGTCTGTGAAACTCTTTTTCGGCTTCTTGCTTCCAATTCAACCTTATCTTCAAAATATTAAATGTAATGAGATTCTTTATTTACTGTCTTCTTAATTCCTCTAGTTTTATTGTTCTCTCTGCTTAAACGTGTTATATTTCTCATATTCTGTAAGACTCAGTAAAGCTTTTCGTCTGAATAGCTTTATTGTCTTGCTTATAATTTCTCTTCTTAATGTGCCATATCCCTTCATGACGTAGGCGATCATGGACTTCCACTTGTCTCTGCTTCTTCTCGCTCCCAAAACTCTTCCTCTTGGTAACTCTCCCAAACCCTGTTTTGCCATTCTGCTCAACGCATCAATCAACGCTGATTTCCCTGTCTCCCTTTCCCTCTATCCGTCCTGTGAGTATTAAATTCTCCAGGCTCTCCTTCCTCATTATATGTCCCAAAAACTTCATCTGTCTCTTTCTTATATTAAGTATGAGTTTTCTCCTCGTTTCCATTCTCTCCAACACCTTGTTGTTAGTCAAGTGGTCAGTCTATGGTTTCTTCAGCATCCTTCTGTAAAACCACATTTCTGCTACATCAAACGTCTCCTTCATCCTTGAGGAGTTCGTCCAACATCACTACCATAGAGAAGAACAGACAGTACATAGCAATCCATCATTCTCCTTGTTTGCATTGAGATTTTCCCATTTTTCAAAACTATGGCCAACTTTTGAAATGCGTCCTTCGCCATACCAATGCGTCTTTAGATCTCAACAACGCACTATCCATTCTATGTCAGAACTCTTCTTAGGGATATAAATTTATTTACTTGTTTTATTTTAGTTTCTTCGATCTGTAGTTATCATTTTAGTGTTTTCTTTTTGTTGATGACCTTAAATTCAGTTTTTAGTTTATGCTTAATCCTTTCTTCTCGCTTTCTACTGCATCCGGCAGCAAGGCCTCTGATTGGGAGGTTGTGAAGAGCTTAGAACCACTACTTAATTGCTGTTGTTCCCAGGTCCACTCTGGCCCGGAGTGGTAGCACCTGTTAGGGTCCCAGCTATGGGCCAATAGTTAACTTCCCCAAACTGGTGTCAAAACACTATGAAAGTATAGAAAAACACTTTTATAGAAATATATACATAAAAATAGACTTTTATAGAAAAGTATGCATCTTTGAAGGAAAAAATATTACCAACAATACATTTTGAAATAAAACTTATTACCATAACACATTTTTGAAAGAAAAATTGTTTTCAGCAAAACATTTACGAATACAAAACTAGAATAAACTAAAAAAGAATAGAAGCAAAAAAATTCGTTAAAATCTGACTAAATCTACCTTCTCAATATAACCGAACATTAAAAAAATACCTTAAAATCACACTTTTTTGGCATTAAATAAGCCACAGATTCTCGCTTTTTCTTGCTACCTTCTGTAGGAGGTAACTGCATTCTCCTTTCCATGTAGGCTATCAGCACTGTGTAATTTACGTATCTTACATTGTTGAGATCAATGTCTGCATAATGATCATAGCGAAGATCATTCACATAACATAACGTTGTAAGCTTTTCTACACATATCAATCCTTACCATGATTTCATGCGTCAAATTTGGCAGACAAAATTGGTCGCATTTACACATCTAATTCTCTGTTCATGAATAAAATAAATATATTTTATTATATTTCAAAGAGTGTAACACTGGAATACATCCTCTTGATTTATGTAATTTTTTAAATTTGTTTACATCTTAGTAGAAGCAAGTCATACTAATCTGACACTTACTGACTTGGATGCAAAGTAATAAGGGTCTCAGCAAACATTTTGAACTGACGAAAATGAACGCTGATTAGAGAAAGAATATTTATCAAGAAAATATCAATCACTTTGAACGCATTAATCACATTTACATTCTAAATTTTCCGACTCTTCCACCGTGGTAGGTAGAAGGTCACTTTACCATTACACGCGATGTAGCTATATCTTGAGTTGAAGTCTTTTTAAATTATAATTAAATGCCTCACTTTTAATCAAGCTCTAAGCCATTTATTAAAATATTAAAGATCATCAGCAGTTCTACATTTTATCATTTCAACGTTTAGTTTTTGAAACTCTTTTTGTCTCTTAGCCAAATTGATCTTCAATGATATATACTGTCTTCTTGATTCCTCTTCTTTTATTGTTCTCATTACTTAATAATGTTTTTTTCTTTTTCACAATCAGTAAACTAATTCGCTTTGTGTAGCTTTATTTCTTTGGTTGGAATGAAATAATTTAAATATCTTACGTTCATCTTTTCACTGAGGATGAATATTTTGTAAGTTAAATTATCTGATGTATTATGTACTTTTAGAACCCTATTAAGCAGTTTTTTTTAATGAAATAAAATGTTTAACCAGTGTATCTTAAATTTTCTATTTAACTGGATATTGAATTCTCGACGATCAAAGTAGAATAAGATATTTGAATTCTGCACATGGGATCGACGCATATCTTCCAATAATAAAAAAATATTTTTCATTATTCCTTTATCAAGCCGATGTTAAAATATATTAATCAAGAAGAAAAAGAATAGCTTACAGACTGCAGAGATAGATAATGACATTTATGCTTATTATTAAAAAAAATCTAGCATCAGACTGAGGGAACAGACAGGGTCATGCAGAGACATAATTTCGGGGTCAACTGATGAACTCAGCTCCCGCTTACCATCAGCGCTACCGTTGACACAGGATATCAATTGACATCAACCGACACACTTTCACCTTCTCGTTCTCTTTTCTATCTTCCTCTTCTTTCACGACAGCACCAGATATCAGTTTATGTTTGGTAAATATGTAATTAAATTATACATTTATTTACCCAAAGTAAAATGTTTTCTTTTTTTTTCTGACCTTATGATTATTGAGGCGAAGGAATGATTAACTCTACAGCAGTAGAGGTACAGTTCTGCCTTTCCTGTCACTCATTCCTTTGCTTCCACAAAAGGTAGTAACCCCCACGTTTCTTCAGGAAAAACAGGGGAACATAATGAGTTCACAGGAAGATAGTTTGGAATCACTTTTGGAGATTAATTCTAAAGTCATCTACCTACCACCATACAACGCCGCCAACACAAAGAATAGGTCCTTCAACTCTAGGCTATTTTCGCTGCAGGAGGGATCCGATCACAGAAAATAAAATTTATTACTTTTGTCCAAGCCCTGCCTGTTGACGTTGTCGACGAAGTTGCTGACCTATTAGAAGATATCCTCGACACCAGCCCCTACAACCTCCTTACGGCAGCCATAATTAAAAGGACAGGTTGTTTAGAAAAATAAATGTTGAGGGAACTATATAACAACATATGTATCGGTGATAGAACACCCTCTCAGCTTCTCAGGCACATGAAGTATCAACTCAGTGAGAATGGTATGTCGGAGTTCACTTTGCGTCGTCTATGGGTTGACAAATTTCCAACCACAATAGCTCAAATACTAATTCCTATGACAGAAGATGCAGCACTGGAAATTTGGCAAATATTGCCAACAAAAATCTTTTGTATCATTTGATCAAAAATTTAAAGCACTAACTTCCAAAGGACGAAATGACTGCAATGCTGAACATACGCATTTCGGTAAGGCACTCGCAGATTTGCAAAAGCAAATGCAACAAATGCCACTCCTTCTAAATCAACAACAACGGAAGTACAGAAGTACCTTTCGTGGATTCGACCCTACTCCACGCCGAAGAAGCCTGAGTCACGGACGAACAAACACTCAGCCCAGTGGAATTTGCTGGTAAGACCACACGTTTGTTAAGGATGCAAGGAAATTCACCCAACCTTGCCGTCATATTAACACAAGACACAAGAGAAACGAATAAATGCGACTGCCCCGGCTGCTACACAAACAGAAAGTCGCTTATTTTTGTAGTTGAACAAAATAACGTCTACAAATTTGTAGTGGATACTGTAGCAGCAATCAGTATCATTTCTACTAGCAACTAGATGGAAACCAAATCTTAGTCTCCTCAGATTGCTAGATGCAAACGGTACGCGCATCGATATATAGAGCACCAATGAACTAACACTAAACATTGCCATGCACCGAGATTTTATTTGACGTTTCTACAAGCTGACAGACAAACATCTATTGTTGAGGGGGCTTTTGGCCCATTTCAACTTGTCAGTGAACCTGATTCACAGACTCCTTTTAAACAACGAAACCAATATCTGTTTTACAGAAATTAGCACGCGATACGAGTCTACTGGAATCAGTGTAACAATCTGCCATAGTAGAGAATTCATTGACGTCTTCGTCAAAATCAAAGAAATTACAACATCCTTCAAAATTACAGATAACATTAAACTTGACACAAAACCCCGAAAAAAATACTGAACAGTCGGTATTTTGACATCCACGACGGCTACATTCGCATAAGTATCAATTTGCCAAGACGAATGTAACAAGATGCTACGGAAAGAGTTATTACCTCTATCTGAAAACCCTTACGCATCACCCATACACCTCATTCCAATAGCGGTAATGAAAATTCCGATTTTGTTTAGACCTTCGTAAATGTATTCACAAGACCTGATCGTTATCCGATTCTACATATACAAGATTTCGCAGTTAGGTTATGCGGATCACGTATATTTTGCAAAATCGATCCCGCGAAAGCTTATTTCCAGATCCCGGTAGCAAAAGAAGATATTCCTAAAAAACAGTGACAACTCCATTCGAACCATACAAGTTGGTCCGAATGCTGTTTAATTTTTGGAATGCTGCTCAAACATTTCAAAGCTTAATAAAATAATTCCTGAGAGGATTACCATTTGTGTACGCTTACATTGATAATATTATAATTGCTAGCCAAATTCTGCCGAACACAAAAACAATTTACATAGACGATCTCAATTTAGCCTAAAAATAATATAAGTGTACCTTCGGCAAAATGTTTTAGACACTTTAGAGACCAACATGGATTCTCATTCTTACTTTGAAGATTGGAAGCAATTGAATATTTTACCGTAACTACTTTTATCCGACAATCAAAAAGCTTCATCCAACTGATAAATTATTATCGCTGTTTCATCGTTAATCTATCAACTGTACCTCTACCTTTGACTAACCTTTAAAAATAAAAGCAGAAATATTACTCTACAAAAGAATGCATTTCATTTTTTCAATATGGCCAAATCAGCAATTACAAACTTTAATAAACTTTCACATATCAGCAACCACAAAAAGCACTCATCTTCCTCACTACGGACGCATCCAACACAGCAATAAGAGTAATTGAACAGGCAATCGATTCAGTATGAAAACCAACTTCCCTTTTCTGGGCAAAATTGACCACTACGTAACAATCTGTATCACATTTTCTACAGATTTTTAGCTATATATTTAGCAATTAAACAGTTTAGGCATATACACAAAGGAAGAATTCTGTTATATATTCGGATCACAACCCTCTCACTCATGCCATTAGCTGTAGTGTAGACAAATACACCCTTAGAAAGATTAGATATTTAGATTTTATTTCTTAGTACACAACAGACATTCGTTATGTTAAGAGTCAACCAAATAGTATGGCTGATGCACTGTCACGCACAGATATAACAGCGGTTACCACCGATACATTAAGCCATGATTTTGATGAGCAGAAATTTGATTCTACTCTAACAGAAGTATTATCGAGTACCTCTTTAATATTGAAACAGTTTCCAGTTACTTTCAGTAATAAAATACTATATTGTGACACAACCTTAACCAACCCTAAACCATACGTCTCACCCACACTGAGGAAACAAATTTTCTAACACTTTTACAATATTTCATATCTAAGCAAGCAATCTACTGTAAAAATTAAAATTAAAAGTTTTGTTTGATTAAACATGGTATCAGACGTTAGAAACACAGACACACACACACACACACACATACACATACCATAGACAGACAAAATTCCATTTATAAATAAGTTTAGATGAAATTGCTGGTAATATATTTTACATATATTTTTTCAAGAATGTCTAAATCCATAGCTGCTTGATGAATGGTCGATGTTTAAGTGGGTAAGATAGCTTATTGTATATTAACCTGGCATTGCCAAACTGGGGAATTTGCTCTTCGGCTTTGTGAATTGAGTGGATATCGACTCGGATTGATAAATCGGGAAGCCGAGTTCGAATTCCAGTTGAATTCCTTGCATTCACTTAGCCGCAAATACCCTTGGGAAAGGCATTAATCCATCTTTTCCCTCCAGTTATGGATTAAATAACAGGCTTCTATAGCCTTGTTGCCAACCAGTCTACTGCAGAAAGCAACTTACTCCGGGATAAACTTCTGCCCAATCACTCATGTCTCTTTCGAAGCATGATTGCCCAAAGCATGTATTATGTATGACACTTAAATGACTGATAGAGATTGAGTTGCAGTAGATATTGGCTCGGAGATTCGAGTTCGAATTCTAGTTGAATTCATTCAATTCACTTACGCGCAAATAACCTTGGGAAAGGTATTGGTCTGTCTCTTCTCTTTCCAACTATGGGTTAAATAGCATGTCAGATTAGGTTGTATATTCTTGGTTGGCAATCAATCTACCGCAGAATTTAGTGGCAAGCTACTGCGGAAAAATCTTCTCTCCAGTCAGTCATGTCTCTTTCGAGATATGAAGGCCTCAATGTGTATAACTTATGGCACTTAACTGACTGACAGAAATTCAACAAATATCTTATGCCAATCCAAAATACTGCAGACACAGATAATAAAACCCATTAATACGAAGATAGTCAAACAGTTAAGTGCCATACGTGATACACGCTTGGGCGATCATGTCTCGAAAGCGACATGACTGACTGGGTAGAAGATTATCCCGCAGTAGGTTGCCATTGCTTTCTGCGGTAGACTGGTTGCCAACCAAGGCTATAGAATCCAATCTGTCCTGCTATTTAACCCATAACTGGAAGGAAGAGACGGATTAATACCTTTCCCAAGGGTATTTGCGCGTAAGTGAATACAATGGATTCAACTGGAATCAGAACTCGGCTACCCGGTTTCTCGTTCCGAGACGATATCCACTGGAGCACAACGCACATAAAAAAACAATGGCGATATAACTTGGTAAACATATCTTTGAAACGTTATGTTTTTCAGTATGGTTTTTAATAGTTGGGCCTTTATTTGTGTACTAGGCGTATTTTACGTCCAGGTTAGTATCGAAAGAAAGCAGAAATTATCTCCATGACAATCAGCATATTCTTTTACTTTAGACATAGGTGAACAGTGATTTTCTGTGTAATAATTCGTTTTATCTTAATCATACACAAATTCACACTTTTAGTGCACCAAGGGCAAGTAGTATTCACTATATTGTCATTAGGGTTTTTATAGATAACACCAAGTGGTTGTTATATTAGACAGATATTTTCCTTCCATTATTTTTTCAGAACATTGTCTTATCATTTACCTATTTTCGAGTCTCACCGTAAATTTCACTCTCTTCATTTTTATTTCTGGTTTTCACGCTTGCATTTCTTTCTTTGACGCTCCTCTCATTCACTTTAATTCAGAATTATTTATTTCTGTCTATTTTAATTCATTTATTTATTATTGAAGAACTTAGCTCACTGGTGCCCACTATAAATGAATTTACTCGAGCCAAAATGTTACCAACTAGGTCCCACCTTTTTACCATTAAAACAATTGAATGTAAATGAAAATTCTACTCCATCAGCTTCTTTTCTCGCATTTCCCGCCTGTAGAGTTCCCTTCCGTTTACTTGCTTCCCCGACAGCTACAATCTCCAAGAATTTAAATGTAAAGTCAATAGTCATCCCCTATCTCTCTAAACTGTATCCACTCTCTCATTCATACTCCTTTCACCGTTCACTTCACTCTCATCAGTATTCTCATCCTTCTCTTATCCACTTCCTGACACCCCATATAACCTGTCACTCATTCACATAACTTTCCTTCTATGTAATCTCTTGCAAAACAGTGGCAGTAAAATGCCTTATTTGGGGCGATATGATTATTTAAAAAAATGTATATTTTTACTTCTTCTTTTTCTTTTTCCTTAACTGCTTCAAACTTTTTCTTACATAATTCCCTTTTCATTAAAGTGTCGTCATTTGATTCTATTTCTTGTTCCTAAAAAAAATCTTTTCTTTTTTTAGTTAGTCTGTCTTTCACAGCTCTCTTTGAGGAATTTCTTTTAGAATTATAATTTTTACATTCTATTTTTTCTTCGTAGGCAAGTAATTTTTCAAATTAATACTTTAAGTTAATTTTAATTTTATTTGATTTTTCTGTCTTTCTTTATATAATTATCATTTTTCTTGATATAATTTATTTATAACTTCTCTCATTTATTCATTTTTTCTTTCTTTCTTAATATAACTTATTACACATTTATTTTCTTTATTTCTCTCATCCTTGTTTGTTTCTATGTTATTTACTTACTACATTTTATCAGTACACTCTTTCTTTCTTAATATAATTCATCACTTATATATTTCTTTTTCCAAATATTTTTTTAAAATTAAGAAATATGCTTACTGTTTATATTCTTTTTCTTTTTCTTTATTTTTCATTTACTTTCGTTTTCTTTCTTTCATTTTCCTTTTTAATTTAAAAAAAAAAATTCGTTTTTTCCTCCTTCCTTCGTTCTTTCTTTCTTTCTTGTTTCTTTGATTATTTTTCTCTCTGGATTTTTTGTTTCTTGTTTGTTTCTTTTTTCTCGTTTGTTTTTTTCTCTGTTGCTTATGTTCATTCTTTTTTTATTTCTTTTTTTTGTTTGTATCTTTTTTGTTTCTTTTCTTTTGTTTTTTCTTTCGATAATTTTCTTACTATGTCATTTTTTTCCTTCAGAAATTTATTCACATTAAATGTAATTTATTTCTATTGATCGTTCTATTTCTTTTTTCCTGTTGTCTATTTTCCTTCCTTCCTTCTTTCTCTTTCTCTTTCTCTATCCCTCTCTCTCTCTCTCTTTCTCTCTCTCCCACTCTGGTAATTCTTTCCACTTTGCATTGTATATCATTCATATGCGGACATTTACAAGGATACAAAACACATATGAGAAATGTCCTTACGTCAAAAAATACAATTAAAAAAATGGAGAAAACGAAAAGATTTTAAGAAAGAACACTTTGAATTTCGTCACTTTTCCCAGTCATTTCCTTCACACCAAACTTTTGATTTTCATTCGTTGGTTTTGGCGTCGCTTTGCACACCGTCAAACAAACAAATAAGAAAAAATAGAAATGAAAAAAGCTACAAAATGAGACTTAGACGTCTTCGCTCTCATCTCTCGGGAAATCGCCATTTGATATCCTGAAAAATTGCAAAGAAATAAATGAAAATATTTAAACAAAAAAAAATGTTTTTGCTTGTTTGTTACCTCTTTTGTTAAAGACGTGTTCTCCCATGATTCTCTGTTCTTTTCAAACTAACTTGCATTTTTGCATTTTGTGTATTCGTAATTTTTTCCCTTCACCCTTTCCCTACTCCACACGATCAATTTCTTCGTCTTTTATTAACACTCACATTTCTTTAGTATTTCTGCGCTGATGCATCTTGAGACTAACCGATACGTTCAGTTCGACGCCTTTTGTTGTATCAGTTGAAGAATTCGATTCAATATTTAAAGAACTGATTTATTGAACGAAACACACACATATATTTTGAATTTAGACAGAATTATTGGTTCGTCTAATTTATTGGGTCCAAGTTTCATACCTCTACACTTTTGACCAAAATTCATTAAAGAATGAAAGTAAGCAATTTTATATGATGTGTTTCAGCGCCTTCGGCTGTTCTTTGGATCATTTTCTGGTTTAAATAACTCAACGTTAGGAATGAATTTCTTTACTTATCCATTACAACTGATTGATTTGCCTTCCACGGTCTATCAATTTCTTTGAAGCTTTACTTTTTGATATTATAAGTATTATTTTGTGGGTAATAATAATGATTTAATGATACAAGTGATAGCTGGAAAGAGAAGAAGTAGTTTCATGAATTTTTTCAGGATATTTGAAGGTAAATGAATATAACGAATCCAAATTAAATTAGAACTCTGCTATCCGATTAAAAATTCCAACTTATTATCAATTACACTAACCGTACATCAAACCTTACAACACCTGGTATTCCTTGCAATGCCTCATTTAGGTAGTGGCCAGACTCGAATTTACTTAACTTTGATGAATCTATGGGAACCGGTCTTTCGACGTTGTTGTACACCTTATTTATTACGAGAATGCCAGCTATGGGACAATTCTTTCTTTTTGAAACTATATGCAATATATTTATGAAGGAAATTATTATGCTCCAAAACCTACACTTGGGCTAAATCGCCTGCATACTGAATGAATTCAGTAATGATGCAAAAGAATGACGTATAAAAACATGTCTTCCCCCCAGACATTCAAACTGTACACATAAGCAATATTGTGGGAATTACAAGTAATGCTAAGATTCATATTTGGCGATCACAATTTTAATCCCGAATCACTAACCATTAATTAAAAGTATTTTAGTACTAACCATCTGTATATCATACCCGATTTTGAAAATTTCAAAAAATAATAAATATAAATCTTCATTTGAAATATTTTACAGGCACTTCAAAATTTGTATTTTGAGTTAAAATTAACAGGTACTGAAAAGCATATTATTTAAGGTAAGAAAATCAGGTACTTAAAATCTAATTAAATTTTAATTAGAATAGCGTCGTTTGCGCTCGATACTATATGCTCATGGTTAGTGTTCTCGGGTTGACAACGTTAACGAGATGGCACAGTTTTAGCGGCAAACACAGAGAGGGAAACTACAAGCACACCTTTATAGAATCCAACAATTTAAAGAGGATGCAATTATAGGAGCAAATGGTTGATTTATTTAAGTGTCAATGGTTTTACAACTACGAAGCTCAGTTAGTTGTCTTAGGAATCCTACTGGGATTTACTTCTAGCAGTCATAATATTAATATTGTTATATATGATGATCAACAAAGTTGATAGAAGGCACATAAAGAAAACTACAGAAACTTTTATAGAAGGTAGTGATTGAAACCAAGAAGAAGTTATTAAATAACAATTGCAAGAAAACAGAAAACAGAAAACATGGTCGTTAGAAAAAGAAACAGATCAACATGCTAATTGCCAAATGGTGATACCGAAATCAAACAAGTACAGCAGTTTAAATATGTAGAAAGTATCACGCCGGAATCTGAAGTTATCTTGAGATAACGAATTATCCCTTCTAAATACAAGCAAGGAATTATAAATATATGAAAAGAGAACTGAAATAATATACAATATCAGTCTTTCTATTTGGCAGTGAATTCTGGCAAATCTCCTTACACATGAAGAAGAATCTGGAAGCAACAGAAACAAAGAAATAAGTAGTGAACTGTTAGGTAATAACAGTCCTATTACATGGCAGTGAATGCTGGAAATTCTCTTCACAGATGAAAAAAATTCAAACAATTGAAATGTATGTCTATATTTCTGAGATGAGGTATTATTTACAGTATTTACAATATTCAGACTATTGCCCTTATATTTGTTGCCATTTATATGACGTTTCGGCGGTTGTAGGCGCCAGCCTTCTTCAGGTGCTAAGAATTTCGAATTGAACACTTTATTACAATCACTGGGGTATATGGACGTACATATTTATATATATATATATATATATATATATATATATATATATCATTACTTGCATAGTAGTGCTTTTTGGCAGTCATGAGTTATCTCCCTCTAATCCTCTACGTTCACATACCCCAGCAATTGTAATAAAGTGTTCGGTTCGAAATTACATATATATATAGTGATGAGAGTGGCGTGGTCGAAGAAAGAAGCATATGAAAGAGCACGCAAGACAGTGATATAGGAGATGACTATTGACTTTACATATAAATTCCTGGAGATTGTAGCTGTCGGGAAAGGAAGAAAACGGAAGGGAATTTCACAAGCGGGAAGTGCGAGAAAAGAAACTGGTGGAATAGAATTTGCGTTTACATTTCATTAGTTTCACAGTAAATAGGTGGGACCTAGTTCCTAATCTTGTGGCTCGAGAAAATTCATATATAGGAGGCACCAGAGAGCTAAGTTCATTGGAGTACAAACCGTGAAAGTATTTGTAGAAGAGACACAAGGAAGCCACATTGCGCCGTTGAGATAATGACTATATATGAGCTGCCAAGTCGGGATCGATCACATTACAGATTCTCCGTTGGATTTTGCCAAAGACCCCTAGGTAGATGGCAGGAGCACACGACCAGATATGGCAGCAATATTCAATGCACAGGCTGATGGTATATTTATATATGTGCAGGATGGTTTCAGACGGGAAAAACTTCCTGGCCCGACACAGAAACCCGATATTCTTAGCAGCAGTTTTAGATATGGATTCGATATAATTATTACACTTGATGTC
Source organism: Ascarosepion bandense (assembly GCA_037127315.1). Classification (NCBI taxonomy): domain Eukaryota; kingdom Metazoa; phylum Mollusca; class Cephalopoda; order Sepiida; family Sepiidae; genus Ascarosepion; species Ascarosepion bandense. Next base: position 1,877,322 of record JBBBDQ010000860.1, on the reverse strand, counting down.
TGTTGTGAGAGTTAACCCTAGGAGGGGCAGTGTTTTGCTTTCAGCAAGACTAGCCTGGTCCATGCTAATGGAGGTTAGAAGCGATTGTCTGTGATAGTTAATAGATAGCAGTTTGTTTTGAAAGGATTCAAATTCACGAGCCATTTCTTACCCCAGATCACCACGGATTATAGGTACTTTTCAAGATCAGCAATGAGGTTTGCTTTGTCACTCTCGGCAGATTTTTGATCGAGGCCAGAGTAAACAGTAGTGTCGTTAGCGTATATGCCTACTTGGAATCTTATTATATCGGGGAGATCGTTAATGATTATCAAGAAACGCGTAGGACCTAGAATAGATCCTTGAGTAACACACGCCTTCATATGATAGTATTGGAAGTCATGTCAGTTCAGCACCACTTTTATTGTGCTATATGAAAGAAATGACTGAATTAGGTCAAACAATTGTCCAGTTTTACCATAACCCCGCAGCTTGCATAGAAGGCCAGCATGCCAGACTCTGTCAAACGCTTTGGAAATATCTAGGGCAACAGTTCAAGCTCCGCCGTTCTTATCGGGCGCCTGGTGTAGCTTCTGGCGTACTCTGTTACGGATTCCATAAAGTCATTGAAAAACAAACATCTAACTGATATCAACCTACAATCTGTTATTAATTTAGGAAAGAAACGGTTATTTTTTTTTTATTTTAACGCCCCTAAATTACAACCGCTCTCTTTTAATTGTCTAAGAGAACTTTTGGAGCCTTACTTTCGCACTGTTGGTCATTGTGCTTTTTTGAGCTAACAAGCTGACATAAAGTTAAAATATTATTTTGAATCAACTGTTAAACCTGTCGATAGGAATGTTGGTTATCGTGGGAGACAAGCTTTCTCACTATAATCTATTTATGCATTTATTTCATGACCTGAATCTAGTTCTCCTATCTGGTACTTCTGCTATGTATTTAGAATTCATTTTAAAAAATACATGAAGAATCTTCAATGTAAATAATCCTGACCTGGCATCTCGGCTTCAGTCAGCGTAGTTTCCTGTGTTTTTCTATAAAAAAAACTTTCTTTATAATTGTTCGGTTTGTGTTTTCTCATTAGTAACTCGACTTTATGAATATCACCTTACTACTAGTCTGGTGCCGAAGTCGTCCCCTAATTTTACATTTGAAATAGCTAGATATAACAGTAAGTTTTATGCTAACAGCTTCTTCTCTCGCACTTCCTGTTTGGTGAACTCTCTTCTTGCTTCTACCTTTCCAGTCAAATTTGATCTTCCCAAATTTAAACACAATGTCAGTTATCTTATGCCTACTTATTTCCTGTATTTTTATTTTTCTCTCGTCGTGGTTATGTTTTCGTTTTTCTTATATTCTCCCATTCCTTAAACGCTTGCGTTTTAGTGGACTTCTTGTCCTGATTGGGATGAAAAGATAAATAAACTTTCCAGATTAATATGCTTGCATCTTTTTTTTTTATTCTCGTGAAAAACCTCCTCGATATCACCAGTGTTCGATTCTGTATTTCTTTTTATTCATTTCACTCCAAGCAAAGCAGGATCTCTCGTAGTGCGCAGGAGTTACAGTGAGAGAAAAGACTGAGTATAAGGAGTATTAAAGATATTATAGACTAACCGAATTTAAGAAGTCAGAAGATCGAAATAGACGTTGCATTTAAATATTTTCAGATTGTAGCTCTCAGGAAGCAGTTAAAAGAAAGAGAGTTCTACGTCAGGATATGCGAGTAAAGAAGCTTTTCGAGTAGATGTGAGGGTTACATTTAACTATTTCAGTGATAAAAGGATAGGACTAAATGACAATCTAGTAGCATTCTTAAGTTGACTTGGACTGGGCATCAGGAATAAAAGCTCATTAGAGATGTTGCCATGAAAATATTTTTGGAAAAGACAAAGAGAAGCCACATCACGTCGTTGAGAAAGTTACGGTTGTTCTTTAGATTATGTCGAGAAACTGGAGATGAATAGCGAGTGCACCCGTGCAGATATGACAACAGTATTCACTTCAAGGATGAACGGCATCTGTTCTCATGACCCAAATATTTATTCTCGTGTTAGTTGTAAGGCTGCTAGGTACTTCAGTCTGTTGTAAAGTGTGTACAATAAATGACTTGTTAATTTAAATTCTTTCAAAACGAAACTCCTCCATATTTAGTATTTGTCTATATTTCTGAGATGAGTTACTATTTACAGTATTTACATTATTCGGACTACTGTTTCATCGTTGTTGCAATTTGTACGATGTAACGCGGGGGGAAGATAGAAAAATCAGGCGTAACTGACCAAATTTGGAGGCAGAAAGAAGATCACTGTCCCCTATGGGATAAAGATGAAATAATAGATAGAGAACGCCACTGGAAACTACGTAAACTTAAGGAATCAGTAAATATGCGAGGCTACAAAAATATCCTAAGCTGACAAAACATAGAGATGAACACAGTATGGGAACCAGTAATACGGATTGCCAGAGAAAATCATTAGTGTCAAAATTACAATATGAGCTCCGGTACAAAATACTAGAGAAAATCATTGCCATCAAAAGTACCTCAGCAAAAAACCGTTAAAAAAATTGCAATATGAACTCTGGTAAAAGATGGGTTACTGAGCATTAGGTTCATAAGTCCCAAAAATTCAGTTGTTCTTGTCCTTAATGACACATGGCACAGTGGATACAGTGCCTTGACGCAAAAGAGTTGTCATTTCAATTCCAGGTTACAGTAGTGGCGAACAAGTAACTTGCAGTGAGTAACTTATGACTAGAGGCACTACTACGCAAGGAATGAAGATCATGTAACCCACTGATTGTACTAAATAATCGGTTCGAAATTCCTAGCACATGAAGAAGGCCGAAACGTCGTACAAATGGCAATAAAGATAAGTACAATAGTCCGAATAATGTAAATATTCTCCTCCATATTTATATAATCTTAAAGAAACAATTTTTACTTCCATTAGAATAGCTGACACTAATCTCCTTGGGAGCAACTTATTGAAACTTCTTGATCTCACGTGGTCCACTAACAGGAATTAAAGCATTAATATTAAATTAAATGTACCATCTTCTACTAGAATAGTCCGTTCAATCAGCAGTGCTACACTATTTGGCCAACAAGAAAGTATTTTGTACACATAAGTCTATGATTCGTCCGTAAAATTCATTACGTTTATATCTGGTCTGAATATATCCTGCACTTATACAAATGTACCATCTGCCCGTGTTTTGAATACTGTTGCCACAGCTAGTCGGGTGCCCCTGCTATTCTCCTCGGGCTTCTTGACAAAATACAGCGAAGAATCTGTAATGTGATTGATACCGACTTAGCTAACCGCCTGCAGTCACTCTCTCACCGGCGTGACGTGGCTTCCCTGTGCCTCTTCTACAAATACTATCATGGCTTTGCTCTGATGAACTTAAATCACTGGTGCCCCCTAGGTGTGAGTTTGCACGAGATACTAGATTGGCAACTAGGTCCCACACTTTTACAGTGATACCGATGAAATGTAACCGCAATTTCTACTCCAACAGCTTCTTTTCTCGCACTTCCCGTCTGTGGAATTCCCTTCCGCATGCTTGCTTCCTCGATGGCTATAACCTCCAGGAGTTTAAATGTAAGGTCAATAGACACCTCCTAACACACTAACCATCCCATTCTCTCCAACTCTTCCCCTATGTACATCCTAACTCGTCTATCGCCCTGTGTAATCCCCTGCTCTATAGTGGCAGTGGAATGCCTTGCTTGGGGTGACATGATTAAAAAAAAATCTGTTTTATTCTATAAAAGCAATAAACAAGAATCTGTAACATAATCAATCCTAACGATAGCTTAATTTTGACATCTCCGATTTGTAATTCACATGTTCGGCCGAACATTTTGCTGACAACCATTCATTCTATCGTCCCGCTCTTTCTTCTTGCTTTCATTTACTACCATCTGCAGACTTTTCTTGTTATTTTTTTCCTGTACATGTTACCAACACAGTTTCATTTACATATATTATGTTAATATTGTAGCTTCTAATAATGAATACTGTTAAAACCTATTGATTCAATGTCAGTATGAAATAAATCCGGAGTGCAAAACATCATGAACAGACAGTTGTGGTTTCTGGGACACGTAATAAGGAAAGAAGGCCTAAAGAATCTAATACTCACAGAACGGATAGAAGGAAAGGAACATGCCATCACTGGTTTTAATATCGTTAAAATTGTAAACTGAAAGTGTAAAATAAACTGACTCATATATATCCTGAAACAGTTGTCAATTTTATTATAGAATCGTTGATTTAACTAATCTAATGTGAATAATATGATTTTCAAACAGTTGAATAGTAGACAAGGATAATGGGGGAACGTGATTCTAATTAAATATATTTTTTAGTGTTTTTAATGACATATCAACCTTTGTGCGTTATTTAATGCCAAAAAGGTGGGGGGTCTTCAGGTATTTTTAGTCAGATTTTTATGAAAAAGTTTTTATATTTTTTTAATTTTAGGAAACTGAAAGATGTCTCCTAAATGTGTATTCAAAGATGTATTGCTGGTAATATTTATTCCTTCAAAAATTGTACTGTTGGTAATATTTTTCCTTCAAAGTGTATATTTCTCTATAAAAATCTGCTTTTATGTATATATTTCTATAAAAGTCTATTTTTATACTTTCATAGTGTTTCAATCGTAGTTTTGGGGTTAACTGTTTGCCCATAGCTGGAACCCTAACAGATGCTACTACTACTCGAACTTGGAACAACAGCAATTAAGAGGTGATTCCATGCTTCTTCCAATCTCTCAATTAGAGGCCTTCCTGCCGGATGCAGTTTATCGTCATACCCAGGACCATAGATTTTTGACAGAAATATATTTTTAATTTTTCAGATTTAGTTTCACACTTCACACTTGAACAATTCAAGTTTGTAAATAATGTTTCTAGCTGAAACATAAATAGAAAATTATTTATCTTCTGGGAATATATGTTCAGATTTAAGCACGTAAATATTGAGAGTTCGGCTGTCAACCCACCGCATATTTTAACAGTATTAAATGCACGGACTAATGGTAAAATTATAGATGTGCAGAATGGATTCTGACCAGAAATATGTTCTGTCTTGACCTTTCTAGCAGTAGTTGCAGCCATAGATTCCATGTAGATGTTCCACTTAAGGTCAGTTGACAGAAGTGAGTCCCTCTCCTGGAGGTTAGCGTCATCCATTTTGATGGTTGGTAGGAAAGTTTCTCTGCGTTAGTAAGTGATTAGCAGTTTCGTGTTGGAGGCATTGAAATTTCCTACCCAAATTCATCACAGATTGTAGGTTCTTTTTAAGAGAAGCAGGTTTATTTTGTCAGCCTTGGCACATTTGCTATTGAGATGGGAGTAAATGGTGGTGTTTTCTTCATAAATATCTACTTTGGAACAAATTTAATCAGGAACATCATTGATTAAAATCAGAACAATCTAAATGTATTTGTAAGAATAAAGAAAAGAAGGCTAATTTAATGGTTGCATCAAAGCAAAACTGTTAAAGATGTAGACGTCATTAAGAAATTTAATAAGAGATGTGATTCGAGAATAGTAGCTTACAGATACAAATTTGAATTTAAAATCGAGAAGAGAAAAAACGAATAATTCTAAACGAGATCAGTTAGGATATCTCCGAGTGCCGGTTTGATATCAGAAAGTTAATTACAGGTTTCGTAGAATAACGAAAATGACATAAATTATAATAAAAACAAATTGACAACTATAATTAAGATAGGAGCAGATATATCAGGAAAAACAATCAAAACATCAAATAATAAAAAGAAAATAACTGTAGGTCAATACGAAAACTAAAAAAAGGACTATGGTTGTAAATATTAAGAGAAATACAATAACAAATGCCGGAATAAACAACAGGAAAAATGAGATAACAGAAAAATGGCGAGTAGAAAAGTACCAGAAGTAGAACAGGAAATGTCTGAATGATACAAAAATTAAGAATTTCTGAACCATAGAGACAAGCTTAGTATAAACACAAAGGATTGATTAATTGATTTGTCTATTTTTTTAATTTTTTTGCAACGTATCAACCCTTTGTGTTTTATCTAAAGGTGAAACACAATTCAGAATGTAATGTTTTTTCAAAAGTGATAATTGCATTAGTTATTCTTTTAATAACACTTCTTTCCCAAATAAAAATCTCGTGCTTAATCTATAGCTGGGGAAGTAAAATAGATTTATACTTTTATCAAAAATACTTGCTCGTAAGTCAATACCCTAAACGCGACTGAGATTACGGCCACATGACTTTGAAACACCGGTTCTCGAACTATCACCCAAGTTAAGCAACGTTGAGCCTTGTCGGTACATAGACGGGTTAGCGCGTGTGGATACCAAATGCTGTAAGCTCGGTCGTACGATTGAATTAAGGCTCATGACTATTAATCAAAAAGCCAAGTTTAACTTCAATTTGGGTTCGTTTTATTCATAAATGATGCGGGGTTTGATGCAGTGAATATTGGCTTGAAACGAGAAATCTGAAAAGCGAGTTCGAATTTCATTTGAATTCTTTGCATTCGCTTACGTGAAAATAACCTTGAAAAAGGTAATAATTCGTTGCTTCTTCCTCCAAATATGGGTTAAGCATTCAATTCTCTAGCCTTGGTTGAAAACCAGTTTACCGTAGAAAACAATGGCAACTTACTGCAGAAAAATCTTCTGCCTAGTCAGTCATGTGTTTTTTCTAGATATGATCATTCAACCATGTATGATGTATAACACTTAACTGACAATATTCCCTTACGTCGAAAATATATTTGAGAAAGATAATTAAAACACATTTCTTCTCCACAACTATTAGTTAATTAGAAAGTCTTGTATCACTAGAATGTTTAAAATTACAAAAAAAAAAGAAATGAAATTGTGTACAAAATGTTTAGATTTTAGCAATAAATATCTTATAGCGTTTGATATACCGCTAAACAAAAGCAATCAAACCTAAACGCGATTAAGAATTCAGACGCGGGTTTATCAGTTAGACTACCGAATAATGGAGCTCTAAGATTCAGGTATATAAGCTCCGAAAATAAAACTACCATCAAACATCAATATACCCGATTTTTCTAATTTTCTTGGCATAAACCTGATCAAATAATTATTCGGAATATGATCTTCAGAATGCAGTAGAGGAAACTGACAGAAAAAGAGAACTTTTGAAGTTTGAGAAGGATTATACAAAGGAATGGCCGACCTGTTTCCGCAGAACAATACTTCAAAACATCCGTTCATTAATCATAATCCTCATTTTTCGAAAGAAAATAAAAATACCCTGGCAACTGTCGCCCTATTACATGATTGTCGAACAAATGCAGTTACTTCTATAGTAGTATGGCGTTTTATGTCGTCCCAAGATTCTCGTTTTATTAATGGATTCTTTGCGTCCCATTCCAGCAACACAGACCGAAACGATGACTGATAATTTTCTCACCTCTCTGTTTCTTTCTCTCTCTCTCTCTCTCTCTCTCTCTCACACACACACACACACACACACACATACACACATACACTCACACCCTTTTTATCTCTTTTCCTCTTTCTTCCTTTTTCTCTTTCTCTCTTTCTTTTTTATTGGATAGAAACGGTTACCGGAACATTGTTTCTAGGAATAAGCGGGGAGCAGATAAAGAGGACAGATACCAACAGGTTGGCCATCCACCAATAACAATGTGATTAGATATCGCATAAAGAAATATGGGAGCGTTGAGTTATCCTTACCATTCTCTTCTAGCCACTGTATTTTATTCACTCATTTGAAAATAAAAGAATCCATCTATGTCAGCAATCCACTACCAGGGGCTTCAAATCAATACAACTCAGTTGGGGACATCAGTGTTCTGAGCAAAATGGTAAAGTTTGCTATTTGGGGCTGGATTCCAAATAAACCACACACTAGTTACAAACAACGACATGGAAAAAGCTGGTTCAAAGTGCATAACATATTCAAATTGATTGATTGAAAAAAAATAAAAGGAAAAAATAAATATCATTGTTTTGCATTCGTTAACGATGAATAGACATTTAACGCAATAGAACACTCTGCAATTTTAAACTATGTATTTTCCCTTCGGTTCTATTGAACTTGTAGTCAAACAATTATGAGAGAGTTAGAATTCATCATTGGTGGCGATAATATCAAAAATATAAAATACACAGTTGACACAGTCCTGATAGCAGAGACGGATTGAAGAATGCAGCATCTTCTACAGAATATAGCAAGTGAAAGTGACTGAGCATAAATATAAAGAAAAACTGAATGCTTGAAAATCAGCAAGGAGAAAACATCAGAATACCAACCACAAGTCCGGAAATTTAAAATAAAACAAGTAAAGAAACTTAAATACGAGGGTAGAAAGTTCAACACTGAAATCCAAAGACGCATTGGCATGACCAAGAAAGTATTTCAAAAGTTAACCAGAGTACTCAGTGACAGGAGGGTTTCATTAGAAACAAAAAAATGCTAGACAGCTATGTGATACCTGTCCTTTTAAATGAGAGTTAATATTTGATGAGAGAGAGGCTCCACACAGCAGAAATTCTGTTTTACAGAAGGAAGCTGAAGTTACCATGGACCAAGTACATGAGAAACAAAAAAACAGAGGATGCAAGCGAAAAGAAGACTCATACTTAGCATTAGAAAGAGAAAGCTGAAGTTTCTGGGACACGTAATGAGAAAAGACGTTTTGGAGAATCTAATACTCACGGGAACGATAGATGGAATGAGAAACAAGAAAAATCAGATATATTTGATGGACTTGAGTAAATGGATGGTTGAACGGGGTTTTGGAGAAATACCAAGAGGAAAAACTAAGAGCGACCAGGAGCAGATACAAGTCCAAGCTCGTTTTCGTTCGAAAAGATTTTTGTACATTGTTCGCTCGTACGCGTCCGGGCCCCCCATATTAAACTTCGACCTTTTGTCACATCCACTTCTTAGTGAGGGAAGAGGTAACTTTCTATATGTCCCAGTATTGTTAACTCTCACTTCCTAATGTTAAGTGTAAGAGTCATTTAGGTTGCTATTGTCTTTAGATTCATGTTATTCTCACAATCCTTCTGCAAAACACATTTCTGATGCTTCAGGTCTCTCACCCATCTGAAAGGAAATTATCCAGCATTCATTGCTATATTGATTTTTCTTATATATAGAAAGACAATTTCGATACCGACACTTGTGGACGAAAGCGGATCTCCAGGCAACAAAAATATCACTTGAATAGATTGTGCTACTGGGATCACTTGACCATAAATATTAATATATAAAGCTCTCAGACAGAAACCTGAGTGTGTTCTGGTGTATTCTTGGTATTATGTGTAGTCAGCATTCCGTGTGTTCCGGTGTCTCTGCAACATTATTGTGTATTATTCGAAATATTCATTAGTGCGTTGACGTTACGTGAATATACCGAATTATTATGACTTGCAAATAGAGAGTTACTCAAAGCTTCCTTCATATTAACGTTACGAAAACTAACGTTATAGAAGAGGCGACAAAAATAACGTTCATACTAACGTTATAGCAATAATATTTTTATTTACGCGTAAATAACTTTTGAAAATGTATGAATGAAGATCTTCACCCCTCCACTTATGGGTTAAGAGCAGGTGGATGACATAACGGGGACTGAGATACGTTACAGGAGAAAGCGTGCTAAGAACCACCTGGGATAGGGAGGCAATGATCGGTTACGTCCTGAAGGGACAAGGTACATAAAAGAAGTATGAATCGTAACAAAAAATTACGATAATTACTAAAACCTTTTGTTTTTACAATCTAAAATTACATTCCGGCTTTAAATAACCTGGGAAAGGTAGATAAGCTGTAAGAATAAAAAAAATCATAAACTTATTTCTTCTTAATTCGTCTTTTTATTCTTAACCATCCTTTTCTTTCTTTTTTCTCATTCTTTCACACTAAGTACCATATCTAATTGTTGCATCAATGTCAGTTCCAAAATATTAAAAAGAAAGGAGATGGATGTGGATATCAGTCAAGTGCCATACGTGATACACGCTTGGGCGATCATGTCTCGAAAGAGACATGGCTGACTGGGCAGAAGATTATCCCGTAGTAGGTTGCCATTACTTTCTGCGGTAGACTGGTTGCCGACCAAGGCTATAAAACCCAATCTGTCCTGCTATTTAACCCATAACTGGAAGGAAGAGACGGATTAATACCTTTCCCTAGGGTATTTGCGCGTAAGTGAATACAATGGATTCAACTGGAATTCGAACTCGGCTCCTCGGTTTCTCGTTTAGATCCGATATCCACTGTACCACAAGGGACACATGTAATAAATAGTAATAAAAAAGAATCAAAACTAAATGAAGAACTGGTAAACATCTAGAAGTATATATGTTTAAGACAGGTGACATTGAAGAAATGTAAAAAAAAAAATTATACAAATGAAAATGTTTGGTCAGTAACTATTAAATTAAGAATGATAAAGAATGAAAAGGATACAGCCAATATGTTTTTTTTTAATCGTGTCGCTCCAAGCATTTTGCTGCCACTGTTGTGCAGGGGGTTACATAGGAGGAATGTTATGAGAAGTACTGAGAGGTTGCATGGCGTGAATAGGAGAAGGAAGAGAATACTGATGAGAGTGCGGTGGATGAAGAAAACAGCATGAGTGAGAAGATGTAGGTTGGTGAGACAGAAGATGACTATTGACTTTACATTTAAATTATTGGAGATTATAGCTGTCTGGAAAGCAAGTATGCTAAAGGGAATTCTACAGGCGGGAAGTGAGAGAAAAGAAGCTAATGGAGTAGAATTTGCGTTTACAATTTATTGATTTCACAGTAAAAAGGGTGGGACCTAGTTGCTAATCTTATAGCTCGAGGAATTTCATATATATGGGTACCAGTGAGCTAAGTTCATCGGAGCAGAAGCCGTGAAAGGATTTGTAGAAAAGACACAGAGAGGTCACACACCGTCGGTGAGAAAGCGACTGAATCCTATCTGCCAAGTCGGGATCGATCACATTACAGATTCTCCGCTGGATTTGGTCGAGGACACCTAAGTGGATAGCAGGAGCACCCGACCTGATAGGGCAGCAATATTCAATGCACGGGCGGATGGTAGATTTGTATATGTGCAGTATTGTTTCGGATTTGAAAAACTTCCTGGCCCTACACAGAGAACCGACTTTCTTAGCAGCGGATTTAGCTATGGATTCTATATAGTTATTCCACCTGAGGTCTAATATGAGAGTTAATACGAGGAGACGCAGTTTTTTACTTTCGGGGAGAGAAGCCTGATCCATGTTAATGAGCGGGAGGAACGATTGTCTGTGGTGGTTATTAGATTGCAGCTTCGTTTTGGAAGCATTAAATTTAAGAGCCGTTTCTTACCCCAGTTTACCACGGATTGGAGGTCCATTTCAAGCTCATCGACGAGATGTACTTTTTAGGCCTCAGCATATTTTTGATCGAGGCGAGAGTAAACCGTAGTTTCTTCCTCATATATGCCCACTTGGGATCTTTTAACATCAGGGAGATCGTTAATATAATAAAGAAATGCGTAGGACCTAGAATAGAGCCTTGAGGGACACCTGCATTCATATGATAGTATCGGGAGGCTTGTCCGTTCAATACTATCCTCATTGTACGGTTTGAAAGGAAGGACTGGATTAAGTTAAACAATTGTCCCGTAATACCATAGCCCTGCAACTTGCATAAAAGGCCTGCATGCCAAACTCTGTCAAACGTTTTGGAGATGTCAAGGGCAACAGTTCAGGCTTCGCTGTTGTTGTCGAGGGCCTGGTGTATATATTCAGTGATGGTCGTGAGCATATCACCAGTAGACCTGGTGACGTGGAAGCCATACTGTTTGTCCGAGAAAAGTCTGTGGGCTGTGAGATGTTGTACCACCTCGGCGTTGATGATGGCTTCGAACACTTTGCTAAAGATAGGTAGGAGGCTGATAAGGCGATAATTAGCAGAGTCAGAGGGTTCTCCAATGTTTTTATATATAGGAAAGACGGAAGAGAATTTTCAGCAGGCAGGAAAGCAGAATTTTCAAAAGTGAGTCATGAAATTATATATACAGTTTGTACACTACGGCTTACTCTCGCCTCGATCAAAAATCTGCCGAGGCCGAAAAAGTAAACCTCGCCGCTGAGCTGTGATAGGATCTCCAATTCGTGGTGGATTGGGGTAAGAAATGGCTTGTGAATTTGAATGCTTCTAAAACGAAGCTGTTATCTTTTAACCATCACAGACAATCGCTCCTACCCCGCCCATTAACATAGATCAGGCAAGTCTACCTGAAAGCAAAACAATGTGCCTCTTCGGATTAACTCTCACAACAGACATCAAATGGAATGTTTGCATAGAATCCATAGCTAAATCTTCTGCAAAGAACGTCGGTTCACTGTACAGGGCCAGGAAGTTTTTCCCGGCTGAAACAATCCTGCACATATTCAAATCTACCATCCACCCGTGCATTGAATACTGCTGCCATGTATGGTGCTCCTGCTATCCACCTAGGGGGCCTTGACAAAATTCAACAGAGAATCTGTAATGTGATCGATCCCGAATTGGAAGCTCGGATACATGCACTTTCTCACCGACGCAGTGTGGCTTCCCTGTGTCTCTTCTGCAAGTACGTTCACGACTTCTGCTCGGATGAACTTAGCTCACTGGTGCCCTTTATATACGAATTTACTCGAGCCACAAGCTTAGCAAGTAGTTCCCACACTTTTACTGTAGAATTTCCTTTACATTTACCTGTTTTCTCGAAAGCTACAATTTCCAAGAATTTAAATATAAAGTCATCTCTTTTCTCCTATGTAAAATCATCTCTTATCTCACTAACTCTCTCATGCTCTCATCTCATTTATGCAGTATTCTCATCCCTCTCCTACCCGCTTTCTAACACCCCCTGTATTCTGTCACTCCTTCTCATAACTTTCCTCCTATGTAACCCCCTGCACAACACTGGCAGTATAATGCCTTGCTTCGGGCGATATGATTATAAAACAGCTATATGAACAGCTACAATTTATAATTTTTATGTTAATATTAGCTGCTTTCTTATAAGGAATGATACGGTATTCCTTGATTTAAAAGCTTATACTACTAACGGTAAAAATTTATACAATCTTTCTCTTGAAGCAATTTTACCGGGAAAGATTTTTGTCAAGTCCAGTAGCTGTTATCACTATTTCCAATATTGATGAGGTTCCCGACAGAAACACATTTTCGTGGCATCAAACCACTGTATTGTCTGTAGAGGTTCGGCATCTACTGTCATAGACGAGGATTGATATTACGTTATATTTATCTCCATTGAGGTTTCACTGGTTATAATATTATGCTAAATGACGTGAAATCAATTTCCGCTATCACAATGCAACTTCAGTAAAAAAAAAGAAAGGTTTATACACGCTGAAAACGTTGTTGAGATTTCATATTATACATTGAACTGTGGCCATAATTTTTTCTGATTGAGTTTTCATCTATCTGAAAGAAAATATAGTTTTTATAAAACCAATAAAGTGTAAATCAACAAGTTTCTATTATATGAAAGAAAATGACAAAATCACTTTATCGGAATCTCAACGGTTTGATCCTTTTAATGAAATTTTAATGTCGCTAATTTAATTCTAATGTCGACATCTTTTAAAACTGAGGGCGATAGTTTTTAATGTACAATAATTACATTATGCTATGATGTGGAGACATTTATTAAATGATTTAGTGTTCTGAGGTAATATTTTTGCACTAACTTCGAAATAGATTTTCTTGAATTACGAAAATTTAATTTTTATTTTTTAAGGATTTGCTTTATAACATTAATGAAAATGTCATGATAGTAAGTAATACACTGATAAACAATCCTCCCTATGAATGCAACTCATCGATAGGGACGAGGAGGATTCCTTTCCAGAATAAGAAACCTATTCTAGAATATATTTTTATTTGCTTGTCACTATAATGAAGAATTCAACATATGACCTAGAGTAGCCAGCATAAAGATCAGAACGATGTTAATAAAAAGTCTAAATATGAAATAACTTTTTATTTTACCACTTAAAAGAACATTGGATCAAGAAAGAAAGATCAAAAGGTAAATTCTATAATTCCAAAATCAACATTTTCAAACATGCCAAACAATTATTAAATTTTATGGATTTATTAATTTATTTTATAATCATATCGCCCCAAGCAAGACATTTGACTGCCACTGTTTTTTAGGGGTTACAAAGGAGGAAAGTTATGAGAAAGAGTGACAAGTTTTAGGGAGTGTCAGCAAGTGGGTAAGAGAAGGACGAGAATAGTGATGAGAGTGGAGTAGACAGAAAAGATAGCATGAGAGCGAGGATGCAGGTTAGTAAGACAGAAGATGACAATTGACTTTACATTTAAATTCTTGGAGATTGTAGCTGTTGGGGAAGCGAGTAAATGAAAGGGAATTCTACAGGCGGAAAGTGCAAGAAAATAAGCTGATGGAGTAGGATTTGCAATTTCTTGGTAAAGCGGTGAGACCTAGTTGCTAATCTTGTTGCTCGAGTAAATTTATATATAGGGAGCACCAGTGAGCTAAGCACATAGGAGCAAAAGTCGTGAAAGTATTTGTAGAAGTGATACAGGGAGGCCACATTGCGCCGGTGAAAAAGTGACTGTATCGAAGCTGCCAATTCGGAATCTATCACATTACAGATTCTCCGTTGGATTTTGTCAAGGACACCTAGGTGGATAACAGGAGCACCCAACCAAATATGGCAGCAATATTCAATGCACGGGCGGATGGTAGATTTATATATGTGCAGATTATTTCAGGCGGATAAAACTTCCTGGTCTTACACAGAGAAACGACTTTCTTAGCAGCGGATTTAGCTATGGATTCTATATATTCATTCACTTTATGACTGTTGTGAGAGTTAAGCCGAGGAGGCGCAGTGTTTTGCCTTCAGGGAGACTAGCCTGATCCATGCTAACGGAGCGTAGCAGCGATTATCTGTGATGGTTAATAGATAGCAGCTTTGTTTTTGGAAGCATTAAATTTCACGATCAATTTCTTATACCAGTACGCCACGGATCGGAGGTCCTTTTCAACCCCGGCTGCGAGGTTTGCTTTGTCAGCCTCAGCAGACTTTTTATTGATGCAAAAGTAAACTCTAGTGTCGTTAGTGTATATACCTACTTGGGATCTTCTTTCATCTGGGATATCGTTAATGTAGATAAAGAAAAGCTTTGAGGGACGCGTTCGTATGGTAATATTGGGAGGCATGTCCGTTCAATACTACATTCATTGTGTAATTTGAAAAGAATGATTGATGTTTTTGATCATCTATTTTTTCGAATGTCATATAATTATTCTCAAAACTTTATCAAAATAAGTTTATTGAGCTTTATGTTTTGGAATTATATAATTTACCTTTATATCCTTATTTTTCCTTGATAAAATGTTCTATGAAGTTTTAAAATAAAAAGTTATTTCACATTTAGACATTTTCTTAACATCGTTCTGATCTTTATGCTTGCTACTGTATATACTTGGGTGTCAAAATCAGGTCGATGCAGAAAATTAACTGTGTATAACTTATTATCAGTGTAGAAAGATGGAAAAGTAAAACAAGTGGTAGAAATGCCATGTATTAAATTTGGGGATATGAAATAATATTTGGATGTAGAACAGGTCGTCAAAAGCCCTCTGACACAGGATTATATATATGGAGTGAGGAAAACAAAATTGATAGAGAAATAGAACTAATATTATATTAAAAAAAACAAGAAACGTTTACTGGGATACTGTTGTCCATCGAATAGAATTACAGTGAAGCTGAAATGGACATATTTACTGTAATCATAAGAGTAGCATAGGATTGACTGATTTGTATTAGTGGATATTGGCTCTGATTCCGAGTTCGAATCCCAGTTGAATCCATTGTATTCACTTACGCGCAAATACCCTTGGGAAAGGTATTAATCCGTCTCTTTCTTCCAGTTATGTGTTAAATAGCAGGACAGATTGGGTTCTATACCCTTGGTCAGCAACCAGTCTACCGCAGAAATAATGGTAACCTACTGCTGGATAATCTTCTGCCCAGTCAGTCATGTCTATTTCGAGACATGATAGCCCAAGCGTGTATCACGTATGGAACTTAACTGAGTGACTTGCAGGTTACTTAAAAGCAGAAGATTGTTTTGCATGTAAGAAAATTTGTATTTGATATAATAACTATTTACATATACAAGTCTTAAATATTTACTCATAGCTGAGGTAGGTAAATATTGATTCATACCATTCACAGTAATCTCTTTGTGCGTAAGAAAATGTAACAAATTAGAATTGGGACTCTGCTCTCCGAGTTTCAGTTCCAAGTCGTTGTCCTTTACACCAGTCTGGCATCCAAGTTTACATTACCTAGAATTCTCAAGCGGTCAAATGTCGAGATCGTAGGAGAACCGTTGTTTCAAAGTTATATTTCCGTAAAACTACACCCACATTTCTAAACCGACGACACCTGGTATTCCCAAGCTGTCATGCATCTAAGTACAGACCTAGCTCGACGTTGTTTAACTTTCCTAATCGAACGAAATTCAATGTACGAGGGTCATTCAATAAATAAGTTGAATTGTTCGGTATAAGGCCTTCTAATACAGATAGAAGCTTACTTTTTTAATTTCTTTTCCTTTACTTCTTTGTCAACAAGATTTAACTTATGTTTTGCAGATTGAAAAAAAAAACTTTCAGAGATTTGGAGAATAACAAAGATGGCCGACCAAGAGGCATGCTCCAAGATTGAACATAGGTCAGTTATAAAGTTTTTGGTTGCTGGAGGGCGCAAACTAATTGAAATTCATAGGAGAATGTCAACTGTGTATGGAATCACATGTATCAGCCAATAATTACATACAAGTGGGCTAAATTGTTTAAAGAAGGACGGAGCGGTGTTGAGGATGAAGACAGGCCTGGGAGGCCTACAGAAGTGAGGTCTCCTGAGGCGATTCAATCAGTCAATGACCTCATTCAATCTGACAGAAGGGTGACTGTGGATGACATTGCAAGGACTTTGAGCCTATCTGTTGGGATAGCAAACAAAATTATCCATGATGACCTTACCTACTAGAAGATCAGCTGCCGGTTGGTTGCCAAAGATGCTTACTGCAGAGCACAAAGGGAAGAGGGTCGAGTTGTCCCAGCAGTGTCTCTCCCGCTATTAGAGACTTTCCTCTTCTTACTTTCATCTCTTTGGTCACCTGAAAGCGGCCACGAGAGGCAAGAAGTTTGAAAGTGACGATGAAGTCAAAAGTGCTGTGTGCGATTGGCTGAGACATCAGTCCAAAGATTTTTACATTGAGGTAATACGGAAGCTTGTTCACAGATGGGAAAAGTGTATGACACTGCTGGGAGATTACGTTGAAAAATAAAAAAAAAAGTAAGATTCTATCTATATGAGAAGTCCATATACCGAAAAACTCACCTTATTTATTGAATGACCCTCGTAATATGGCGGTAAACCACATCAACCGAACATCCAAGAATACCAGCATCTGGTATTCTCAAGGAGTCACCCATTTTGCTACTGACGAGTAGCGATGTTGTTTAACTTTGGTAATAATATTAAAGCCAGTGTTTCAACCTGATCTACTCCTCAACCCTCAGATGATAAGTACAACTAATAAGATAACGATCTCAGATGAGCAAATGTGTTAACAAACCAATGAGTTTTCCTCGTTAGCAAAATGCTCGAGGTGTTTTATTTTGCAAATTTATTCATATCTTAATGATTATTTCGAAGTTTTTCCGTTAATATCTAATGTCTATTTTATATGAATATTTAATATCTTTAATTAAACCTTCTTACGAGTTTTTCTCGTCAAAAAGTAATTAAGCGTATTTTAGCTTTATGTGCATTGTGATGTAATGGATAACAGCTTTGAATCGAAAATCCATGTTTGAATTCCAGTAGAATTGGTTTCATTCAAAACGATGTTCTCTGTGGATATCGACTCGGAACGAGAAATCAGGGAGCCGAATTCAAATTTCCATTTCTTGCATTCACTTTGGCGCAAATAATCTTGGAAACGGTATTAATCCGTCTCTTCCCTCCAATAATGGGTTAAATAACAGAACAGATCGGGTTCTATAACCTCTGCTGACAACCAGTCTATCTCAGAAAGTAAGGGCAATGTAATGCGGGATAATCATCTGCCAAGTCAGTCATGTCGCTTTTAAGACATGATTGCCCAAGTGTGTATCACGTATGGCACTTGACTGATTGACCCTTGAGAAAAGTATTAATCTATTTCTTCTCCCCCCAGCTTTAGATTGAATAGAATGAAAAACAGGGTTCCATAGCCTTCGTTGGCAACCAGTCTACCGCAGAAAATAACAGAACGGTTGGGTGCTATAGTCGCGGTTGGCGACTGGTCTACCGCAGAAAGTAATGTAAACCTACTACGGGAAAATTTTGTGTCAAGTCAGTTATATCTCTAAAGATACATCATTGCAGAAGCGGGTATTACATGTCAACTAACTGTTAGCTCCCTTTAATTTAATATCAGTTTATAATAAATTTTTTTCCTGATTGTAAAAAAAACCAGCATACAGAATAAATGCAAAAAGACTCCTAAGGCAAATGTACTTTATTACGCATTATGTATCCATTTAATTAGTGTTGTTTAAATAACAAAACCCGCCTTCAATACACACTTGAAATTGTGATAAAACGTCTTTCTATAAATAACTTCATTGTAATTGTTTTAATGAAATTACCGCTAGGGTACCCAGATTTTATGATTTTAAGTAGAGTACTATATTGGCGCGGTCTACCCTGACGTGCTGTAATGGTTAGCAAGCTTGTTTCGCTAGAACATATTACAGCTGAATAGTGAGTTCGAAACTCACTGGGTACCCCATATTTTCGGCCTTGTGCTACATCTAAGCGGCGCTTAGCTACATTAGCATGGTCTCATTAATTTACAGTCGAAATTGTTGCTAACTATTTTTTATCTCGTACCTCTCGTTTATGGAACTCCGAATCCATGACATTTTTATTCTTTTATATATGCATGATTTTGTCAATTATCGATTAACCCATAAACGAGGGAGAAGAGAAGGTTTCATACCATTTCTAAAGGTTTTGCACATAAATGAATAAATCTAAAACGATTGAGGTTAGATCTCTCTGATTAGTCATTATCTATTATCACTGCAGAAAATCCGTTTGTCAATTATTCTTTCAGCGGTTAACTCAGGCATTGTTCTGGAGGGATATCCTCTGTAGAAGATCACTGGGGTTTTACCCGGGTCCTGTAGATTTTTGTGATGGAGGCATTTGATACTCTTAGAGACGTCTTTTATCAAAATGTGAATATTACTGAAATTGTGAGTCAGAGGAAATTTGATGGTGGGGTTGATTGTGTCGTCAAATGTTGAGTTTGAGACAAATATCACGACGAAGAGATTCGTCATGTCTGTCAAGAGGGATATGATCTCAGGGCAATTTATAATAGAGGGCGCACCCGTTTTGCCTTTGTCTATAACTTGGTTTCATAATTCACGAGATGCAATTTGTTTCTTTTCAAACTTGGCCTGGAGATTTTACATGATTGGAGTGATGATTTTCTAAAATCTTCTTATAGTGATTGTGGCTGGTTATAAATGATGTAAAGAACAGACTTCACCGCTCCTTGTGATAGATTTGATGAAGTGGTTCCGCTGATCTAATGATGTACCGCGTTTAAGGATTAATAAGAACTAAATATTTGCTTTTGCTGAAAATTTTTTGGTTTAAAAAACACTCCATTCCTGAGAGGATCCATTCGGAGATTTGAGTAGCCGTTTTATGTTTTTGGTTTTAACTTCAGTAATAAATCTGTTTTGAACAGTCCAGCCGGCAACGTAGTAGCAAAAACAGAAAAAGATATCCAATATTTTCTCTCTCAAATGCAGAAACGCGCTTGCGCTCACCAATCTCCAAAAATAAAAAAAAATATGTAACCAAAAAAGCAACGGTATTTATTCACCGAGCGATTTTTCAGACTGGCTACGCCAGACGTGAAGGAAAGAATCATAAACATAACTTCTAATACTCATAGCAACTCTTGTGCGACTAATTTTATTTAGTTTTTTATTCTTCACCACATTCTACGCCATAGAATACACACAATACCTTGTCGCCTGGTTTGATGAGATATTCACCGTGTTCTTCGATACAACCACGCGCTCATTCAAGCTAACAGCACCTAGTATCCCCAGTCAACAATATAGATACTGACTAGGCTCGACTTTTAAACTCCGAGAACAATTGTTTTTAGGTGATTTATTCTTAAGTCTTACATTTTCGTCTAAGAGACACCTAAGGAAATGCTTCTACCAATACTAATGTCACAACCTCATTAATCCAAATGTTCATTAATAATATCTATATAATCAGAAACTTTACTTCCTACATTATATTCTTATATTCATATCACACCCTACATTTAAAAGATCCCTACCTTAATAGCTCTTTAGCCTTGTACAGAACTTACGAAATTTCAAAGATCAGTAGTAACGCAAGACTTATAGGTAAATTTCTTTAATTGCTTGTTTACGATGCTCTAATTTTTGACTAACATGCTGGGCTGACACTCATCGTAATTAATGGGAATTGTAATTATAGATGAGGCAATTAAACTTCTAAGAATGAATGGACAAAAAATAAAAATAAAAATTAGACGTTTCTCAGTTTCACTGAATTACCTGAGTCGACTCATCCTCATTCACTTTACATTCTGCTGGTGAGGAATAGTTCCCTTCTGAGATGTTCTTTACCAGAACTTCTGCATTATAAAGCGGATTCCAGCGCCGATGCTTTGTCCATAAGAATAATCTTATCTTAGAATAGAGTGTCTATATCACACACCCTATCAATACGCACGCACATGCTTTTCGTCTTTGTCTCTTCACCTCTTCTTTCTTTCAGTTGCTAGCTTTCGTTTTTTTTTTACAGTATAGTACACGCTGTAAAAGCCCCAAGGGCCACTCGAAGTAGTGTTTGAGTTAAGAGGTAGATTATATGGATAAAAGGGGAAGATAAGTGTTGATTTAGACTTGAACAAGGCAATATTATAGTGATTGGAGAAACACCCTCTAAGAAGTCTGTCGGCAGGGAGAGACGCTCTTTCAGTAGAACTTATTTTTCACTGATGAAACACGGAGGGAGCACGGGTGATTTGCTACTATGTATGTAAAATGGCAGGTCATAGCGGTGAATCTAGTGCAACCAGGCGATGGAGTTATTTCTAGCACATTTCATGGTATTGGCGATAGAGCAGCGAGAGACAAGCCACATTCCACCAGTGAAAGAGAGAGGTTGGACTATGAAAAATAACTATTCTCCTAGGATATTGTTATGGGACCTTCCGATTTTTGACTATAATGAACTCTTCCTATTAATATGAATACCAGGAGAATATGCCTCTCGTCGTTGGCTTGAGTTGAGTTGGGTGGAGTTGAGTCACCCCTGTCTAATACGTGTAACACTCTTTGTATTTGTTCTTTCGTTAAATATATATGTTTTACTTATACCCGAGTTCGCATTTTCTTCCGAAAAATTCTGGGTTCACAACAGAGATGTTTTTAAATTCAACTTGGAAATGAAGTCTGAGCAACTTCTCTCAAAATATGGCCACAGTGCTCTATTTCAGGCTAGATCTGGCTCTTATAAATGCAGAATATATCGAGATGGGGCAGGTACAATCTGGAGCGTTACAAGGAGATGATCAAAAGATGTTATTCCTATTCGTGTGCTCGACGGCCTTCTT
This sequence comes from Ascarosepion bandense, assembly GCA_037127315.1. Classification (NCBI taxonomy): domain Eukaryota; kingdom Metazoa; phylum Mollusca; class Cephalopoda; order Sepiida; family Sepiidae; genus Ascarosepion; species Ascarosepion bandense. The sequence continues at coordinate 1,855,523 of JBBBDQ010000860.1, read as the reverse complement.
GTTGATAATCTCGACTGGAGTTTCTACACCCGACTTTCCACCTAGAACTGAGGCTCAACTGAATGACGTTCACATTACACACTCGCTGGTTTCTAACATAATCTCAAAACTTGACCCTCACAAAGCGAGCGGATGGGACGGAATCCCAATCATAGACCTGAATAAATGTGCCCCTGAAATCTACTCTGTCCTTTCTAAGCTCTAGAACTTCTGTCTAACTGCTTCCTGCTTTCTTGCCTGTTGGAAGTCTTCCTCTGTAGTTCCTATATTTAAAAACACTGGAGAACCTTCGGACCCCGCAGTTTACCGCCCTATCAGCCTTCTTCCGATCTTTGGTAAAGTGTTCGAAGCTATTATCAACGCCGAGGTGGTTCAGCATCTCACAGCTCACAGGCTCCTCTCGGACAGATAGTATGGTTTCCGCTTCACCAGGTCTACTGCTGATATGCTAACGACTATATCTGAGTATATATACCAGGCTCTCGACAAGAATGGCGAAGCCCGAATCGTTGCCTTGGATATCTCTAAAGCATTCGACAGAGTCTGGCATGCTGACCTTCTACACAAACTCCGGAGCTATGGTATAACTGGACATTTTTTCGATCTAATCCAGTCTTTCCTCTCTAACCGCACATTGAAGGTGGTATTAAACAGACATGCCTCCAAAAACAACCATACGAACGCGGGAAAAAGACCTTCACTCTGTGTCTACGGAGCTTTTACTTGTATAGATGACTTCACTTAAATTTCACATTGATATAGTTACTCCACCACAACGGTGTTAATCAGAGATGATCTTGCCAATGAACCGTATGTTACTCAATTTGCTCAGAATCTCACTAAATGTCTTTTTGTAAATATAATTTTATTATTGGGTCAACATAATCCATATTGGACTTGGGTAAGAAATGACTAGTAAATTTTAATGCTTCTAAAACGAAGCTACTCTCAATTAACCATCATTGTCAATCTCACCTACCTCCCATTAGCATGGACCAGGCTTGCCTCCCAGAGAGTAAAACACTACGCCTCATTGGTCTCGCACTTTCAGCGGACCTCAAATGGAATGACTATATCGAATCCATTGCTAACTCCGCTGCTATGAAAGTCGGTTCTCTGTGCAGGGCCCGGAAGTTTTTTCCGTCTAAATCTATCCTGCACATATATAAATCTACCATCCGCCCGTGCATTGAATACTGCTGCTATATCTGGTCGGGTGCCCCTGCTGTTCTTCTCGGGCTTCTCGACAAGGTTCAGAGGAGGGTCTGCAATGTGATAGATACCGACTTGGCAGACCGCCTGCAGTCTCTCTCCCACCGGCGCAACGTGGCTTCCCTGTGTCTCTTCTATAAATACTTTCACGGCTTCTGCCTCCGATGAACTTAGATCACTGGTGCCCCCTAAATACGAATTTGAACGCGATACTAGATTAGCAACTAGATCCCACCCTTTTACAGTGAAACCGATAAAACAATGCAGCCGTAACTTCTACTCCAACATTTTCTTTCCTCGCACTTCCCGACTGTGGAATTCTCTTCCACACGATTGCTTCCCCGACGGCTACAATCTCCAGGAGTTTAAATGTAAGGTCAATAGACACCTAACACACTAACCTGCTTCCATTCTATCAAACACACTTCCCATCTGCCCAACCCTCATCCTCGCTATCCTTACTCATCTGTCACCTTCCTCCTAACATTCCCTATGTCTAACCACTCCTTCTCTTTACATTCTCCTATGTAACCCCATGCGCAATAGTAGCAGTGGAATGCCTTGCTTGGGGTGAAATGATTAAAAAAAAACATAAAAAATAATCCCCAGCTTAGGAATTAAAAAGATTCAGAATACTTTGTCTAGAATATTTTATCAGAACACATTCTGCAGAGAGAGAGAGAGAGAGAGAGAGAGAGAGAGAGAGAGTATACTGAAAACAGACTCTAAACTCGAGACTTAAACACCAGCAAATGCCTCTTTCTTTGTTTTAAATGGATTTGGATCACTGCTTTCTGTAAGATCACTTACGTTTTGGACAAATAGCACAATGCAAACAAATTTCCGAATTGCAGTTTTCACGACCGAAAAATACGTATAACATATACTTTTATCTTTTTTTATTAACAAGTTGATAGAGGTTGGGCCGTTTGTTCTACACATTTTTATGGTTTTTTTCTAGTTTATTCTGGTTATGATTCTTCTTAGAACTATTCAAAAAGCATGAATTGTAGTTAAAAACACAAAATTTGCTCCGCTTAACGTTGTGGTACAGTGGATATTGGCTCGGAACGAGAAGCCGGGGAGCCGAGTTCGAATTCCAGTTGAATCCATTGTATTCACTTTCGCGCAAATACCCTTGGGAAAGGTATTAATCCGTCTCTTCCTACAAGTTGTGGGTTAAATAACAGGACAGATTGGGTTCTATAGCCTTGGCCGGCAACCAGTCTACCGCAGAAAGCAATGGCAACCTACTGCGGGATAATCTTCTGCCCAGTTAGTTGTCTCTTTCGAGACATGATCGCCCAAGCGTGTATCACGTTTGGCACTTAACTGAAGGTTACATTTTTAAGGATATTCAACCAAATCTCCTGAGGATTTTAATTAATTACTATACAATTAGTAGTACTTCCTCGTCACCACCCTGTTATTTTAAATAATTAAAACTTTAAACAGAACCAGTGCCTTGTTGCGCATCAAATAATATCTATCCTAAATATCTTTATAATATGTGTCTTAGGTTCTTTTTATTTACGCCATAAAAACATTGTCCTGGAATTCTATCTTGAGTGTCTGTTGGCCCTTGTATGTTTGGAACAATAAAAATGTATATAAAATAAAATATGAGAGGGTCAGGACTGCGAGAAACTTTGAGGGATATGCCATTAGACAATTATGAAATCAGTATTCCTAATATTTCTTTAATAATTTCACCCCACAAAAATACAATGAAGCCGCTAAGAGACGACGAGGTGAACAAATGTTAGAGAATATGAGTAAAACACTTTTGAGGAGAGATAAGAATAACAGAAAAAGAGTCAAGAGGACAGCACATAAAAAATGACATTGCAATAACGTTTTTGAAAATCAATGTTGACTGGATAATAAAAAAAAACAGAGAGGGATCCACAAGTAGCACGATAGCGGAAACTCTTAGCATAGAACTTACGGTTCTATTTACAAATTTCACTGACAAAATGAAGAGACTCTGCCTCCAGTCTAGTGGGAAATACACAGAAGCAAAGATTCCAGATGAAGACAAATGATATTGCAGATTATTCTTTGGGATATAATAACAATTTCTAATTATAACCAGATTAGATGTAGCCGCAATATTTAAAGTTAAGACGAATCGTAGACTTATAAATATGTCAGATAGATTCTGACACGAAAACGATGTCTAGCACCAAACAGGAAAGCAATTGTCATAGCAGCAAGCCTATCAGTTAATTAATATTTATTATTTACTTCATGTCAGCGGAGAAATCTAGTCCTAAAAGGCACAAAAACTTATTCTCTTGAAGGTTAGTGTCGTGGATTCCGGGCGAGGAACCGCACAAAATAATAAATAAAAAACAGATATGGTGACAGAAAAAGTAGGTTATATTGAACGTAATATACAAACTGGAACGCAGGTTAGTCAATCTAGGAATACTGTTAATAGAAATAAATATATACAAATCTTGAAGTGAAATAGTAGGTCCGGGTAACTTATTCTAGCTGAGTGGAGCTCAGAGCAACTGCAACTACAACTGTGATTCCAGTTCCACCTCCAACTAACCTGTTTTTCTCTCTATAGGCAGGATTATATGTACACTAAATCTAGCCCATTATTACATACAAAAAAGGGAGATTCCAAAACAATTTCCATCCACCATTGTGATGGAAGTCAAATGTGTTTTCTAAGACAATAAAAACAGAGCAGGTTCTGTTTTGGATGCGTTAAAATTAACAAGGCATTTCTTATCTCAGTGTGCATGTAATTTTTTAAAGATCAGATGCCAATTTCACCTTATCGAACTGCTCACGTGTAGAGAAATTAATGCATATATGCCAAACTGAAAAAATATGCGATCAGCCTTTGTTGCATGAACCGTTTAGTCGTAATTCATTTACTCGTGTCTGTCTTATCAGAAATACCAGAGTAGATTCCAGTAATTTACAATATAGTATGATATGATGCAAAATCTTCAAAATGATCAGTACGTTTAAATAGAAATCAATAAACTTATGATCACCATATCAATTTTGCTTCTGTAATTACTAGAAACATTACTGTCTTTAAAACAAAGTGAAGTAAACATAACGATATACTATTTAATTCTTATTAATGTAATCTAAAACAAGACATTTAAATTTCAATGTCATTTAATTTACTATTTTGAAATAATTATTTGCATATTTAATTAAAACTCGTTCAGCATAGCGCATTTGAAGAAGAATAAATATAAAATATTTAATATTTAAACGGAAGTTATCATTTCGCCATTTTCTGATGACATACTGAAAAATGAGTATTCTCACGAAATGGCATTTTGTTTAGTTTTTATCTTTTCTTTGAAATATAAATTATTAAGCTGAATCTTTGTTTCAATTACTAAATGAGAGTAATAAATAATTCTTTGAAGTGAGTGTCAACATTTTATTCAAAAGTGAAATAATCAAATTTGCGTGTAAAGACAAAAAACGATTGGTTGGGAAAATAACGCGATTATCAGGCGGCAATCATTTTAATTAAGTCCTTTGATTATTCGACTTAGTTTAGTTGAATAAGAAATGTATTAAGTAGACTAAGTGTTTCTTTAGTTATCATCGATTTGTCGGATTCTTTATTCTATGTTTGTGTGAGGAACAAAAACAAAAATCCGTCCGGCATTGAATCTTGCTGCCATATTATTTTGGTACTTCTACGTAATTAGAGATTCTTGGTAAAATCCAACGAATAATCGTTCGACAAAGTACGACAAAAATAAAGCACAAGGACTTGATAAAGATGCTCGACAACCTTAACATTTTCAGAGAGGTCGTTAGGATAATCAATAATCTATATTGGCAGCAAAGCGCTTGTGTACTGGTAGGAAGTCAACTCAACAGGTATGCAAAAATGGAAAGGAGTGTAAGACAAGTATGTGTTTTCTCGCCGGATCATTTCAACCTGTACAGCCAAGCCCAGGTGTAGAGGCTCATCCCTTGTTCCCTGTTTAGGATGTGGTTTCCGGCTTTCTCTTTTCCAATCTTTTCACATTCTTTTTTGTTTATTTTTTAATTGGAGTAGATAGACTGAACTATCGCCCGGTTCACACTCCACCCTCGTCTATTGAACAGGTGTAGAGGCTTATCCCTTGTTCCCTGTTTAGGACGTGGTTTCCTGCTTTCTCTTTTTCAATCTATTCACTCTTTTGTAGCCCCCTGCACACCAGTGGCCTTACCGCCTTGCTTGGGGTGATGTGATTAAAAAAAAATTATGAGAGAAATAAAAGGTTTGGCAAGATTCGTCATTGGCGGCCACAATCTCAACAATATCAGATACGCAGATGACACGGTGATGAGAGCAGACACTGAAAAGCAATTGCAGGAACTTCTACAGAAGGTAGAAAAAGAAAGCGATAAGAAAAGGCCTCGCCTTAACTTAAATACTACTGAATGTAAGGTCATCAGTAAAACGTGGAGCCCAATATGCCAACTACAAGTGGGAGAATCTAAAAACAATTAAAAAATTCAAATACCTGGGAAGTGTTTTGACAGAAGATGGAAAGTGTGACGTGGAGATCCAAAGACGCATTTGCATAGACAAAGACACATTTCAGAACTAACCAGAGTACTGTAAGACAGGAAAATCTCATTAGAAAAAGAAAAAAAAGTGCTGGAATGATATGAAATATATGTTCTTCTGTATGGAATTGAATGTTGGACGATCTCATGAAGGATGAAGGAGAGACTTAATGCAGCAGAAATGTGGTTTTACAGAAGGATGCAGAGGATACCATGGACGGAGCAAGTGTGCAACGGTGAGGTGTTGGAAAGGATGCAAACGAGAAGAAAACCCATACTTATTATCATGAAGAGAGAAATGAGTTTCCTGGGACACGTAATGAGGAAGAAGACCCTGTAGAATTTGATAATCGCAAGTCGGAATAAAGTGAAGGAGAGCCAGAGGAAAGCAGCTCGAGACATACTCGCTAAGTTTTGGCAAATTTATGTCGGAGCGGGATTTAGAAGAATTACCAAGAGAAAATTATTGTGAGCGGCAAGATACAGAGTCAAGTGAAAGTCCATGATCGTCCACGTCCTGAATTAACACGGCACAAGAAGAAGAAGAAGAAGAAGAAGAAGAGGAACAATATTACTATCCTGACCTGTCATCTCGGTCAAAATCACTCTCCCGTATCTTCCCTTCGATTTTCTATAAATATTTTCATATTAATATAGCGATGGAGCCCGTCCCCAACACAACATCATTTTCAGTGTACAGCTTCTAGTGAATGACTTGTAGTTTAATGCAAAGAAAAAAATCATTTGGCAAGATCGTAAAGACACTTTTTCCGACTACTCCGGAGACAGCCATGTGATCACAATAGGCGCCTATTCACGTCTGCTCGTAATGAGTGCAAGAGAATCCTGAATGACGCCAAGCGGTTTTTTGCTGAGAGAATGAGACAGCGCATAGCTGACCGCAAATTCGGCTCCAAGGACTATTGGCAGTTATGCAAACGGATGCTGAACAAAGAAATGCTGAACCGAAGAAAAGTGACGCAAGATGTGGAGGTGAACGATCGAGCCAACATGTACCTCCCATTCTCGTTGGTTGGTGAGCTGTTCTCTCTTCTTTAGCCTACTAGTAACAACTGTCTAATAGAGTGCCATCCTCACTGTTCTGTCATATAGCGTCTAAAATGTCATTTATTAAGTTTGCTCTTATCAGCTTACTCTTTTTGTCAGGAACTTTCGACATGATTCCTGTGAGGTCTACTTCACTCAGCAGACTTTTGTCAATACAATATTTGTCAAAACGACTTTTCTTATTGTTGTGGATTCTTGTTTAGAAAACCACAAAATATAATAATAACAAAAACAGATATGAGAGGAAAAATGTAAATATATTGAATAAAAGATGTACAACCTGTACGCGGTTAGTAGATTCAGGAATATATGTTAGTAGGATTCAAATAAATATAAGACATCCGGGTAATATTCTATATACTTCCTGACGAGCGGCTGTTTAACTGCTCTGACAACTCCAACTCTAACAACGACAACAACTCCTTCTGTATAGGAAGAATTGTTTGTATACCATGGAAGAGTCCATAGAGTGTGTGAAAAGGGGTGACTCCCTAACACTTACAGATGCTCTTAATACGATATCAACTGATAACTGACAAAGCAATTATGCATTGTACTTTGGTACTTAGACTTTAATAATTTAAGCTTATAACTTCCTAATCCCTTACGCAAGTGGTGGACTTCTCCACACGCTTTCCAAGTACTCTCTCTATTCACTCCTCTCTATTAGATATATGCTTTACCTCTGCACCTGACTCCTGTCAAGTCCCGCAGCTTTGCCCTCTCGGCAACTCCAGCCATGCTGTTGTCTCTCTCAATATTTCTTTCCACTTACACTCCCCACCGGAGCTTCCTACCTATAGGACCTCCTACTGCTACCAAAAAGCTGACTGGGACGCCTTTTCGCGATTTCCTATGCGACGTCCCTTGGGAAAAAGTGTTCGATATCCCAGTTGATGGCTGTGCCTCTGAGGTTTCGTCATGATGAAAGATGGCATTGATGCTTTCATACCTACCAGGAAATATTGTCTAAAACCTCATTCCTCTCCTTGGTTCTCTCCTGCTTGTTCGGCCGCCATTGCCCACAGGAACCACTACTTCCGACTACTCCGGAGACAGTTATGTGATCACTATAGGCGCCTATACACATCTGCTCGTAATGAGTGCAAGAGAATACTGAATGACGCCAAGCGGTTGTTTGCTGAGAGAATGAGACAGCGCATAGATGACCGCAAAATTCGGCTCCAAGGAGTATTGGCGGTTATGCAAACGGTGCTGAACCATCGCAAATCCTCAATCTCTCCTTTAATCAATGAATTTGAATTTTCGCATTATCTGCAGACAAAGCTGAGTGATTTGCTCGCAGACTCTCATCCAACTCCATATTTGACTCGTCTGGAGTACCTTCACCCGACTTCCCTATTAGAACTGTGGCTTAAAACTGTACGACGTATATATTACCACTACAGCAGTATCCCGAGTAATTTCAAAACTTGACCCTCATAAGGCGAGCGGTGGCAATGGAATCCCGGTGATAGTCCTTAAGAAATGGGCTCCTGAACTCTCCTCTGTCTTCTCTATACTTTATGATTATTGCCTTTCTGCTTCCTGTTTTCCTACATGCTGGACGTTCTCTTCTGTCGTTCCTGTCTTTAAGAACTCTGGTGAACCCTCGCACCCACCCAACTATCACCCTATCAGCATTCTACCAATTTTCGGGAAAGTGTTCGAGGCCATAATTAATGCTGAAATAGTTCAACATCTTACTGCTCACAAACTCTACTCTGACAGGCAGTATGGCTTCCGCTTTGCCAGGTCCACGGCCGACATTACGGAGTACATGCTCCAGGCCCATGATGAGTCAGGCGAGGCTCGTGCTGTTGCTCTGGACATCTCCAAGGCTTTTGACAGGGTTTGGAACTCTGGCCTTCTATGAAAGCTACGGGGATACAGTGTTACCGGACGCGTGCTTGCTCTAATCCAATCTTTTTTAAATAACCTCAAAATGAAGGTCGTCCTGAATGGGCATGCCTCTACATCCTACAGCACAAACGCTGGTGTCCCTCAGGACTCTATCCTAGGCCTGACGCTCTTCCTTATTTTCATAAATATCCTCCCAGAGGAGATCAAGAGCCAAGTAGGCATCTACGCAGATGACACCACAATTTACTCCCGCATCAGTAATAAACTCGTCGTGGCGGACAATCATAAATTTGCTGCTGACCTTGAACGGGATCTACACTCTGTAGTGAATTGGGGCAAGAAGTGGCTTGTCAATTTCAATTCGACTAAGACCAAGCTGCTGTCTGTCAATCATCACAAGCAACCTCTCCTGCCTCCCATCAGCATGGACCAAATGTATCTCCCTGAGAGCAATACACTGCGCCTCCTCGGCCTTACACTCTCTTCCGATCTCAAATGGAACCACTACATTGAGTCCATAGCTAAATCCACTGCTAAGAAGCTTGGGTCACTGTGTCGGGCCAGGATGTTTTTCCCGTCTGAATCCATCCTGCATATATACAAATATATGGTCAGGAGCCCCTGCTGTTCATCTCAGTGTTCTCGACAGGCTACAAAGGAGAATCAGTAATGTGGTAGGTACCGACTTAGCGGCTCGACTACAGTCACTTCCCCACCGACGAGATGTGGCCTCCCTTTGTCTGTTCTATAAATATGTTCATCGCTTCTGCTCCAACGAACTTAAGTCACTGGTGTATCTGCAACAGGTGTTTACTAGTGCAACCTTATTGGCAACTGGGTCCCACCCATTCACAGTTAGATCAACCAAATGCAGACGACAATTCTACTCCTGCAGCTCCTTCTCTCGCACTTCCCGCCTGCGGAACTCGCTTCCATATTCTTGGTTTCCCGAGGACTACAACCTCCAGGAATTTAAATGCAGTGTCAATACTCATCTATTAAACACTGCACTCTCGCTCTCTCCCCACCCCCGTATATTCTTTCCTTTCTCTCCACCTTTGCAACTGTCATCACACCTGTATTCTCATTCTTCGCTTGCTCCTTTCTAACTGGTTCGTCTTCCTCTTCACTCTCTTCTACTTACTCTTTTTACTCTTATGTAGCCCCCTGCACATCAGTGGCATTAACTCCTTGCTCGGGGTGATATGATTAAAAGAATAACTCATTTCCAGATAAAAATATTCAAAAGCACTTTTTAATACAACCAAGTACTGAGCTAATTTAATTCTCACCAAAAATGAATTATATAGATATGGAGAGAGAGCGAGAGAGAGAGAGAGAGAGAGAGAGAGAGAGAGAGAGAGAGAGAGACATAGTAATACCTTATTTTTGCTTTGCAGTCAACTTAGATCTTTCAAATTAAAATAATCTGCCAATTGTTAATTTTTAATTTATTAACTTCATAATATGTTGTTATTTCCTATCTTTAGAAATTTTTTTCATATTTTTTTATTTTCCATATTCTGTCATACTCAGTGTCCTTCATTTATAGTAGCTTTATTGCCTTGCTTCGGGTTGAATAAATTACCAGCAAATATAAGACTTTCAGCGATCAGGATGTAATTGTCGTGTCTCTCTACAACTTGGTATTCTTCGAGAGCGCCAAGCAATATTTCTCTTCTTATACCACTAGCACCATGTTCTTCCACTCCATTTCCATAAATCCGTTTGATAGGTTACTCGCAGCTTCCCTCTGCTCTTCCTGCATTCAATATCTTTAAATTTATCAAACTTTCTTTCTCCGTTATAAAACCATTCACTGAATCTTTACAAAGGCTTTTAGATTCCTTTTCTTCGCGAAGCCAAATTATATTTTATTCTCTTAATAGAAACCTACGAAAAATATGTTTTGTAGATAGAAAATGCTTTCTATTGACAAAGTCGGCTCTCCCCAATAATCCTCCCATTAATAAAATATTTCATCGTCGATGTTACAAAGATTTTCAAAGCTATACTTTATATGCTTAAGATTAAGATTATATTATATATAATATAATTATTATAGAATGTTATATTGATTAAAGTTGAAGATTCTTCGTATGAAAAAAGAGTAATTATTCAATTGAAGTTGGCAATATAGTGCTTCATTGTTTCTTCCCAATTTTCTGCTATTGACGCATTGTTTATTCGACATTATTTTAATATTTTAATTGTCATTTTGTTGGCTTATGACCATATCAGTATAAACCCAGATGTTAAGCAATGTCACGCCTGGTCAGAACGTAGATTGTATATTGTCATTCAGAAAGTAAAAACATAAATGCAGGAAATCTAGATGAAACACATTTAACCACTAAAATAATGTTTATTTTTGTAAGTATTAGTGTTAGATTAAAAAATCTATTTATAATTTTTTATTATTATTATAACATTATATATATATATATATATATATATATATATATATATATTAGTTTAGGAATAGTAAAAAACATATTCACTACTATTCGTAGTGAATTAATTTTTTGTATAATGTTGCTTGATGAGGTACTAACGAGTTGTACCGTAACGCAACAGCCCTTGTGTTACAGTCAGCTATGTTTTATTATAATAATTTATAATAATAATAGTACTATATTTCTCTCTCTCTCTCTCTCTCTCTCTTTCGCTCTCTATGATACATCACACGACAAACGTCTTCCTTCTTCTACCGAGCGTCCATAGCTCAGAGATAGGATCGCCGACTGACGCCAATTTGGTCGGGTTTAAATCCTAAGTAAATGCAATTGGATGTCTAGCCGTACTGATGATCTGTGAAGCAGATCTGTCTGCGGATATATATATATATATATATATATATATATATATATATATATATATATATATATATGAATAAATTAAAAAAGGATTAATTCAATGATGACCATTTCGATATGAAAATCCCCACGGGGGATAACACATCACCTCAGCAATAGAAAAATCCTTTCAGAAACTGGAGAAAAATCAGTCTAATTTTCCTTTTTAAATAGATTTGCAAAGAAATTAAAAAAGAAAATAAAAAGAAATAAGAAAAAGAAAAGGAAAAGATAAAACAAAATAAAATCAAATAACCAAGAAAAGAAAAAATTCACATCGTCTGGGTTCGCAAAAAAAGGAAAGAGAATTGTAACTTAAAAATTAACAGACGGCCGTGTTGAATTGATGTAAGGTTAAGCAACACGGAAAAAATGAGGGAGATAAGAGAGATAAAGGAAGGAAGGGAGGGAGGGAAAAAGAAAAGAAAAAAAAATTATATATTACAGACGCTGGACATATTCAAAAACCTAACTACCCAAAAACGTTGAAGTATTAAAAAAAGGCCTTTACTTAAAAAGGCATAATTATTTTTAAAGGGAATAAAAAGATATAGAATTTAAAATATATTTTATTTTAAATTAGGTCATTTGATTTAAACTAAATAAAAACATCGGTAGGTAAAAAAAAATTCATTTACAATTATACATACATATAGAAGTACACACATACATACATACACAATTCTTCGATTATGAATACATATATACATACACATACACACACACGCATACATTCAATCTCATACACACTTATATACGTATATACACATACATGCGCATACACACATATATATGTGTGTACACACATATACAAAAACACACACACAACACATGTGCCACATCTAAGCGGCACTTAGAAAATCACCAATCCTGCCTAGCTAAAGAGAGAACCTTTTCTAATAGTATTTGCGCGTTAATAAACGTAACGGATTCAACTTGCATTCGAATTCGGCTCTCTGAATTCCTGTTCCGAACCTATATTCACTGCACCAGAACGCACAGAAATAGAAGAAAATGAATACGTAAAAATATTAACTAATCTGAGTAATTCATGGACTAAAGTTGAATTTTTTAATATAAGTTTTTTTTTGTCACCAGAAGTACCTCGAAAATTTCAAATGACTATCCAACGAGTCTTAACTACGCAATCAGTTAACTCAAAGGCTGATCGAATACGAGAATTATAATAAAATTAACCATTTCATTTTTTTATTCACTAGTCGATGGCTGGAAAGTTTGTTACAAAATCGTGAAGAAAATTACGAAAATTAGAATATCATACTAGAAATATCAGGAATATGTGACTGACTCTTCTTAAACTGATGGCGCATAGGTACCATTTCTCTTTTTTTACTTCAATTTTACTTTCTATTTTTGTACAACTGTTTGAAATTTACTTTTCTCCTTATCCTCTTCTTTCTTTTTTTTCTCAATCTCTCTCGTTACTTTTTTCACTTCCTCTTAATTCTCTTTTTTGTGAACAAGAATAGTAACACTCAGTGAACATTCTCCGAATTTTCTACTTCCAAATGCCAAACCTTTCAGTCCCACAATCATGAATTTTATTTTATTTCATTCCTTTATTTATTTATTTATTTATGTATTTTTTGGCTTTATATTTTAAACCAAAATAGCCTTTCCTCTCTGGCAACTTTTCCCAATAATTCAATCAGATATAATCGAATCATCCGAAGAAAGAATTCGAATTGATTTTCCGCCTACATTTTTTATTACACTGCGCCAGAAATGTCGCAGCTGCTAATCAAAACACAAAAGCCGCCACAGCGTACGAATTGCTAACGTGATTGGTATTGAATGTCATTTACACACCAAAGGAAGATTGATCAGGGGGTCATTTTAATAATTCTTCCTTCTTGAGTTACCAATTTCTTCCATTTCTTTTTTTTTCATGGAATAATATCTTGAAAATCTCTGTTCTGTTCTTTGAAACAATGGTGATTTTTCGGTAGCTAAGAAGCATCCGATCAGGAAACCTACTGTTGCAATTTTTAAAAATAATGTTTATCTACATTTGTTTTTTGTTTTTTTGGCAGAGTTTAGCCTAGGATCAGGAATAATGTCGATGTGTCTAAAGGCTGTTATTTTCTTCCCTTGATAAATTTCCATATAACACGACAGAATTTCTTACCGGTTTCTAAAGTCTGCTTGTAGTATTTTAGTAACATTATAATATATAGAACTAATTATATATTTCCTAGGAAACTGATAGTAAAAAAATGTTACACACTATTTATTGAATTGTTAATTTTAAAATTCATAAGAATATGGGAAACATAAACATGTTTTCACAAGAGTCTTCCTCTTCTATATGCCGTGTCTCTTCAGGATGTATATTATCATGGCCCTCCACATCTTCCTATTTATTTTAGCTTATATTAACCCTTCTCCTGTCATCACGCTTCGCCATCCAACTGCTCAAGTCAATCAAGTATGTCATTTGTTACTTTTCCATATATTCCCTTCCTCTCAACGTCTCGTGAGCATCAAATTCTCCAAGCACTCATTACCCATTACATGTCTGTCTTTTCCTGATGTTAAGTACCCGGTTTTTACGTTTGCATCCTCGCTAAACCTCGTCGATCCTCACATGTTTTCTGTCTATGGTATCTTTGGCATTCTTCTCTAGAACCACATTTCAGTTGCTTAAAGTCGTTCCTTCCTTCATATTTAATGACATTGTCAAGGATTAGCTGTCATAGTTAAGGACAGACATCCCATAACAATCCAGTACACTCTTCTTTGTTTACAGCAAAATATTCCTGTCTCTCGGTACTCTATTTTTCTTCTGAAATGCATCCTTGGCCATATTAATTTCTTCATAAAACAGCAGTATTGTGGAACTAATTACTAAAGAGACACTGCACCGATCACTACATATCTAACCTCTTTAAATATAGGGTTAACCCTTATCTTCTAAGTTTATCAATATAAACTGTATCGCTTATTCTGTACCTCTCAAATGAAAGAAAGAAAAATATAATGTTTAACGTCTTCTGCCAGTACTTCATAAATAATCAACTACTCTGCTTTGATAGTGTGTAAAGACGAAAGACATCAAAGAAGTTACATGGATTCAGCAATAAAATGAAAGAATGAGGGAAGATAGAACTGTTTAACGTCTCCGGACAATACTCCAATTATAATAAACAATTTTGTTCTGATCATGTGGTAAAACGGAAAAGACATATCAGAGACGCATTTTGGTTTCAAAGAAAGAAAGAAAGAAAGAAAGAAAGAAAGAAAGAAAGAAAGAAAGAAAGAAAAATTAAACGTCTTCTGCCAGTACCCCATAAATAAGTTGATCATGTGTGAAGACGAAAGACATCAAAGACACGACATGGATTCTGTGATAAAATGAAAAAGGGACGAAAGAAGTGTTTAATGTCTTTTTTATGAAATGGGAAAAAGTTGTGAATTTTAAATATATTATTTATAACGCCTTACTTCGTAAAATAAGGACACGCATTTATGTTTATTATTGTTATTGCAATATTTCGGTAAAGTTGTTAAGCTCGAATATTTACCAAGGCAATATGAGAGTTTCTACGGATATTTTATTGACGTTGAAGCCGCCACGAGCTTATTAAACCATTAAATGAAATAAGATTCTTCAGAAATTTGAGTAGAAAAACAGTGAACTTTCAACAGGTTAAATTCAGTTATTGTTTATACTATTATATTTTAAATAATTTAACTCTGAGCAAAGCGATAATACACCTAAAATAGGTTCCTGTACTAATTCACTGAAAAGCAGCATAATATGAAGAAAAAAGGTTTTTACCATTATGTTATTATTAAGAGGAAAGATTTAAAAAATTAATTATATTTTAACATTCTTTAATCCTTTCTAACACGTTAAGAACTTTGCTAACAGATCGTGTTTTGAATTTTGTTAGCGGTTAACCAATTCGTTAAGAAAGTTTACAATGGATAATGTAATATTGCGTAATTCATTTCTTTTTTTCCTTAGAAAACCACATTAATTGAAAAATTCTTGCAAGAATCAAATAAATGTCGGATTTCAAGAAAAATTTCAGAACCTATTCACAACTGAATGAAATAATATTTGAAAGGATTATTTCAAAACATTATTAAGAAAAAAATAAATTTTCACATCTACCTCCACATAAATTCATGAAATTTCAAGAAATTAAATTTTGTTTTGAAAATTAGTTTTATTAGTTTAATGTATGATTCATTAGTAAATGTAAATAACCTATTGTTTTTCAAATATCTGGCCCTTTTTCAGAAAATCTTCTCTCAATATTAAGATAAAACATGTAATAAAGCTATTACATTATTTAATTAGACTAGCTTTTATTTCCTTTAATAAATAATATATATTAAGCATATTAAAATCTGAATAAAATAAGTTTTTCCATTATTATTGAAATTTAAAAAGAATTAATTTCATTTTTTATTATAATAATTTATAAAGCTTAAAGATATTTTAAATACATAAAAGATTTGTAGGCGTAAGGCTATTAAATTATTAGGTGAAGACGTTATTTTCTAATCGAAAATTAAAAAATCTAATACAAATCGTCGAACAATCACACTTTTAAAATAATTCATTTTTTGTGTATTTGATGTTTGTGTTTTGTATGGTAATTTCTATTGGTATATGAAAAGGTCATGTATTTCACGGTTTCTTCCCCTGACAAGAAAAAATCGACAATTAAGTCAATTCTGTCCATCGTCACACGTCAATCATATACGTCAAATGTCATAGATCAAGGTTCTGTGTTTAAGAAATAGTTTTATTTCTAATGATAGTTTGGTACTAAAGATGATTCTATAAAAAGTAATATTGTGAAAATCAGATTAATGTAACTCTAAATTTGCTAATATCCAAAGAATAACGTTTCACAGATGTCACAGCTGCATATTTTTATTTTGCAAGATTTTTCAAACAAGGTTTTTCAAGCAAGATTTTTCAAACATGATTTCTCTTTACAAATATGTCAGTCACTGAAAAATGGCCGAAAAATTTGACTTTTTTTATATTGAAAAAATTTAAAATTCAAATTAATATAATTTCTGTTTGAAATATACCAGAGTATTGTGCTTACTGAAAATAGTAAATTTAATTACGTAGCTCTCAATTAAAACTGAAATAAAAGCTTGAAAACGTTTTTTAATTCAATTTAAAATTTAGGTTTCAAAGATGAGTAGAAGTACCAACATTACAACGCAAGGAGTTTAATGGGAGTAAAAGAGAATGAGAAAACTTTATGGAAAAGAAGAAACAATAAACAAACATTTGACAATTTAAGTTACAAGATGACAATTTAAGTTACAATTAAATTATTGAGGATTGTAAATTTAATTACTTGAAAGAGCACGGAAAGTTTAATACTAAGATCCGAAGGCGCATTGGTAAATTTAAGGACACATTTCAGAAGTTAATCACAGTATTTAGATTCAGGAATAATTCGTTAAGAACAAAGAAAAGAGTACTGGACAGTTATGTGATATATTTCATCCTATAGGGCAGCGAATGCTGTACGATCTCCTCAAAGATGAAGCCGAGACACGAAGCAACAGAAATGTGTTTCTACAGAAGAATGCTGAGGATACCAGAGACAGAGTATGTGAGCAAAATAAGGTATTATAAAGGATGTAAACGTAAAGAAAATTGATACATAACATCAGAAAATGATAGTTGAATTTTCTGGGACACGTAATGAGGAAGCAGGGCTAAAAGAATCTAATACGAGGCAGGGTAAAGGAACGTGTTACATACTTGATAAGCTTGGCGAAGTAGATTTTGCAGCAGGGTTTGTGATAAATACTTAGAGAAAATGTGTTAAGAGCAACAAGCGATAGGCTAAGCGGGGGTCTATGATCACTTACATCCTGAAATGACACGGCACATAATGAATAATGTGGCAAGTAATTAAAAACCCGGAAATGCGTTCCATAGGCGGAAAATGCGAGAAAAGAAGTTATTAGATAAATAGTGAATGGAAGGAACATATAAAATAACAATCCGGCGACTCAAGAGACGCCTCTTTTGCCATTCGGAAATTTTCACGAAGATAGACACTGATGCAATGAATGTAGCTTTTAGAAAATTTCAAAAATAAACTGATTAAATGTTTATTATTTAGCCTATTAAAAATATATTTTGTCATGATTTGTTTTAAAAAATAAAAATAGCTTTTTAAAGCAATAAATTACCGAGGGCGTAAAATTTAATAGCTGCATCAGGAGTACAACGTCATTGCGATGAACATAAATTTTATATATATATATATAATCACCTTTCATAAAAAATGATTTTCCGAAATAATTATTCCTATCATTCTGAATACATACATAAAAATACATGCATTCTATTAAAATTACAAATAAAATCATGCTTGATAATAATGGCTACTAGAATAGACGAAAGTGTTCAAAGAATTTTCGCCATTCCTTACTTTCTTTTAAGATGGTCACTTAAAACTCCTAACTGCAACTCTCTTGATTATAATTTAGTTGGCGCAGTTGGGCGAGAGACGAATAAAACATGTTGTAACAGCAAAGACGAATAGAAGGCCTTGACTATGACAGCATTCAATAACTTAAACAAGGTGACCGTCAAGAGGAGATTGGGATGCCGTGGCTGAGGCCAATGGCTATTTTATTGAATAATATTACTCTTTATATTTCATAGTTCTGGTAGATTTACTTGTTCAAAAGAGATGTCAGTGTTATTTTCATTTTAGCGTTATTTTGACGAAAATCTATCACTTGCACGATATATATATATATATATATATATATATATATATATATATATATATATATATATATATATATATAAATTAAAAAAGGATTAATTCAATGATGTTGAATGAAAATTAGACTGATTTTTCTCCAGTTTCTGAAAGGATTTTTCGGTTACTGAGGTGATGTGTTATCCCCCGTGGGGATTTTCACATGGTCATTCAACATCATTGAATTAATCCTTTTTTAATTTATATTTGCTCTGTAATATTTTATTACATGGAGCTCTCTTCCTGTATCATTTTTTAATATAAAAATAAAATTTTTAATATTAATTAGGATCGGGTTTTTTGAATTTAACTTCCTGCTTTTTTCCCTTGGATTAAAGTATCTGAATTAAAAAATATATATATATATATATATATATATATATATATATATATATATATATATATATATATACATGTTTACGGAATATTCCGGAGAATACCAAAATAGAATTACCAACCTGTTAGGGTGGCACCGCTTTACTGTTGATTGACTAATAGACTATTCCTGACGTCACGTCCGGTTACCAGTTTCTGTCTTACGGGCAGTCAGAGCCACAGACTGAGAGAGTAAAGGTCGTAACATGATTTGTCCTGCAGCTGAGTAGAGATAAGAGTCAGGTTAAACAACTCTCTGTATTTTGTTAATACATTATTTTATTTCACTGTTTCCGAGTTTTCTCGTTATTTATTTCAACACTAACTCCACAATACAACCATATTTGTTTAAACATTATTTTTATCGATACTTGTGTACATATTCTGCTTTTGATTAAACATTATATATATATATATTTTATATATATATATATATATAAATAACTTTTAATTAAAAACAGAATATCTTCTCAGATACGAGTATCGATAAAAATAATGTTCAAACGAATAAATAAAAAATATATTCGTTCATGTATTACTTTCACCTGTTTTTTTTATTTCCTTTTTGTATTCTTCGTTCATATATTTCCGTTCACATAAACCTTCCTCTTAATAATATGACGTAGTTTTCTCAGTCAGAAAGTGCAAAAGATTCCAACTCTGACGAGCTAGGATATCTGAGAAAACTATTTTGATAGGCGATAGAAAAGATGAAAGGTAGCATATATTTTATTCACCTGTTGTGCTTATAGATTTCCTTTAAACTTCATCCATTTTTTTATTTTAAATTACACAAAACTTCATCTTAATAATATTATGTAGTTTTCTCAGTCAGAAAGCGCAAACTTAGAGTCAGGTAGAACTTGCATTTTGATAGACGACAGAAAAGAGCATAGGTCGTACATAAACTAAGCCATATGATTTTATTTTCATTTTGATGGAATTTCTGCGGCTGCTCAACGCCTTTTGCGATTCGCTTCGTTGTTCTGAACACCAGAATCAGATTATAGATTAAGCTATCTCGATTCTCTTTTGAGATTATCTCTCTTAAGCCCCAAGGCAACTTTTATATATAGCTGATGTGCAAAGTCATCTTTCATTAGCTATAAAATATATACTTATGAATAACTTATGAATAACTTATGAATAACTTATGAATAACTTATGAATAGCCTCGAGTTTTATAAGATCTCTCATAACTAAAATGTTACTGAATATAATTCAAGTAAAAACATATATGATGCATATATCCTGAAACCCTATGAAAATGCACAGTTTATTTAATATATAACATCTTTAAAATTAATTTCCCCTAAAGCAAGTCAAAAAGAACACCAAGTGGCAATGGGATTGATGAGTGGGAGAGAATATGAGAAAATATAACATTATTAAGGAGGAAAAACAATAAAGGAACAGAAATTAAGAAGACAGAATATAAAAATGATATTGCATTTAGTTTTTGAAGATCCAATTACACTGGAAAGAAAGAAACTGGAAGAGAGTTCCACAATCAATAAGTGATTTGCAAAATAATCAGACATTATCGCCAAATTAATACTGAGCTTCAAGTAATAATGTCTACATACCACAGAGGAGGAATGCCCATTGGAACAATTATCACGACCTTATTTATAGAAAAGGAACAGGGAAGCTCAATTTGGGCAGTGTTAAATAACTGAATACGTAATGCCAGACGGGGACCAATAAGATTACTGATTCTTCTTTGAGTTTTATCAAGAATTTCTAAATATAAAGTAAAAACACCGGACAAGATATTTAATGTATGAGTGAATGAAAATTACATAAATGTATAAGAATTGCCTAATACAACAAATGAGAGAATTTAAAAATTTAGCAACGAAGCAAAATATTATTATTTGTTTTTAATTTTCTTTGATTTCTTGTGTATACTCATTTGTTACGGAGTCCCAACCAGATCTAAGGTGAAGATTGTCATCATGACATTTTCTTCTGAGCAATTTTTGAACCCCTGTTCTTGAAATCACGTATATGTTACATATATAAAGCCTTCCGTAACGTTTAGGCTGTACTTGTGAATACAACTTTCGTATATCTCTAAGGTTTGGACCACCAGGACTCCCTTCAGTCTGTCTGTTAGAAAGTTTACGACAAACCCGTGGACTCTAAATATAAATAAATTCTTGAGGTCTTTGTGTGACATATTTTTGAGATTTTAATTTCGGGGTCCTTGTATTTTAATAGATTTTTTTGAAGATAAATTAATGTCTGCAGGGACTGTCATCTTAAAAAGAAAGCACAATTTATTTTTGCGGTTTCTGATCATTATGTATAGGTAATCAGCTTTGATTTGATTAGGTTTAAATAGCCCTTGTGTATTTTAATGTCGTATAAAATTGTTACTATCCATATCTTTGTAATCGAATCTGGGTGGTGTTCACACCAATTTCATTAAGCTTTCTTTCAGTAAGATTTGCAGATTTTTCAATGCAGATATCAATCCACACTGTCACACCAAATTTTATATTCAATAAAATCCAATACGGTGCAACATGATACAAGATGGTTAACGATTTCTGGATTATTATTAAGTCAGTTTTCATTATAAATCTATTTTTGCTATGGTCGCACTAACCAGAAGACCTAATGCAGACCGTAATGTGTCATTATGGCTCTATTTCATGTTTTTTTCTATCTCCCCCATCATGTCTAGCGTTACATAGACAAAGTTCTCCTTAGTGTGTGGGCTGTACTTAGTAAGATAATTTATTGTATATCTGTTAAACTGGGGTTTCCAGAGATTCTTTCAATGTGTTGTTTTGTTACATTTTCTATCATTCCAAGTGCACCTACTATCACTGGCACAACACTTGTTTTAAGTTTCCACATTTTTTCTATTACATTTTCCAGGTCTTTATATTTTGACAGTTTTTCACATTCCTTGGTTGCTATGTTACAATCCGCTGGACAAGCCATATCAATTAATAGACAAGTTTTTTCTTTCTGGTTTTTAACAATAATGTCTGACCTATTTGCATCAAATTTTCTGTCTGTGTAGATGGTGTAATCTCATAGAATGGTGACATCGTCTATTTCTGTAACCGGTGCTGGGTGATGTTCGTACTAGTGTTTGTTTACAGATTTTCCATAATGTTTGCACATTGTCCAATGTAATATTGCCCCAACTATCGTGGCGATTTTTATATTCATTTGGGTCAAGTATAGAATAGCCTGAGATTAAATGGTCTCTTGTTTCTTGGTGTTTATCACAAAACCTGCATTTTGGATCCATATTATTACGTATGATATTTGCCTGAAAGTTTCTAGTGAAAAGACTTTGGTCTTGCGCTGCAAGAATAAAGCCTTCATTCTCAGACTTTTAATCCAGATGCACGTAACCATCGATGAGTATTACCTTTATCAACATTGGATTTATTGGCACGTTCTGGATATTGCCCATGCAGAGGTTTGTCTTGCCAACGTTGTTTCATCTGTTCAAGAGCTTTATCTTTGGCTTTCATTTTCATATTTTTTGCCGCAATAGTTGGTTCTTGGCTACTGTTTTGCTTTTCTAAAGAATCTATTAACTGTAAATCTTGTTTGTACTTACTGCCTTCTTTTATTATTGAATATTTGTTCTTTCTTTCTTCGTGATGCCTTACTAATTGTATCATCCAGGCCTTTCTTGTTTCTATATATGTTAGTAAGCCAATAGTTGTTGTCTTGTATGACAATTCTAGCTGAATCAGGCCTCTTCCACCTTCTTTACGGGGTATGTATAAACGGTTTACATCAGCCTTTGGATGATGCATCTTATGCTTAGAAGAAGTTTTCTTGTTTTATAATCCATTCACCTGATGTCGTTTATCCGACAACTGGGATTGCAAGGCTATTCATGGCCGTAATTCTATTCAGAGAATTCAATTCAGTTTTTAATATTAGTCGTAGACTTCTATAGTACTCTTTACGCACTATTTCTTTCATTTTTTTATGGTGAATTTTTTCACCCTCATTTACACCTAGGTATTTATGAACTTATTCTGGCTTTAATCCTTTGATTGTTGCAGCAGGGTCTAAGCTAATTGTGGAAGTTTCTTGTAGTGATCCACGTAAAACTGTAGCTTTAGTACATTTATTCAATTTGAATTTCATTCCAATGTCTTCGTTGAAGCATCTTACAGTTTGCAGAAGACCTTCCAGCTCATTATCATTCTTAGCGTACAACTTTAAGTCCTCTATGTAAAATAGATCGCTTATTTTCTTTTGGCCTATTTTATAACCATATTCTGTCTTGTTAAGTTGACTAGTTAGTGCTATTAATGATACGCAGAATAGTAAAGGAGACAAAGAATCACCTTCAAATATACCTCTTTTGATGTTTATTTCATCAGACTTATAGGTTTCATTTATATGATTGAGGTAAAGGGTTGTTTTCCATATCGACATGCATTGTTTGATGAAATTGATGATGACGGGTGATGTCTTGTATATATTAAAAGTCATTAAATTTAGGAATGTGGCACACTATTGAATGTCTTAGGATAATCTATCCAGGCAGTACTAAGATTTTTCTTTGTACTGTAGCAGTTTTCCAGGATCATTCTGTTAATAAGCATTTGGTCTTTACATCCGCAACCGCCACGTTTGCACCCTTTTTGTTCCATCGGTAACATGTCATTTCTTTCTGTTTTGTTAAAATAGATGTTAATAGTTATTATGTTGTCGGAAGGCATGTAATTGGTCTGTAGTTTTTCGGGTTGTTTGTTTCACCATTCTTGGGTAGAAGAAATGTAATTCCTTTGGTCAACCATGCAGGAATTTTAGTGGGATCGTCAACCATTTCTTGAAGTACTTTGGCTAGTTTTTATGTGCTGTGATGTGTCGTTATGGCTCTATTTCATGTTTTTTCTATCTCCCCTATCATCCATAGTGTTACATAGACAAGGTTCTCCTTAGTGTTTGGGCTGTACTTAACAAGACAATTTTTGTATATCTCTTAAGCTGGGGTTTCCAGGGATTCTTTCAATGTGTTGTTTTTATCATTCCAAGTACACACATTATCACTGGTATTATTATTAATATTATTATGTCATTTTTCATCATATTTCGATTTCTGCTTTGGTCTCACTACCAACCAAGTCTGCGGGGAGACCTAAGGCAGGTAGTGGCGTGTTGTTATGACTCCATTTCATGTTTTTCTATCTTCCCTATCATCCTCAGCATTGCATAGATAACGTTTTCCTTAGTGTGTGGGCTGTACATAATAAGACAATTTTTTGTATATCTCTTAAGCTGGGGTTTCCAGGGATTCTTTCAATGTGTTGTTTTGTTCCATTTTTTATCATTCCAAGTGCACCTACTATCACTGGCACAACTCTTGTTTTCAATTTCCACATTTTTTCTATTTCAATTTCCAGGTCTTTATATTTTGACAGTTTTTCAAATTCCTTGATTGCTGTTACAATCCGCTGGACAAGCCATATCAATTAATAGACAAGTTTTCTCCTTCTGGTTTTTAACAATAATGTCTGGCCTGTTTGCTTCAATTTTTCTGTCTGTGTAGATGGTGTAATCCCATAGAATGGTTACATCTTCTATTTCTGTAGTCGGTGCTGGATGATGTTCATACCAGTGTTTGTTTACAGCTTTTCCATAATGTTTGCACATTGCCCAATGTAAATATTGCCCAACTCTATCGTGGCGATTTTTATATTCGTTTGGGGCAAGCACAGAACAGCCTGAGATTAGGTGGTCTATTGTTTCTTGGTGTTTATCACAAAACCTGCATTTTGGATCCATATTATTATGCATAATATTTGCCTGAAAGTTTCTCGTGAAAAGACTTTGGTCTTGTGCTGCAAGTATAAATCCTTCAGTTTCAGACTTTAATCCAGATGCACGTAACCATCGATGAGTATTAACTTTGTCAACATTGGATTTATTGGCACGTTCTGGATATTGGCCATGCAGAGGTTTGTCTTGCCAGCGCTGTTTCATCTTTTCAAGAGCTTTATCTTTGGCTTTCATTTTCATATTTTTTGCCGCAATAGTTGGTTCTTGGCTACTGTTTTGCTTTTCTAAAGAATCTACTAACTGTAAATCTTGTTTGTATTTACTGCCTTCTTTTATTATTGAATATTTTTTCTTTCTTTCTTCATGTTGCCTTACTAATTGTATCATCGAATCCTTTGTTGTTTCTATGTATGTTAGTAAGCGAATAGTTGTTGTCTTGTATGACAATTCCAGCTGAATAAGACCCCTTCCACCTTCTTTACGGGGTATGTATAGACGGTCTACATCAGCCTTTAGATGATGCATCTTATGTTTAGAAAGAAGCTTTCTTGTTTTAGCATCCATTCGCCTGATGTCGTTTAGATTCCAGTTTAAGATGTTGAAGCTATATTGGACAACTGGGATTGCAAGGCTATTAATGGCCATAACTCTATTCTGTGAATTTAATTCAGTTTTTAATATCATTCGTAGCCTTCTATAGTACTCTTTACGCACTATTTCTTTCATTTTTTTATGGTGAATGTTTTCGCTCTCATTTACACCTAGGTATTTATAAGCTTCTTCTGGTTTTAATTCTTTTATTGTTACAGCAGGGTCTAGGCTAATTGAGGATGTTTCTTGTATTGATCCACGTAAAACTGTAGCTTTAGCACATTTATTCAAATTAAATTTCATTCTAATGTCTTCGCTGAAGCATTTTACAGTTTGCAGAAGACCTTCCAGCTCATTATCATTCTTAGCATATAACTTTAAGTCATCCATGTAAAATAGATCGCTTATTTTCTTTTGGCCTATTTTATAACCACATTCTGTCTTATTAAGTTGACTGGTTAGTGCTATTAATGATATGCAGAATAGTAAGGGAGATAAAGAATCACCTTGAAATATACCTCTTTTGATGTTTATTTCATCAGACTTATAGGTTCCATTTATATGATTGAGGTAAAGGGTTGTTTTCCATATAGACATGCACTGTTTGATGAAATTGAGGATGACGGGCGATATCTTGTATATATTTTAAGTCTTTAAAATCCAGTAATGTGGCACACTATCGAATGCCTTTCGGTAGTCTATCCAGGCAGTACTAAGATTTTTCTTTGTACTGTAGCAGTTTTCCAGGATCATTTTGTTAATTAGCAGTTGGTCTTTACAACCATAACAGCCACGTTTGCACGCTTTTTGTTCAAGCGGTATTATGTCATTTCTTTCTAAGAATAAATATGTCTGTTTTGTTAAAATAGATGTTAGTAGTTTATATGTTGTCGGAAGACATGTAATTGGTCTGTAGTTTTTCGGGTTGTTTGTTTCACCATTCTTGGGTAGAAGAAATGTAATTCCTTTGGTCATCCTTATTATTATTATTATTATTATTATTATTATTATTATTACAAGAAAAGAGGAGAGTATGTTGCAAAATAAATTTTTAAATCTACATATATTTCAGTAATTTTATAGAGATTTAAAATATAATTTTCTGAATATTCTAAATTATTTTTATAATTTCATAATTTTATTTATTAGTCCTGCTAGATTAATTTGTAATGTGAAATTTTAGACCATGAAAATGATTATAACCAACACTGAAGGAAATGGAAAAATAATTAATGCAGCAAACGTAAAATAATCGAAATCTATACTGTTTATCTACTTTGTACCCGTTTCCGTTAACAAAATTACATTTAAGGTGACATTTCTTTATGTTTCTTATTTATTTTAAATATAAAGACATTGATATGTTTTCTGTTGACTTATAATTGAATTTTGACATACACTACCGGCCATAAGCATTAGTTTACTCTAGTGTTTTAAACAAATTATATATTTCGTACTATTTTTAGTATTTATTGCCAAGTAAATAATTGTAAATAAAAATAGAAATGTTCTTTTGTTAATATTGCACTATAACCTCTGCATCACATAAATTCATAAATATTTAATAATTACCTATATTGCAGTTTCACCAATGAAAAAGGAAGAAAATTTAGTGTGATTCGAACGAGTTCATCTTTGCTTCCTTGCCTTGAAAAATTTTACAAATAATAATAACAAATGAACCACTCTATTTTCATTTGGCAATAAATACTAACAATATTATGAAATACATCATTTATTTTTTAAAAGAATTTGGGGGGCCTTTTAATCATAGCCGGTAAAGTATATACGAGGTTTGAGTAAAAAGTCTCGAGACTGTTGCTATACAAAGAAATCTACAACATATATCAATTCAGTACTTAATCTCCTTCGAAATAGATTTCTTTTGAGGCCATATTTTTCACAGATTCTGCTCTGAAGAGCTTTATTTCCTATTGCCCCGCCCTTATCAAGTTACCTGTGGAACTAGATTAGCAACTATGTTCTATTTTTACCGTCAAAATAGGCAAATATAGTCACCATTTCTACCTCAACGGTTTATTTCCTCGCATTTCCCATTTGTGGAACACCCTTTCCAATGCGTTCTTCTCTGACAGCTTCAATCTCCAAAAGTTTAAATAAAATGTTAATTGTTCTATAAATACTTTCATGGCTTATGCTCAGACGAACTTAAGTCACTGATGCCTCCTCAACAGGTGTTTATTCGTGCAACCAGACTGGCAACTGGGTCTCACCCATTCACAGTCAGGTTAGCCAAATGCAGACGACAATTCTACTCCTGCAGCTTCTTCTCTCGCACTTCTCGCCTGTGGAACTCGCTCCCGTATTCTTGCTTTCCTGACGGCTACAACGTCCAGAAATTTAAATGCAAAGTCAATACTCATCTGCTAACCACTGGACTCTAGCTCTCTCCCCACCCCCCGTATAACCTTCCCTTTCTCTCCACCTATGTATCTGTCATCGCACCTGCTTTCTCAGCTTTCTATTGTTCCTTTCTAACTAGTTTGTACTCCTCACTCTTTTCTAATTAATCTTTTTATATTTATGTAGCCCCCTGCATATCAGTGGCGTTTCCGCCTTGCTCGGGGTGAAATGATTAAAAAAAAAAATTAATATTTTTTATTTTCTTGACTCCCACCTCTCTATTATCCTCTCTACAACATTACCTATAACGTTTTCTTTTCTGTCATCTATCGTCTCTCATCTGTCATCTATCGACTCTGCACAGCATTTGTGCAGCAGTGAATGTATTGCCTTAATTTTTTCTCCGCTCTACAGACTCTGCACATCATTCCACGGATTCCTTTAACCTGATGACCCAGCGCACACCCCATGTATGCAAATTTCTGAACTCTTTCGAGAAGGACCTTTTCAACATGATCCCCAAAATCAAATTCTGTGTGGCTTCAAATAAATTCCAGAACTTACTAAAATCAGATATTAGAGACCTGAAAAAATGTAAACATCTGTGGGTAAAGATATTACATTTAAATCTATCCATCCCCTTCCTAAATATACCGTCTGAACACCCTGTTGCCCCTCCACTACCAGCTGTATCATGTTCTACTCTGTGGCCGTTGTTAAGCTGGCCCCTTCCAGACTTTACCCCAGAGCCTTCGCCATTTGGAACAAAACAATGTTGGTGACGTGACGTAGAATCTCTATTAGAGATCCTATTTTGAAATGTACATCTGACACCTTTGAATTTTGAAAATTTTGTCTATTATATATATATATATATATATATATATATATATATATATATATATATATATATATATATATATAACAAATTGCGAATTTCAAATTCGTTGAATGGCCATTTCTACGAGTAATTTCTACGAGAAATTCCTCGTGTCATCAGCAACGATTTTATTTTAAATAACAAAATGAAAACATATTTTACCGGCGAAAGTACAAAAAAAATAATTACGGATATTAAGGGATGGGATTAATAAGAAAGCAGACAGATATCTATGCCTATTTTTATTTTTAGATTTTTTGAAAACCCCTAATCCTTAACTGAGTCGAGAGTTAAAAGTTGAAATTTAGCTTTGTCTGGTCAAAAGAAATGCAGGGAGAAGAATAAAAAGAAAAAGGAAGGAAGTAAAAGGAAGAAAGTAAAAATGGGGAAAGGGGTGGTTGACAAGGAAGTAAGCTAAGAAAGGAAAAAAGAAAGAAAAAAATATATTTCCATAGAAACCAGGGAAATTGTAATCAATCGTGTTGAAAAATAAAATAAATCATAGCGGTTTTTGGTTTAAATAAATGGGATAAATATTATAGAAAAAAATTTCTTTTCAGGAAGATTTGACAAACAATTTAAATTTTAATATGTAACTTGATTTAAATTTAAAAAAAATTAAAAATTAATTGAAAATTAATAAAAATTAATAAAACATAAAAAACATAAAAAAATAAATATAAAAAAATTACTTAAGGAGTATATCAATTCAACAAGTGCACACACACACACACACACACACACATACACACACACACACACATATATATATATATATATATATATATATATGTATACATATACATACAAACACACACTCACACACCAACATATATATATACATATATATATATATTCACTTTTAATTAAATTTTCTTTCCTTCAAAATTTATGCCATACATATTACAATAGTTAAATAGTGCAATGAGTTAATTCGTGTTCACATAAATGTTTCTTTAAAATATCCTGATACGTTGCCGATGTATTTTTTCCAACCTTCTGCAAAATTTTAGTCATGTCTATTTACACATAAAATCTTAATTATTTCGTTTTTTAAAATACTTTGTTTGTTTTTTATAATTTATAATTATAAAATTTATAATTTATAATTATTACGAGTCTCTACTGTGTGCAATTCGACCCATTCTTTGAATTACTACGACGCAAAAGTTTACATTAACGTTCTTGCACGATTTATCAACATAGGGATGATGAATCGTTCGTCACAAACAAAGAGTCTTGCAATTAGTGCTATGGCTCGATCGTCACAAATCAAGAGTCTTCAAATTGGATGATGGATATTTCGTCACAAAAAATAGTTTCAAATGTGTAATGATAGACCGTTCGTCACAAATCAAAAATCTTGAAATTGGTACGATAGATCATTTATCGCAAAAACGTCAGTCTTGAAAATGTAACAATTGATCATTCATCATAGATCAAGAATCTTGAAATTGGTATAATGGATTGTTCATTATAAAAAATGAGTCTTGAAATTGTAACGATGGATCTTTCGTCACAACCCAAGATCTATACCAAATAATGAAAAAGGACATTTATCTTGCATAATTTCAAAAGCACCATAAAAAATGTAGGTAGAACATGTAACCTGAATAGTAATTAATGATATAATCAAGATATTAACTTTTTCAACGAATATAAACAAAAGGTTTCGAGACAAAATACAATCAATACTAGAAAGATTGATAATAATGGACTTGCGAACATTTTCTCATGATAAGGAAATCTTCAACGAGATAAGTTTTTTATACAGGTACCCACAGAGAAAAGCGATACCTATGAATTAATATTAATTTTAAGAAACGTAAAAGAAATCTTCAATCTAAAATCTTTTATTTGAAATTTAATTTCAAGCTAATCGATTAACATTTATATTTCAAATAAGCAAAATACCTTCAGAACAGACATAAATTGAGTATAAGGATCTTTTCAATGGCTAAAATGTTTGATTTTTGTCATATTTGTAGGCCTTGAGATTTTTTTTCTACAGGGGAAATATATGAAAAACTTACTTAACGTGAACATAACTTGAGAGACTTTTTAATATACTTTTTGAAACCACCTATTAATCTCAAAATTTAAAGAGTTTATTCCAAGTAAGTTAATGTTTTACTGATTTTTAGGGACTTTGGTTATAAATTTACTTTAGTTACTGCTCTTATTCGCTATCACTGTCCTGTATAGACACTTATATTTTCTAAAATCAGTTTTTGTATATATACACATAAAAACTTACATACATACACACACAAATGCAAAATACTTATTTTTAAAATATTAAGGTCACTGAATCTTTTAAAGTTTTTTATTTATTATTCAAACATGTATTTTTAATTAATATCAGTATCAGCAACCCACCAGAGTTAATACAGAATTTTAAAAGATTTAAAAGTATATATTATGTTGCTTAAAAGGAAAAATATTCTGGAATAAAAATTTATTATTCCTTGAAGAAATATTTATTTTGTTATGGTAGTATTATCCATATCTTATACTTAAAAGTAATTAATACTTTTTCCAGCTAACAAATGTCTTAGTTTTACTGCATTTATATTTTACGATTTAAAGTTGATATTCCGTAACTGGGGTCCTGTTATCCACAGAAAAAAAATTATGTATCAAATTTCCCATATACTTCTGCTTATAATTAATATAAACATACAATCCCACAAAATGTTATTACTCGAAATTACATGAAATATATAAGTGTAAAAATATTTTACCAAGAATTTCTATAAAGAAACATTTCTAAAATCAAGTCACCCATTTGTGAATACATCCTAAATATATCATTAAAATTAAAAACTATTCGATTTTTGAAAGAATTTATAATTCAATATTTTTTCACCGTACCAAAATTTTCAAATTTCCTATACGGATATATGGTCACCTGTTCTCGCCAAAAAAGAAAATTTTAACTAAAATTGCGATAGTTCTAAAAAGAATTAAAAAATATTAATCATTGAAAATCTTCTGGTCTTTTTTGTTAATAATAACAGATTTTTTACAATCAAGTTTTGTTAGTCTGTGGGAATTTTTATATTTATATTTATTTTCTAATAAAATCTTTTGTGGTACGATATTTTGCACATTTAGAACGGCAGTAACACTAAGTACTCAACGAATGAATGTTGAAAAACCTCTGTCAGTAGCAGTTCATTTTAAAGTTAACATTCGCATAATAATATTAATATTTATATGTCTGACAAGTATCAAATCGGCAAGTGATTCACACCTCTGGTAATACCGAATACTATAATTCGAAGCCGTGCCGGAATTAGTATATCCGTATAATACTATGCTGGCTGAGTGGAGCTCAGTGCTACTGTATCTGCTGACGCGATATTCGCTGTGTAACTTCGGTGTCTCTCTGTATCTGAAAGATCTATTCCGGTACTCTCTGATAACAATATGGTTCTCTTGATGGGAGGAGTATATGTATTGTTGAAATTATCGCTAATCTTTCTTCCATGATTTACAAACACTGCGTTTTGTTTAATTTTGCAAACCAATTAATTAACTTTTTGTTGTAAAAGTGTTGTGGATTCCGGGTGAGAAACCACACAAAATAATGAACAACAACACAGATATTTGAGATAGAAAAATAGGTTATATTAAACGTAAAGATATAACTGGAACTTAGGTTAGTAATACAAGAATACGATTAGTAAGGAATATATATATGCAAGTATTTGAAGTGAAACCGTGCTGGAATTAGTGTATCCGTATAATACTATGCTGGCTGAGTGGAGCTCAGTGCTACTGTATCTGCTGACGCGATATTCGCTGTGTAACTTCGGTATCTCTCGGTATCTGAAAGATCTATTCCGGTAATCTCTGATAACAATATGGTTCTCTTAATGGGAGGAGTATATGTATACTCAAGTCTATTCCATTATCATAGGAGATCACACAACAAAATGGAATCCAGAGACAGACTACAAGGTAAATTAAAGACACTATGTTTATTAGATCTTGCATCTTAAAATTGCAAACCTTACTCATTTTAAGCTGATATTTTTTTAAATAAATGCAGTGTCACCATAAAATGTTTGCCTGTAGTGTATTTGGTTTGTTATATGATTATTAAATCTTTGTCACAATGTATGTTTGATGCATATTGTTGGTGGCTAAGTAACAGTAATGAAAAATGTTTCTTTTAAAGTCCAGTTTCGAAATAAATTCATCAAAGCATAATTTCAAAAACAGGCCTACCTTCCAAATTATGACATAAAATTATGCAGTTCTTTTGGACATTTATTTCATTGCAATAATTTTTAATAAGTTATTTTACTTTTGTCTTTAGCTATCTATCTTCTATGTGTAGGATGATATTCAAAACGAACCAAAATTCAGAATCTGTAATGCTAGATCATAAGACCTGAGAGTCATATTCAGATTATATGAGCTGATGAATAATTTCAGGAAGAACGGTACTTTTATGAAAAAGCCATAAATATGCAAACTGTTAGCAAAAGAAAAATAGACATTATTTTGATATATATTTGATTCATGTCAAAATTATCAATGCAAGCAAACTTCTCCATGTCAGGAAAATATTTGATTGTTTTGAAACCAGCGTAGCCAAGGTCTGATAAAATAGGCTCTGGAATTATGTAAACAATGTGTCAGAATATTACATAATCGATTACATAAGTGACAGAAATGATTAGTATTAATGGTGTGTCGGAAGATAAGATCAGAACAGTGACCGAGAAAGACACAGGGAAAACAGCTGGCCCCTCACTGCTTTTGTGTTGTCACCTCCTAGCAGACCTCCACACTACGATACGTCGCCTGATGAGCGAATAAATTATATGCTGTCTACATATGTATGTATGTACGTGTTACGGTCCTTATTTTATTAATGTGGAGAAGTCAAGCTATTTTGGGTTGCAGTATGAATTTCGTCATCCTTGGCTCCATGTATACAATATATTGGCCTTTTTGCTTTGCAGGCTATATAGCGCAAGTCGCTCAGGATTACGTCTTTGCACACACAAGCACACACACACACACATATATGCATATATATATATATATTGGCCTTTTTGCTTTGCAGGCTATATAGCGCAAGTCGCTCAAGATTACGTCTTTGCACACACAAGCACACACACACACACATATATGCATATATATATATATATATATTGGCCTTTTTGCTTTGCAGGCTATATAGCGCAAGTCGCTCAGGATTACGTCTTTGCACACACAAGCACACACACACACACATATATGCATATATATATATATATTGGCCTTTTTGCTTTGCAGGCTATATAGCGCAAGTCGCTCAGGATTACGTCTTTGCACACACAAGCACACACACACACACATATATATGCATATATATATATATATATATATATATATCGAACAGGTATAGAATAATTCAAGTGGATACACATGCATTCACAACTATTGATGTTAAACTAAGCTGTCTAAATAACAAATTCAGTGACTTCAGCTTGACCTTCCATCTCTCCTACTGTCACATTCTCTAAAATAATATAAATCGATCGAAAACAAATATTTGGAGAAGTGCAAATGGGTCAGTCAGTCAGTTAAGTGCCATGCGCGATACACGCTTTAGGCGATCATGTCTCGAAAGAGACATGACTGACTGGGCAGAAGATTATCCCGCAGTAGGTTGCCATTGCTTTCTGCGGTAGACTGGTTGCCGACCAAGTCTATAGAACCCAATCTATCCTATTATTTAACCCATAACTGGAGGAAAAGAGGCGGATTAATACCTTTCCCAAGGGTATTTGCGCGTAAGTGAATGCAAGGAATTCAACTTGAATTCGAACTCGGTTCCCCGATTTCTCGTTCCGAGCCGAAGGTGATAAAAAGTAACGTTGAATTTACTAGGGTGCATTGCTTCGTTTCGTGTGTTTTTATTAATATTTTAGAAAAAATTGAAATTTTATTGTTTAACACACGAAATACTCCTACTATTTAAAATCAATTTAATGATGAAAGATATAAAAATATTTACTTAAGAAAATGCAATATTGTTTTTTTTATATACTTTCATAAAATTTTTATAGACAAGAATCCAGTTTCTAGTCCATCTTCGCTATGCAAAATCTATGAGCAAATTGCAAGGCCGAAATTTCAAAAAGTTGAAAATTAATTCCTGAAAAAAATTACACTTGGATAGTTGTATGTTGCATGCTCAAGCGTGAGAAATCCTAATAATTTATTCTACACTATTAAAAAAAGAAAACAAGTGTTCTTACAAATATCGTTAACCATAAAGTCTTATAATATCAATTTAAATTAAAGAAATTATTAAACCGTAGATTTCGTCAAATATTTTTCCAAACAAATCAAGTTATTGAGTGGTTTGTGAAACTGAACGAAACGCCTGTCAGTTAAGTGCAATATGTGATACACGCTTGGGCGATCTTATCTTGAAAGAGACGTGAATGACTGTGCAGAAGATTATCCCGCAGTCGGTTGCTATTACATTCTGCGGTAAAGTGGTTACTAGCCAAGGCTATAAAACCTAATCTTTCTAGTTAATTAACCTATAACTGGAGGGAAGAGACAGATTAATACCTCTTCCCAAGGGTAACTGCGTGTAAGTGTATGCTATAATTTAACTGGAATTCGAATTCGGCTCCCGATTTCTCGTTCTGAGCCGATATCCACTGCACCACAAGCCATATTCGTGAACGAAACGTAGAGTGTGCCAATCTGAATTTCAACATGCATAACCTCCTTGCAAAGTAGATCTATTTTTAGAAAGTACTAATATAACTTACTTTAGTAAATGATCAACGGATAAGATTACAGAAAGCTCCTCCCTGTATCATATTTTATAAAGTATAAGGAATTCTAAAAAAATAAATAAATAAAATAAAATAAAAATCACTGTATTATTTTTTACTGGTTTCAATTTAAAAATACAGTCTTTGCCTATATTTCTGATATGAAGAATTTACAATATTTATATTAATCGGACTATTGTCCTCCTCTTTGTTGCCATTTTACGACGTTTTGGCTATTTCGGGCTTCTTCAGAAATTCTTCAGAATTTCGAACATGTCCCTTTATAACAGAATTACTAGAAATGTGAGCTCAATACCAAACTACAGCAGTGGTGAACAAGTAACTTACAGGGTTAGAGGGAGATAAGTGACAACTACCAGATGAGGTTCTAGGCAAGGAATGAAGATCATATAATCCAATGACTGTAAGAAAGGCTTTTTTTCAAAATTCTTCACCTGAAGAAGGCCGGAGTGTACAACAGCCGAAATGTCGTACAAATTGCAACAAAGATGAGGACAATTAGTTAAGGGTCATACGAGATACTTGCTTTGGGCGATCATGTCTCAAAAGAGACATGACTGACTGGGCAGATGATTATCCTGCAGTAGGTTGCTATTGCTTTCTTCGGTAGACTGCTTGCTAGCCAATGCTATAGAACCCATTCTGTCCTATTATTTAACCCATAACTGGAGATAAAAGACGGATTAATACCTTTCCTAAGGGTATTTGTGTGTACGTAAATGGAAGGAATTCAACTGTAGTTCAAACTCGGCATGAGGACAATAATCCGAATCATGTAAATACTGTAAAAATACAAGTATAAGACGGATATATCTAACCCAAGTTGAGTTTCGGGTGAACATTCGTTTTGACATTTTGATTTTTTGGTGTGTATGCGGAAATATTAATTCTTTATTAACAGTACTTTTTGTCGCTAACTTTTAATCGATACGCAAACATTCTTTTAAAAATTCATTTAACTTATAAAGTAGAAAATTTCTATATTCAATCTTGATGAAACTCACGCCTGGCGGGTGAGTAGTTCCTTACTTATATGATGCATTTTTTCTTCAGCCTTAAATTGCACAGCTACAATATTAAACGTATGATATCACTCCAACACATTCATTTTCTCAAAAGCTAATATATGTCCGCCAGTGGTTTATTTAGCATATGATAATTATGTTTTCTTTGAAACCCGGTAAGTGATTTCCCCAAACGACTGCAATCTATTTCCAAGACGAAAATTTGCAGTGGAAAGAAACACCTGCGTCCAATTTCGAAACGTTTGGGAAGAAGGAATAAACTCTACCTGATTAGCTGGCAGTTTTCATTTAAAAATTATATATATATATATATATAGTTATGGATGTAAATACTTATACATATGTGTATACACGCAGGTATGCACAGATGTATATACATGCATCTGGTGTTAATAGAACAGTGCTCAATGCAATATAACACAGCTATAAACTGTATATTAATACACATATTATCCTCCGCGTAGACCATGACTCAGAGTTTCATGCATGCCGCAATCATCAGGTGCATATTATGAACAGACCCTTTTTAATTAAAAACGAGCAGTTTATAACACTTTATCTATGCAATATATATATATATATATATATATATATATATATATATATATATATATAAACTTCATAGATAGTATGTTGTATACTTACCTGTTTACAGAACTTAAATATATTTGTGCTCTTAAATACTTGGACACAGTTGAACTAAAGTGGAGTAGTATAGAAGAAATGGCTATTCAACGGATTTAAATATCGAAATGTTTTTTATCTTATATATATATATATATATATATATATATATATACGAGTTTACCGCTTCTGTAAAAATTGATGGCTTAATATTTGAGAGGAGCATTGTTATGTAGGAAGAATGATTCGATGCCTAAATGTGTAGTCGAACACCGTTCTCCAGGAAACAAGCATAATGTTGTGCATCATTCCGGTTTTTCGCGTCATTCAAAATATTATTCCGAGAGCATTAGTGTGTATTATTCAAAGGATGCGTTTGGTACCTTAAATTTACGCGACGATACCAAGCATTATAATTTTCTAATAGCGACTTAACAAACGTTCCCTTCAGAATAACGTTATGAAAAGTAATGTTATAAAAATGGCGACGAATACATCGTTTTGAACTTTTACGAAGACTACAGAGTAAAAATACGTAGTGATTGAAATATTTAGCGGGAGACAAGAAAAATGGATGAACTGAAATCAGTTATTCTTCA
Source organism: Ascarosepion bandense (assembly GCA_037127315.1). Taxonomy (NCBI): domain Eukaryota; kingdom Metazoa; phylum Mollusca; class Cephalopoda; order Sepiida; family Sepiidae; genus Ascarosepion; species Ascarosepion bandense. Next base: position 1,818,141 of record JBBBDQ010000860.1, on the reverse strand, counting down.
AATATTGGCGCCAAAAAAGTTACAGCAAAAATTATTGTTACAACAAAAAGACCAGGGTGAATGGCTATTTATTTTCAAGAACAAAAACAAATGTTTTCGAATTGTTGTTTAAGAGAACGGCTGAGAAAAATGTCTTACTCATTCACTTTGGAAGCTATTGCGAATTCTTTTCACGAGTTTGTGTACAATACGAATGAAGAAATAACATTTCAAACATTACGGAATATACGAAGGCAACTTCAAAAAGAATTGTTTAAATTAGAATGACGAAAAGAAAGTCCGATTTAAATGGACAAAATTGTACCCCGATGAATATGAAAAACACATAAATTCTATTTTGCCGAAACAACCAAAACAGATAAATTTATAAGAAACTTTAGGGATATTATCAAACATTTTCCGGGATAGAACCTCATTATTTAATGTACGGTGGAATTGTCTAAACCTCGTAAAATTTGATGATTTATCACCGAGGCAGGATTCGTCAATCAAAAATTCGTGAAGTTTAAGCTAAACGAGTTTACTTCCGACTCATTTAAATGTTTGATGTCTGTTCAGGGCTTAAATTTAAATAAGGACGCAGAAATAAGCTCCACAATTCTGACTAAACTAGAAAAGGATTCAAAATTAACTCCCCAAAAATAACTGAAGAGTGTCGTCGTATGTTGAATTAACATCTTGATGCTGCAGTGATTAAGGATGCATATATTTCACAAATAGCATCTGACCGTGTAAAGGGAAAAAAAGACGTTATTCAACTCCTAGCAAAACAACCAAAAATACAATAAAAACCCTAATACTTGCCACGATTTTGGTGGTAAGCATTTAAAAAGTGATTGTTTCTTTGGAAAAAAAATAATGGTACCAATGTTGAAGATTAGGATATAGGAGCATTTTTTGTAAGTTTAGCCGGTGAAAGCTTCAAAAAGTCATAACAAGGGATATATCGTTTTTAACAAAGGTAATTTCTCCTTAATCTGTTGCGATTTCTTTCGTGGTCGAGTAGTTAATACCACCTAGTTAAGAGACAGCATCAAAAAGGTTGAGTAAATTAAGGTTTGATCCTTGCTAAGAGACAACTTTCTTTAATAGGATTTTCGAATGACCAGGCCGTCAAGTAACAATTTCATTGTTTATTTGTTGTATGTCAGCTAAGTAAATACATTTAGTAAAGTGGACAAGCGGAAAGAAAAAAAATTAGAATGAAACATCTCATAAGAGAAAATTTATTTTTGTTACGATTAACAATATAAAAACAAAATAAAAATTGGATACTGCATCCAATATTACGATACGTAATGAAAAGACTGGTTCAGCAGAAATATTGCTTGTGGTGTTTCAGGGAAAAAATAGATTTTACGGCGGATACACCTGTATTATTTTTTTCGTTAGAAAGACGAAATAAAGAGTGGTATTCAGGTTAGAAAATATATAAAAATTCATTGGGAACTGATAGCATTTTCTTTTTTATGTTTGGGATCTATCTACCATTATATCGGGAAACCAAGGAAATATTGTCACCACAAGTTCTAGTACGACAACGGAAAACTCAAAACTGAATCAAAAAGAAAGTTCTCAAATGTGCTTTTTCAGAAAGTCATCACACTTTTTCAAAAGCAAAGGCAAATTTTGAAGTTAAAGAATATGCAACACCAATATTCCGACAAAAATTAAGTGTAGGATTTGGACATTAGATCCAATCCTTAAGGAATTGGAAAGTTAGAAAAATTAGTGACCATAGAATTACTCTAAGTGGGCACCGGCGAGTGTTTACCTGGAGAAAAAGAATAATAAAACCAGCTTATGTGTTGATTTCTCAACGGGGCTTAATGACAGCTTACAAATTTATAATTGGCCGTTACAAAGCCCGGAAGAAATATTCGCCAAAATAAATGGGGGAAAATCTTTTCCAATTTGGACTTGTCGAATGCCTATCTACAAATACTCTTTGCAGAGTGTTCAAAATGTCTCACTATCAACGCTCTTAAATATTTATATAAATAATACTGACTTCTTTTCGGAATAAAGATAGCTCCGAGAATTTTTCAACGAATTATGGATACTATGTTCGCTTGTAAAATATTATTAAAAGAGGGACTAAACACCAACTTGCGAAAGTCATGAGCATAATACTCGAAGAAATTAAAGAATACGGGTTCAAAATTAGTGAAATATAATGTGAGTTATTTATGCCCAGAATAAAATATCTGGATGAATTTAATGACGAAAATGGTCGACAACAAGATCCTTCCAGATCGAGCGCGATTAAAGACATGCCCACCCTTACCAATTTAGCAAAATTGCAAGAACTTTTAGGCTTTGCGAGCTACTACCATATCTATTTATTAAATATTCATGAGTTAACAGCACCTTTAAATTTCTTGTTAAAAAAAGAATTTACATTGGTTTGGACAGGGAGATACCAAAGTGGGTTTGAACAAAACAAAAGCGTCCAAACATCTGAATTATCAGTAACGCATTTTGATCCCAAATTAAGCATTATCATTGCATCATATACAAATAATTTAGTAACTGGAGCATGCAATGTCAAGCAACTCTGCTCTCTCGAAAACTCTGATCATGCGGTAGTTTCCGTTAGCATCTTCGGCTCCCACTCCGCCCAAGAACTTCAGATCATCAGAATATCTTACTGCTACCAAACAGCTGATTGGGACTCATTCCGAGATTTTCTGTGTGACGTCCCTTATAACAAAGAATTTAGCACTTCCGTTGAAGACTGTGCGGCAGAAGTCTCCTCTTGGATTAACTCCGACTCACCCACTGGTTCTCTTCTGCCTGCTCGGTTGTCATCGCTCACAGAATTAAATCACGTGTGAATCATAACAGGCGCCTTTTTACTGCGGCTCGCAATGAATGCAAGAAGATACTTAAAGAAGCTAAGCTGTTGTTTGCAGCCAGAATAGCATTCCGTAAGTTCGGCTCCAAAAACTACTGGAGGCTCTGTAAATATGTGCTGAACAGCAGCAAACCCTCAATCCCATATTATAATCAACGAATTTGAGGTTCTCACTTCTTCAACAGACAAGGCTAAATGCTTCGCTCGCATATTAATCATTAACTCGACACTGAATTGGTCTGGTGTACTTGTACCCGACTTCTCACCCCGAACCGCAGCTCAAATGACTGACATACACATTATTCCCTCGGTGATCTCTAAAATAATTTCAAAGTTTGACCCCATAAAGGGAGTGGTGCTGACAGAATACCAATTATTTTCCTTACGACATGCGCTCCTAAACTCTCCTCAGTTCTCTGTAAAATTTATAACTTCTGCCTCTCTGCTTCTTGCTTTCTTACCTGCTGGAAGTCTTCCTCCGTGGTTTCTATATATTAAAATACTGGAGGATTTTCATATATAGAATACTCTTTGACCCTATCAGCCTACTACCAATTTTTGGCCAGGTCTTCGAAGCCATCATCAACGCCGAAGTGGTACATCTCATAACCCACAGTCTTTACTCTGACATGAATGGTTTTCCTTCACCAGGTCTGCTGCCAATCTGCTCACGACCATCACTGAGTATATACACCAGGCTCTCGGCAAGAACGGCGAAGCTCGGACTGTTCCCTAGACATCTCCAAAGATTCTGGCATGCTGGCCTTCTACGTTAGCTATGAGACTATGGTATAACTAGACAGTTGCTTGACCTAATCCAGTCATTCCTTTCAAATCTCACAATGAAGGTATATTGAACGGACATGCCTCGCAATACAACCTACGAACACGGGTGTCCCTCAAGTACGCTTTATTTGATCTTCATTAACGATGTAATAAAATTTCAAGTAGGTATATACGCTGACAACATTACGGTTTACTCTCTGCTCGACAAAAATATCTGCCTAGGCTGACAAAGCAAACCACGCTGTCGAGCTTGAAAAGAACCTCCAATCCGTGGTGGAATGGGGTAATAAATGCCTCGTGAATTTTAATGACTCCAAGACGAAGCTGCTATGTATTAGCCATTACAGGCAATCGCTCCTACCCCAGCCATTAGCATGGATAAGGCTAGTTTCCCTGAGAGCAAAACACTGCGCCTCCTCGGGTTCACTCCCACAACAGACAGCAAGTAGAACGACTATATCGAATTCATAGCTAAATCCGCTGCCAAGAAGATCGGATCTCTGTGTAGGGCCAGGAAGTTTTTCTCGTTTGAACCCATCCTGCACATATAATAATCTACCATCCGTTCGCGCATTGAATACTGCTGCCATATCTGGTCGAGGTGTGCCCTGTTATCCACCTAGAGGTCCTTAACAAAATCCAAAATAAAATCTGTAATGTATCGAGACCCGACCTGGGAGCCAAGATACAGTCACTTTCTCACCGGCGCAATGTGGCTTCTCTGTGTTTCTTCTACTAGTACTTTCACAGCTCTTGCTCCAATGAACTTAGCTCTCTGGTTCCCCTATGCATAAATTTGCTCGAGCCACAAGATTAGCAACTGGGTCCCACCCTTTTATTGTCACTGTCTTCGGCCAACCGCCACGGTAGGGATGGACTTGTATTTTCAATTTAATTCTCTTTATTGTTAATAACTTAACTGTTCTATGTTTACTGTGTGTTAATATTTATTCTTTGATAATGGCTTATGTGAGCCGAAAGCTTAAACCCGATAAAAAAATTACTGTGATTATTTTTTTGTTGTCTTTCAACGATATCACCATCAAGTATATCAGACGGTACGAACGGATCCTACATAAAATTAATAGACAAAACTTTATATTATTCAATGAAACCTGCATTAATATATATATATATATATATATATATATATATATATATATATATATGCAATTTGTAATATATATTATATATGCGTGGTACTTATTTGAAAGCACTCAATATCAGTGGCAGACCTGATATATTCATATAGATAGGTTTGAGTTTGTGAGCCTGGGTTTCACGCTCTTGCGACCGTCAAGAGTGAAACCCGGTCTAAACTCATATATATATATATATATATATATATATATATATATATATATATATATAATTCTCTCGTCTATGTGTAAATAGATTTACGAATAAATGTCTTATGTTATCTTTTGCATTTAATAATTATGACTATGGTTCAAGTCATGGTTTATTATTTGGCTACAGAGTACAATTTTATTCGATTTAATCTTTTAGCAGCTTTATTCTCGTCTCCCATGGAGTTACAATGAATTTCTATTCATCGACATGTTAGTGGTCATATATCCAAGGAAATGTCCGCAGAAGATATTATATTTTCATTGACTGGCAGTTTGGAAAAATTAACTAATAACGTTTTTGATCCTCAAAAAATAGAGCGATCCAACGCCTCCTTCCCACCTAATAGCAACTATAATAACGGCATCAGCACAGACAATCATCACAACAGAAAACAATAACAACCATTTGGCGTCGGATATATATTTCCATGTCCAGTTTAGTTCTTTTACTCAAATTGCTTACAACGCAATCACTCGATCATAAATCATGACCAGTAAGTGGTTGCATTCGACATAATATCGGGATGAAATTACTCTGTGCAGCCTCATACAACTAACATGTAATTGTAAATGTGTACTGGCCGGATGTTCTAGTCTATATGCTCGATTTAACGGAAGCCGCATGCCATTATCCACCGGAAGTAGCACTGCGATACTCTCTGAAAAAAATGTCCACAGATCATATCAGGATTTTCAGGCATAAGAAACCCTATTATTTACAGGAGGCTGTCAACTTCGTTTTCAGAAAGGACATTTCTACATGTTTTTTTTTCTTTTTACAGATAAAATAACGGGCACTGATTTTCGACATGTGAGTTTCATTGTTCTCGTTAAGCTTCCTACAGTTATAATTTCAGTAGAAGAATTTCATTCGTCTTTCCATTTTATCTATATTGATTTCAACATTTCTCTCACAAGTGCGGGATTACCTTTTCTGTTAACGAATTTTTCTATCAACTAGTAGATGGTGTTACCATAAATGAACTTAAAAGATTGAGGTAATAATCCTTCTTTTATCATTTTCTTTTCCACTACGGTTCATTTTTAATCTCCATAGACACATGTTTCATTTTATACTAAACAGCATACAAATGGCCTAAGTATATCACAACGACATCTTATCAAATGTATTGTTTATATTCTTGATAGGGATGTGGACAACATACTATCCTCTGCACAATTTATATAGGCAGAAACACACAAATGCATGCTGAGATTTTCTATCCAATAAAATAAGGCCCGTTTTTGTTTCATCCTAGTCAGTCCCGGGCTTTTCTTGAAGTCAAAAAGCTACGTTCTTTTGCTCGAACCAACTTTTTATTTCCAACTTCAATTCTTGTTTTATAAATTTTTTGCTAGATTACTGCCCATTGGCTTTGTTACTAATGCCTGAAGAAGGCCAGAGCGTACAACAGCCGAAACATTGTAGAAATGGCAACCAAGATAAGGAAAATCATCCGAGTAATGTAAATAGTATAAATAGTACCTCATCCAATAAATATAGACAAATAGTTACATTACACCACCGCCGATCAGACCCTGAACTATCACAAATCGAAATGCACGTATGTTTCTTCAGCGAGGCCCTTATTTTTAGCAACTGTAGAGCATTAAAATAAAATAAGACCATAAGTGGAACTTGTACATACGATTCATCACAAAGCATATTGGGAAAATGCGTTCGCTGTACTTCTTCTAGAAGTACTTGACCTCTTTTGCTATCTTCTACATTTACAATAGCCAGATCAGGCGTAGAAGGGTATATTGCTGCCTTATATAAACAGGAGCTGTCCTGTAATCGTCTTTTAGTCTTGATAGAGTCCAAAAGTATATCCGTGTGCTCGTGGGTTACAAATTATTTTCCATCCTACAACTTCTTTTGCAAAGATGAAACGTTTCATTAATCGTGATATTTCCATCTAAGTGCTTAGACAAACTACGTTCCGTATTTCTACCAATTCTAGCACTTCACGGCTAAGACATGCTATGTTACGATCATTGTAGCAATCCACACTAATTCTCTTCGTATTTTATTTGTGACCTTTTTCCTACGCAGGATGGGCATTGTGATGCAATGGATATGGACTTGGAACGACAAATCGGGGAGCGGGGTTCGAATTCCAGTTGAATTCCTTGCAATCACTTACGCACAAATAGTCTTAAGAAAGATATTAATCCGTCTTTTCCCTCCGGTTATGGGTCAAATAACAGAACATATTGGGTTCTATAACCTTGGCTGGCAACCAGTCTACCGCAGAAAGTAATGGCAACCAACTACGGGATAATCTTCTGCACATTCAGTCATGTCTCTTTCAAGACATGATCGCCCAAAGCGTGTATCACGTATGGCACTTAACTGACTGACTTCCTACGAACCGTTTTCTTTTTTTTTGTGGAAGTGACTCCTAAGATGATGTTTACTACAAACTTAACCTGTTCAAATTTAACTGTCCTCTTACACGAATAACCGCCTTTAACTATGCCTCTGGTTTTTTACCCTCTAACCTCGAGTGTCTATCGTGTCTTGTACTGGGTAAAAAAAAACATATCACTCTAAAACTTAAGAAAAGTAACTTATTTGTGAGTGCGAATTTTCAACAGCTTGTCTCTGAATTTAAGTATGATATTTTTCTTTGTATTTGACTTGTTGCCCTCCCTTGTTGACATCATCCACGTTTGGATATCTCTCTCAACTACACTTGTTCGTGGTTGTCTTAACTCACGGCCGGATGTACGTATCAATTACATCTGGTATTCAAGGATAATAGATTACAGATAGTCATGTGTATAATGTTTATTTTTATATTTGAAATATCCAAACATGTTCACCGAAAACAAAACAAGTAAAAAAATATTTTCTAAAAACCTGATTTCACCAATATGCAAACGAGATATTCTACAAATCACAAAACAGCTCTTTATCTAAGGAACAAATCATTATCAGTAATAGGGAAGAAAAGTGCGAGTGATGAATAACTATAATGAGTTTGTTTTTCAATAGATATGTCACGTTCCGGAGAGATTTGAACGTGCTTTCTTTGCTTTTGGATTCCTTCTTTAATGTCATTGTACCACACTTTATTTGGTTACAATTTCATATAATCCCAAAAGATTATTATTATACTAGCAGTATAGCCCGGCGTTGCTCGGCGCTAATGAAAGCTTTAAAACTAATCCATGGTCCTGGAGCTCAGACATTTGGACAGTGGCACGAAAGACTAAAAACCAATAGTTGTTTCCAGTTAAAGCAAAACCGTAGACTGAAAGAAAAAGGAATGGATGTAAGTCAAATTTTGATTTCCCGGTATCGATATCAAATAAGTTTTTTGTCGTAAACTGAATTTTGAAGGCTAAATAAGTACTCTGAGTAAATGGCATCATGGCTGAGACTAAGAACTACAATTATACCTACTTAGAGCCAAACACGAAGCAAAAACTAAAATAAAAGGGCTGAAAAAAATAGAGAAATACAGGAAGATAAACAGCCACACACACAATCATCTTGCCTTATATATATATATATATATATATATATATATTGTAGATTTTCTGCACTATTGTAAGAACTGCAACTTTGAAACTTCTGAATATCGTTTCTTATGTCTTTGTCTATGAGTGTATCAAATTTGATTAAAATCGGAAAACTCCTTCTATAACCCAATTTTTTCGATTATCGATTTTCGATATTTATCTAAGAACACTCGCAGACGCTTATAGACAACTGTGTAGATTTTCAACAAAATCGGTTCAGCCGTTTCGGGGTCTATAGATAACGGACAAACACACACAGTTCCATTTATAAATAAGTTTAGATTCAGACCTATGTTGCTTATTTAACTGTGATAGAATGAAAACTCTGAAAGATAGAAATGAACATAAAGAAAAAGTGAATTAAAAAATAGTATGAAATAAAGAGTGGTTTTGTTAGCATGATATTATTAACATTATATTCTTCTAATTTCAGAACGAGACCGAACATAGCCCGCCAGAACTTCCAGCTCACTGTATTTCTTAAAAACGTTCGATACTTTACTCTACGTCTTATTTTCTGATATACTTCGCAATTCCCACACATTTGTTCTTTCTAGCTGTCTCTCCTTGAGTATAGCGTACAACGCAGTGGTCCCCCAGGCGACTAATCCCTTTTTTTATTTTACATAAAGGATCTTTGTATTCTCTAACTATTCGTGAATATGTATACACACTTCCAGAACTCTAGATAAGCAGGGATTGGCAGACGACCTCCCATCTGACCTATCTCAGACATCTCAATTTTAAACATTTGATTGGTTGTATTCAACGCCTCAAAAACTAAACTAGTTTTATTTTACAATTTATATTATTCGAACTATTGCCTTTATTTAGTTACCTTAAGGACACGCTTTTTCATTATGTAGGTGTTCTCTCGGGGGTTAGTTGTCGGAGGTATTTCTGCTATAGCATGTTTAAAAAATACTAGATTACACATGTAGAATATCTATCGAATCTGACAGCACTTCGAATAGTTTATTGGTTAAAATCCTTGTCTCCGTGAATCAATAACGACTAATTAGTGAGTTCGCTGTTTATTGGGTTCTTGCGGCCTTGTAGGTCATCTAAGCTACGGTTAGTAAAACTCTACTTAACGAATGTAGCTGAAACTCGAATGAAACGTGAGTTCTGTCATAACCGGATGATCTCTACTTATGGCATTTTGTCACATTTATATTACACTTTATAAACAACTATATAACGAATACAGGGTCACATCATTATGGTGTAATAGTTAGGAAAATTATCTCGTTAGATCAATTACTATTGAGTAGTGAGATCGATCCTAACTGGGTTCTCCAACGTTGCGTTTTTGTTCGACGTATAACTTAATTTTAGTCAAAACACTTCAAAACAAATGTAATTCTACAACGACAGAAAATGTAGACCGATATCTGAAGGCGAGCAATGCTTTTCAAAAGCTAAGTAATATATTAAGGAACGTTTCGTTAAAAACAAAGAGGAGTGTACTGAATAGTTATGTAATAACGGTCTATCTTATATATTAGTGAATGCTGACAATTTCACTGCAATTGGAAAAAAGAATGGCGGCAACAGAAATAGGTTTTTATCGAAGGATGTTGTGAATACCATGGGCAGAATTTATGAGCAACGTCGAAGTTTTGGAGAAAATAGAAAGAAAAAGAGACTAATATATAAAATCAGAAATAGACAGTTGATATTTTTAGGTCATATTTTCAGGGAAATGTCTAAGGAGATTTAGCTCTCATGGTATGTGGAAAGCCAGAAGAAAGCTGCACGTAACCTATCTAACTGTGGTATCGCCGAAGTGGCATTACGATACCAGATGGAGTATGCTGAAGTATCTACAGCACAATATCCGTGCTAATAGATATTAAGTAAAATAAGACAAACACAAATAAGACAGAACAGCGAGCATTAGAATGAGGAGAAAGGTTAAGCTGTTAGAATGGCAGATATTTCGACACTCCGAATTATTTACGAATTCACGTAGGCAGAAGCAGCGCGAGGCTAGTTAACGTGGGTAAAACTGATCCCGTAAGCTCAAACAAAAATTAATGTTTGCTGTTCCCCAAACGAGATCCTACCATACAGCGGGACCTCGTCTGAGTTCCTCTCCACTCAAAAGCAAAGAGTCCGACGAAGTGAACGACTGACGCAAGCAGTCGGTCCCCTCAGACTGTCAATGACACACCGAAAGATCAACTATCTTCTCACATGTTCCCGGTTTAGATATAGGCACGAGGCTTTTTTAGTGTGAACACCAGGCTCTTAAGTTCTTGTATACTTTCCCTAGACGAGAATCTACACTTCAGCGAACCCATGTCTGAGATCCTCTTCGCTTGAAAGAAGAGAGCCCGACAAAGTGAACGACTTACAAATGCACTGCTCTCGGACTGTCAATGACACGCCAAATTATTTACATCCTCACGTAGACAGAAACCTGGGATAGATGCGGCAAAAGGCCAAAGAATGTGCGTAAAAGTGAGACCGTAAACTCGGACAAAATTTCTTTTGAACACAAAACAAACAAATACAGACATGCGCAGTGTCTCTTTTCAGTTTCCATAGTTTATTTTAGCTAAAAGCCAGTTGAACAATTTGTAATATGCAAATTATAGAAAATTTATTCAGAATACAATCAGTCTATACGTGACTGAATGGGCAGAAAATTTAAACGCGGGTTGCCATACTTTCTGCGGTAGACTAGTTGTCGACGAAGGTTACAGAATCCAATCCTTCCTGCTAGTTACCACATCGCTGGAGAGAAAAGAGACGGATTTATACCTTTTCCAACGATGTTTGCGCATTAGTGAATGTAACGAATTCAACTGGAATTCGAACTCAGCTCTGCGATTTCTCGTTCCAAGATGAAATCCAGTGTAGAACAACGCACATTCAAATACAATATATTTGGTTAAAAGCAATAAAAAATGTTATATTTTCTGCATAGCACAAAAGATTCCTTAACATTATTTCTTTTTTCACACTATTAAATTCCTGGTGCCGTTATTGTCGCAAGCACAACGATCAATTATGCAGGCTTTTTTTCACGTAAATAAGTCGTTAAGAAAAGAAATGAAAAGAAATGAAAAACAGGATTTTTACAAAAAATACATGGCGACAGTAGACGGTAGCTAATACACCAGACGCCTTCTTAACGACTTGCGGCATAGAGAGGAAAGATATTTACAGATTTCACTATAGCCCGTTATTCTTTTTTTAGTATAGAAATGACTTAGAAATTTTCCAGGCGATGTAACAGCGAGGATGAAGAGAGTCGTATTGAAATGGGAGGATGTGGCTGATAGCTTAGTACTGATTTGCTATCGTTTGTCGTACAGCATCATTTAAGTAAATTCATCTAAGTGAATTTATTTCTCTTTTCATAAGTGTAACATGTTTAGATCAAAACAATAGTTGATTTTATTTTTGTGTATGACTAAATCATTTACACAAATTGTTATGTATAACAACTTTTTATGTACATATATAACTTTCTTTTAATTTCAGAATATTTTCCCAATGTTTAACAAAAGTTTGGCATTTTTCTCAAATGCTTTCTTCTAGATTATTATTGCTATGCGTTCTTTTAGTTTTGGAAACGGTTGTAACTATTTTGATGTTGTTTGAGAGGAAAGATTGCTTTGTGTTATGGAAGTTATGGAGTTGGTAGTTAGCATTATGTATCTGTTTTTGTCTAGCATATCATTATGGATAATGTTGTTATATAATGTTTCAGTCGTGTATTATGTATACTTTTCTCTTTGCGTTGTCGATGGATGAGGCGATTAGTATATAGGTAATTTTTGAATGATTGTCACGAGATGTTAAAATGAGAAAGCAATTTGTTCAGAAGGAAAGTTCTCGAGAACGCTGCCATCCACTACTACCAAAACATCAATTTGCGTCCTTGTTTTTCCCAATCTAACCTTTTCTTATGGAAATGATACTGAAACAGATTAACATACATATAAAAAGTTCAAGGCAAACGGTTGCATTCCCTTCATTTTAACATTTAGTGACGTTTCACTACGCATGAAGGAGTTCTAAAATTAAATATTCTGTTAATCTTTTTGAATGATTTGTGAAAGTTTTTATAGTTGCCAAAACTGTTTGTTTATGGATACGTAATTTGGAATAAAGCTCATGTCACCTTTTTGCCTTGATAAAGTCCATCACAGGATGAAACGCATAGGTGAGTTTAATACAGTCATCCACTTGTCTTCTTTTTATCTAACTATATATATATATATATATATATATATATATATATAATATAAGGAAGTGAAGGAACGGATACATTAAGAAACTATCGTTCATTGCATGTACATCAAAATAGAGTTTAATATTGTAATATTTTTATTACAATGGTTTATCAAACATTTTTTATCACTAGACAAAAATTCTATGCTTCAGAACATAGTTGTTCTTCGGGTGATATTTTATAATGAATGGTGAAAATGATTCATTTTTGAGAATAGGAAACGAATTCATTATTATCTAGAAAGTTAAGGACGGAGATTGGGGAAAGTTAAATATGATTATGCTTGTGTTAGGATTATTCAATCAAAAATGCCAATAAGGTTAAACTATAGCGGTGAACATTTAGCTCACAATGAGGTGGGATGTTGAATCATGTCATGATAAAGTAACACTCTTTGTCAGTATGGGGAAGATAAGTATTGAGAGCATATATTATACACATATATACAGAGTGATTTTGAACAATATATCAAACTTTAGGAGTTTAGACAAAAATATATTTATTAATTCATACTTTTATTAAAGGGACATATTACTTAGGTCAACATTAAATCAAGTGATTATTGTATACTAAACTACGTTTAAGTTAAGAAAACAAATAGTATTGTCTGAATCATTAATTAAAAAATAACGGTTATGTAATTTTAGAGCATAAATTATGTATAACATTATAATTAATAAAAATTTTAAGTGAAATATTTACGGTGTCTGCATAATGATCTTAATTTATTTTTATCGTTCAGTAGAATATTTTTATTAGTGAACTTTATAACATGCAGGTTTTAATTAAGACACAGAGGGCAAATGTCATAGAATGATTTACAGACTCTCGTTTTATTTTTCGAATTTACCTTTTTATCTTGGAGGTTTTATTAATGTCAAAAATCCGGAGAAACGGATGTTTCATTTCGGTATGAGCTAATTTTGAATGAATATAAAGGTTGGTAAAATGACTGCTTAAATGTATTTTTAGTATAACCAAAGAATTTTTTAATTGTTGCATTTTCATTATATGATAATAATTAATGACCCAATAATTATATAAAAATTATGAAATGTCTTTTTGAGGTTATAAATTATACAAAAAGAATAAAGTTTTTATAAAAAAAAACAACACTGAATAATATCAAATATGAACACGGTAAACATGTTGTTACATTATACATGCACAAAACAAGTATACTTATCGCTACGGCATTCGACTATACGTAAAATAATATCCTTCCTCGAAAATGGCTAAAAGCATAGCCAGAAGCGCTCGGATAAACAAAATATTTGGGCAATTTTTAAATAATTTATGTCCCCAAAAGAAAAAAATTCATAATATCATATGAAAATTCACTTCAGTAAACATAATAACTTGTCTGTCATTTTTAATAAAAACCTGCATATATAGAGAGAGGGGAGGGAGATAATTTTACACAGATTCAAACAGAAACAAAAGCGCACACACACAAATGCACACATACACACAAGTACACACACACACACACACACACACGCACACACACAAGTGCACACATACACACAAGTACACACACACACACGTATATATATATATATATATTAATAAATATATATAATGTCCTACGTCGATGGCACGAGTCGGTGTTCCATGCGTTATGCAAATATCGGATGCATTTTTCAAACTGAATATTTAAAAGGTATGAATTTCTGTTCACTTGATGTTCATGGTAATTAAATCTTTAGAGTTAAGTTATTGCCTTCTTAATAATAATTGTAAAAATGTACATGTTGTAAGAATACATGTAGATAGAATATTACTGGTCATCTACGTAAGACAATATGTTTATATATGAATATGTATGAATAGATCTGTTTATACAGCATTGACTTCTATTCTATTAACACATGAATAATAATTCTATACATATGTGCATCCTGATATGAAAATTCATTAATTTACTAACTATATATATATATATATATATATATGAGCATGTGGTGTAGATATAGAAGAATCCAAAGGAGTATATATATATATTATATACATAGACATTTCATATATATATATATATATATATATATATATATATATATATAAACATTTTAGATATTCTCCAATTTCATGGGTAATACATATTTCGCAGCAAAACCTGCCGCTCCTCAGAATCAAATGATACAACAGAAAAGTATCACATATAGACACTCATCTTCCCATATCGAGTGTAGATGCCTGTCACGGCAATCTACAAAAACATATACTCGCTCATTCAAAACAAATGAAGAAAAAGAAAAATATAGAAAGAGCATAAAACGGAAAAAAACATAAAGAAAAAGAAAAAGCAAAGGAAAACCAACAGTCTAAGAAAAAAAGAAGTTAACGTCTTAGATCGACGCCAGCGTCTGGGCTTTAAAAACATAATTAATGTACGGTTATAAAAGCGAGGGTATAAACTAGAATTGGAATTCGTCTGTTTTCTTAGAAAAACGTAGCATGAAAATTTAACATTAAATTTATTTTAAAAATAACGAAATGTATCTACGGTATATAACTAGATGGTAAATTCTACATTTTATTACAAATTAAGATATAAATATTACTAGTATTACATTATAAACGTATTCATAATAACTTAAAATAATAAATAAATTACAAAATATAATATATAAGAAAATGATAAATAAAATATTGAAAACAATTTTAAATTTTAAAAAATCATAATTAATAAAATAATTAATATTATTAAAAAATATAAAAACTGTCAAAACATTAAATAATAACAACAATAACAGAAATAATAATAATAATAATAATAATAATAATAATAATAATAAATAAAAATAATAATAAAAATATAATAAAAAATCCTAGTAAAGATGCTAACATACACCAAAAAGTAAAAATATCATAAAACATTGAAAAAGCAGAAACAGTTAAATCAAAATATATATGCATACATACGCATACACATACCCACATATATATATATATATATATATATATATATTGTGTCCCTGTATATATATATATATATATATATCCAAAAGAAGCCAAATTTTTAGATTAACTTATAATTTTGATCTTCCTAAATTTTATACTCTCTCTCATGCCTGCATTTAAATATCAATTGATTAATGATTTTTTTTGTATTATTTTATTTGATTATAATCAATTTTTTCTCCAGGCAATAGAGTTTGTCTGTCTCTATTAGAATTTCTTCTTCTTCTTCTTCTTCTTCTTCTTCTTCTTCTATGAGCCCTGTCCCTTCAGGACGTAGGCGATCATGGCTTTCTACGTTTCCCTATCCCTGGTGGCTCTGAGCAGGTCTTTTCCTGTTACACTATGCAAAACTTGTTCCGTCATCCCCCTGATTAGGTCCTTCAAATATGTTATCCGTTGCTTTCCCCTGTCTCTTTTTCACTCTACCAGGCTTAAATTCCAAATATTCTACAATATATATATATATGGCGCATTTAGCATATATATATATATATTGCATTTTACACATATATATATGACACTCATTCTCGCAAAAAAAAACATTTCTCGTCAATAATCAGGATGCGAATATATATATATAAGGCATTTAATATATATATATATAGCATTAATCTATATATAAATGCAATCTGTGAGACTGTGTGTGACTGTAATCTATGCACGCCTGCATTATTTTAAGCTTCGCCATTCAAAGTTTCTAAGGACACATATCTACAGTGAAACCAGGTCGACACATAGTTTTTGAGTTTTACGTTAAGCGATTTTTTCTTTCGCGTGTTTCAGCCAATGGAGTCGATTATTTACATTTGCGCCATAAAACATCTAAGATCAAAGACGGTTGCTAGATTACATCACAGAAATCAAATCACACGTGTCAAATGCGACTGAAAAAATAGCCTTTATATTTAATTTTTATTCCAACGTTTTAAATATTCATTTGGTCAACAAAAAAATGTGAAAGTTTTTCCCTGTAATTTTGAAGCAAAAAATATTGAAAATGAAAAGTGTTTTGTAAAACAAAAACAAAATATGTAAAAAAAAAAGTGCCAATGGTTAATTTAATTATTTAAATTTTTTTTTCATATTTAATATTTCATACTTCAGAAAGTAAAATTTTAAAAAGCTAAAGATTTTCTTTTGTTAAATATTTTATGCAGGAAATCAACTGCCTGTAATTCGTGTACCATTAGTATAATATTTTCCTGTAAAATTAAATGTCTACATTTTTAAATATTTTTCGAAAATTTCTGAACTGAGAGCGTAAGAGTTTTTATATTTCTAATTACATTTAGTTAAATTCATTTAGCCAACAAAAAAATGTAAATAATTCAAGGAAGAAAAATTAGCAAACACCGATTAAACTGTATTCAATAATACAAGTAAAGTAAATGTTTATCGCATTAAGCCAAAAACTTACACACTAAATAAGTTAGGACAGCTGTAATACAATGAATAAGAATGAAGCTTACTTTATAAAAATCTGGAACTGACAGAGATTTCTCAGGCACTTTGTTGTCTTTTGCTTATTTTGATGCCTACAGTAATGTCCAGACTTCGGATTAGAAGTAGAAATCGTCAGAAGCTACTCACTGCTGTCTGTAACAGTGACTTGTGCAAATCCACTTGTTCGTGATCTGTGGGATCCTCAAAGTCACATCTCAAACCGAACGTACTTAGTATAATCGCACCCTCGCTTTGCCTGATCAACCATACAATGCTGCAAATATCGTTTTGGAAAACATTCAAGCCTACCATTACTTGACAGAGTGAAGGATTCAGTTGAAGATGCTCACGAAGAAAGATATGCACTAACACTAAGAATTAGTTGAATTTGGAAGCCCGATTATATCACAAAAACAATGGTTAAAGACAGACAGAAATGTGTACTAAATTATATATATATATATATATATATATATATATATATATATATATAATGATCTTACGTAACCACGGATTCTACCCAGCGGTGTCTTCTAGCGATTGTAAATGTAGAAACCGTGGTTGTGTAATAACTCGTTTTTAATTTATATAGGTATGTACACACATGCACGTATATATATATATATATATATATATATAAATATGCTCAATGCATAAACTGTATTTCTGTGAATAATATTCATTAAATTCTCTATTTAATATCTTATACAAGTGAAAACGAAGAAAATATTAACAAGGTTCAAAGCATTAATTTCAAACGGTGCTCAAAATAGAAATAGAGCTATGAATATTTATTATAATTTATAGTTTAGAAAATTACAATTTACTACAATATCTCATCAGGTAGTAAACAATATTTTTTAATGAGACATTTTCCTTTCAATGTCGAACTAAAATGTACACTTTGTAGTACATTGAAATTTATACATGTTCTAAACTATATTAACTGGATAATTTTTTTGACATTACCATCATTTTACGGGTTTAATATAAAAACGGAGACGTTAATGTCAAAAAAATTATCCAGTTAAATAGATAGATATAGAGATGTTAATGAGTATTATTCAGACAAATATTATATATAGAGAAGGAGACTGAACACATAATCAAACGATTATAAATCCAGACTCTATATAAGAAATTGCAAAAAGTACAAAGCAATTTTGGGTTCGAAAATGTAGTTTGTTATCTTTACAACTGACTAACTGAATAAATTCTGGAGTGATAACGGTTTAATTATGCGTTGCGATTTCTTTATATATATATATATATATATATAAAGACACTTATTAAAAAAGAAAATTATCTTTATTGAACATGCAATTGTTTAGAATAGGTAAGTCTACTCATTTTCGATAACTATCTTTATTTGAATTTCTAAAAATAAAGTAAAAAACTACTGATTTTTTTTGTTTTGATTTAAAACGAAATTAAATTTACTATTTTCATTATCTAAAATATTCTGGTAAACAGATATTATATTGATTGCAATATAAAATTTTCAGTTTTTCAATTTCTTTTTAATTTTTCGGCCATTTTTGATCGATCGAAGGCTTTGTAAACAAATATAATTCTCGCTTCTAAAATTTTGCTAAAATAGAATATATATATGTATCTGTGACACGTTATTTTTTCGAACATTAGCAAAGTTAATGTTAAATTAATCTGGTTTACGCAATTATTGCTTATTTATAGCATGAAATTTAGGATAAAACAATTCCTTAATCACAGCGTTGAACCTTTTGGCCGGTATGCCTATTTGAAACGTGTTTAGAGCTAGCCAGATGAGAGATAAGATAATTTTATCACAAGTGACATAATGTTACAAATTTTTTTCTGTCAAAGAAATAACCCTGAAACACATGACATTTTAATTATACACATAGAAATTGCCATACAAAAAATATTCAAACACATATAAAAATTGAAAATCATTTTTAAAAGACGATGACTAAATGATTTGTATTAAACTTTTCAATTTTTGATCAGTAAATATTATCTTCATTTTAAAATCTACCAGCCTAATATATACAAGTGTTGAAAATATTTTAAAATATTTTAAAACTTTATAAATTATTGTAATTAAAAACAAAAATGAAAACATATCTATTAAAAATTCATTATTAATCACATTTTTTCTTCATACTAGAATGTCTGATATGTATATTATTTATTACTTTAATTAAAAGCTTACATAATTAAATAATGACATAGTTTTATTGCTTTTTTATTTTACTATTTGCAGCAGATTTTCGGTAAAGGGGATAAATTGTTTTAAAAAAATAATACATGATTTGCATTCCCAGTGAGTTACACGTTAAACTTAAAAATGGATTTTTGCTTACAAAATTTAATTTCTTAAAATTTCATGAATTTACATGGAGTGAGGGGTAATAGATGTAAAAAGTACATACATTTACCAATTTTTAAAAAAATAATGATTTAAAGAATAATTTCCTTGATTTGTGTAATAGTCCGGAAAGTTTAATTAAAATCCGACAATTTTTTTTGCAGAAATTTCTAAATTAATGTTTGTCACCGGGGAAAAAAGTGACTTATGTAATATTACGTTGTCCATTGTAAATTCTCGTAATGATTTTCTCCCCGCTAACGAACAAAAAACATGAATTTTACCAAACTTTTGAACGTTATAGAAAGGATTAATTGTCTTTTAAAATACTTTAAAAAGTACTTTGATTTTTCCTCTTAATAATAACATAAACATTTTGATAAAAAAAAGTTCTTTTCATTAAGTCTTGGACATTTTTTTTCTTCATACTGTGCTGTTTTTAGCCATTTAGTGGAGATATCTACTTCAGAGTGACCTTATTCAATATTGTCAAAACATAAACCTGTTCGACATTTTTTCAAATACATCCTTTTCTAAAAGAAATAATCCTTTCCAAATCAACATACATTAGTATAATTTAGAAATATAAAACAATATTGCTATATATATATATATATATTCTTTGTTTCTAACAAGATTTTCCTGTATTCTAGTACTCTGGCTAGCTTCTGCAATGCGTGTTTGAGCATGCCAATGTGTCTATATATCTCTCTCTCTCTTTATGTCGCACTTTCCATCCTCTGTCAAAATACTCCCTGGTATTTAAATCTTTTTAATTGTTTTATTTTAGATCCTCCGACCTGCAGTTATCATCCGCTCCCAGCTTATCTATTAATCTCCATAATTACAACAACAGTTTATCAAGGTACCCCACCCCGGTTTCTTTAACCCCGGCTATAGGCTCATACATAACCTGCTGCAAAGAAATTAAAGCTGTAATAATCTTACCGACGATTCGATAATATTTTCTATGGAAGATCGTAGTAATGCACATTCATCACTCCCCTACTGGGACTTAATTTACTTAACAATTTTTGCTTATTTATAGATTACTAGCAGAGAATGATTATCGGACTCACAACATTGTGTTCGAAGAAACTGCAAACAATCCTGCAGTCACTCTCTCACCGGCGTGACGTGGTTTCCCTGTGCCTCTTCTATAAATACTTTCATGGCTTCTGCTCTGATGAACTTAAATCACTGGTGCCCCCTAGGTGTGAGTTTGCACGAGATACTAGATTGGCAACTAGGTCCCACCCTTTTACAGTGAAATCGATGAAATGTAACCGCAATTTCTACTCCAACAGCTTCTTTTCTCGCACGTCTCGCCTGTGGAATTCCTTTCCGCATGCTTGCTTCCCCGACGGCTATAACCCCCAGGAGTTTAAATGTAAGGTCAATAGACACCTCCTAACACACTAACCCACACCCATTCTCTCCAACTCTCCCCCTGTGTACATCCTAACTCGTCTATCGCCCTGTGTAACCCCCTGGGCTAAAGTGGCAGTGGAATGCCTTACTTGGGGTGACATGATTAAAAAAAAAAATCAACGATTCAACTTCGATGCTTATAATAATATGACTGATTTTATTAAAGGCTTTATAAAAATATACCATAACTTACCAAAGTTCTATAAAATTTTTGATTGTTTGCAGTTTCTTCGAACCTTTAATAAAATCAGTCATATAAGGTTTTATAAAAATATACCATAACTTACCAAAGCTGTATAAAATTTTATCAAGACATACCAACTCAGCAAGTACATATGCGGGAATAAACAATAGAATTAATAAAGGCAGTTATGCTTCTCTTTTTGCTAAGGACTGACGTCTATGAGAAGGGAAACCCCATGCAGTAAATAGAGAATTGTTGAAATTACAGAACACCGGTGTCATTACACCATTTGATAGCGAATGGCGTAGCCCCCGGCACATTGTGAAAAAGCTATATGGCAATTTCAGATGCTGTGACAATTTTAGCACATTAATCAGCATTGAAAAAAAAGCGATTAATACCCCACCAACATAACATTAATTCAATTGCTAACAAAACAGCCGACAAAATAAAATTTAGCAAAATCGAACTGGTTTCAGAATATCATCACGTCAAAATGCATCCGGATAATGTAATAAAACTACATATTTCTCCTCTCCGATGGAGTGAATACAAATGCATACCATTTGGAAAAAAGAATGCAGTATTCACTTTTCAAATATACATAGATAACACCTTTGAACATTTTTTTATAATCGTTTCACCCCGAGCAAGGTATTCTACTGCCACTATTGCGCAGGGCAAAGTGGTGAGAAAGGATGGTTAGATATAGGAAATGTCAGAAGGAGGGTTATAGACGGGTAAGCATACCGAGAATGAGGGTTGGGTAGATGGTGAGAGTGTTGGGATAATACATGCAAGTTAGTGTGATAGGAGGTGTCTATTGACCTTACATTTAAACTCCTGGAGATTGTAGCTGTCGGGAAAGCAGACATGTGGAATGGAATTCCACAGGCGGGATGCGCGAGAAAAGAAGCTGTTGGAGTAGAAAGTACGGTTACATCTTATCTGTTTCACTGTAAAAGAGTGGGACCTAGTTGCTAATCTAGTATCTCGTGTATATTCGTACCAAGGCGGCACCAATGATCCAAGTTCATCGGAGCAGAAGCCGTCAAAGTATTTAAGGAAGAGGCACAGAGATGCCACGTCACGCCAGTGAGAGAGTGGTTGCAGCCGGTCTGCCAAGTCAGTATCGATCACGTTACAGATTCTCCGTTGTATTTTGTGAAGAAGCCAGAGGAAAGTAGCAGGGGCACCCGACCAGATGTGGCAGCAGTATTCAATACACGGGCGGATGGTAGGTTTATATATTGCAGGATAGATTCCGACGGGAAAAACTTTCGGACCCTGCACAGAAAACCGACTTTCATAGCAGCGGATTTAGCAATGAATTCGATATAGTCGTTCCATTTGAGGTCCGCCGAGAGTGTAAGGCCAAAGAGGCGTAGTGTTTTACTCTCTGGGAGGCAAGCCTGTTCCATGCTAATGGGAGGTAGTATTTACGTAAATTGACGACCTTCTTATTTTCAGTGATGATACTTCAGCGGACATAAAAAAACGTTGAAACTTTTAGAAAATTCCTATATGATAATCTAAAAATTACAATAAGAAGCTCAACATCGGAAAGTGACTTCAGTCGACATTTTTGGTTATAATAAAAGTAGTAAAACCTGTCCGAAATAATGCTAGCACATTACAGAATTTTCCCTATCCCAAAGACAGTATTTTTGTCGTTTCTTAGACAATGTAAATTTTTATAGGAAATTAATCCTAATACTACGTGCTGTAAGCTTGGATGCGCGAGTGGTGTTATGGGTAATGACTGGCAAATGGTAATCGGGCAGATGACTTCCAATTACAGTTGGTTTCGTTGTATTCATTTACGCACTAATACTCTTGCGAAATCTATGAATCAATGATTTCTATCTTTAGCTATGGATAATTAGTAAAATCTGTATCATTTAAACATTCATTATCACAAAAATTAAAACAAAATTACGTACTACACAGTTAGATTTCAGAAATAAATTATTTAATATGCAGTTGAGATAGGCTAAACTAAATAACCAAAATCTCAAGAAATTTTTTATTTATTACAAATATATAATCCCAAAATTAACATACATCGTCATACCGTTAATAGAAAAAAAGCTCATTATGAAGACGCACACTTTCAGGCTTGTAAATATCTAACAGTTAAGTACAAGATTTTTAATTTTTTTTGTAAGTATATCTTTTGCAAATAGATACATATAAACCCTGTATAAAGAATCTCGAATATATATATATATATGTTGTGGCGACCATACCCATTATATAGTAATGGACTAACTTTACCATGCACAAATACCAGGTGACTAATAGTCACCGGAAGAGCACCAGTCTGGTTTGAGACAGACACCCGTAGAGTGACTTACCGAACAGATACTTTGATATCCAAAATCGCTTGCTGGTCAGCGAGACGAACAAGCTGGTATATTGTACCTTTACCCGTTATTTTATTAATACAATTGTTTAAACTAATTCTGTGTTCCTGATTTTATTTGTGACCCCTTTAAACAGAGTTACAACAATATATATATATATATGAGTTTGTTTAGAGGAATACTTTAGATTTGTGTGATCTTTTCATATGTTAATGTTGACGTATATTCATACACCTTAAACATGTCTATACCGCATAATCATGCAATATATATATATATATATATATATATATATATATATATATATATATATATACTTAGCTATATTTATTAGGCAACTCCAGGTTAAAAAAAATGATGTATTTCATATTACATTTAGTATTTATTGCCAAGTAGATAGGTGTAAATGAAAATAGAATGGTTCATTTGTTATCATTACTTTAATTTTGAACGCCAGCCAGGAAGTGTTTTCTTTGGCCAGCAAATAAGAGGGGGAACTCTAGCATAGGGAAGAAAGCACAAAATCCGGACACCAGAACAGTTTATTTGATGCACATGCTATTGTGCAGTATTAAGAAAAATATTTCTGTCTTCATCTGAAATTATCCACTTGATAATAAATAGTAAAAATAATTTGAAATACATCATTTCATAAAACAGTTGTATCCTCAATATTATGGCTGGTAGTGTATGTATAATACAATTATTTTAAATGTAATTAACAATTGATACATCTATTTGAGCAGAGCAAATCGATTTTTTAAACAGTGTCTATATAATCTGAAAAAGTGCTGCTGTACAAAATATGTGTATTCAGTAAAATAATATTAGAAATAACTGAAATATGCTGGATTAAAAAACAAATTAACAATTCTTATATATATATATATATATATATATATATATATATATTGTTGTGGATCCGAGTGAGGAACCGCACAAAATAATAAATAACAAAAACAGATATGAATATAGAAAGTGTAAGTTATATTGAACGTAATATACAAACTGGAACGCGGGTTACTCAATTTAGAAATAAATATATACAGTCTTGAAGTGAAATAGTAGGTCCGGGTAACTGATTCCAGCTGAGCAGAGTACAGAGCAACTGCAACTACAACTGTGATTCCAGATAACAACTCACCAACTAAACTCTGCTCACCAACTTACAACGGTATTTAGTCACCTTCTCACTTAAGGCAAAATGTGACACAAGGTCTTTTTGATGTGGGTTTTAGGGGCCATATAGCCCGGCCAAAAATATCTGCCTATCTTTCCCCAGTCACTTATATATATATATACTTAGCTATATTTATTAGGCAACTCCAGGTTAAAAAAAATGATGTATTTCATATTACATTTAGTATTTATTGCCAAGTAGATAGGTGTAAATGAAAATAGAATGTTTCATTTGTTATCATTACTTTAATTTTGAACGCCAGCCAGGAAGTGTTTTCTTTGGCCAGCGAATAAGAGGGGAACTCTAGCATAGGGAAGAAAGCACAAAATCCGGACACCAGAACAGTTTATTTGATGCACATGCTATTGTGCAGTATTAAGAAAAATATTTCTGTCTTCATCTGAAATTATCCACTTGATAATAAATAGTAAAA
The DNA here is from genome assembly GCA_037127315.1 of Ascarosepion bandense. Lineage (NCBI taxonomy): Eukaryota > Metazoa > Mollusca > Cephalopoda > Sepiida > Sepiidae > Ascarosepion > Ascarosepion bandense. The sequence continues at coordinate 1,793,015 of JBBBDQ010000860.1, read as the reverse complement.
ATAATTTGTATTTACCAACCTTCCTACGCAAGGTTAGATGTGACACAAGGTCATTTTATAGTGGGTCTTCCCGGGCCCAGTCACTTACATCTGCCGTTCTTTCTATATGCAGGATTATATGTACACTCATGCGAGTCCATTATTATGTATAAAGGGGCGATCCCCCCCCCCCACACACACACACATATATATATATATATATATACAATACAGGCCATTATTATTAGGCGACCCCAGGGTTTAAAAATACTGATGTATTTCGTACTATGTTTTATAATTTATTGCCAACTGAATAATTGTAAATGAAAAAATAATGGTTCTTTTGTCAATATTGCAGAATAACAAGTGCATCAAATGAATTTATTAGTATTGAGTAATTCTCTATATTGCAGTTTCTTCAATGAAAGAATGAAGAAAATTTAGGAAGATTCGGACAAGTTCATCCTTGTAAAATTTTGCAAATAATAATACGAAAAGAATCATTATATTTTCATTTGTCAATAAATAATTAAAAAAATATGAAATACATAATTTCTTTAAAAATGGCGTAATTATTATGGCCGGTAGTGTATATGTATATATATACATATGTATACACACAGGGTGATATAATGTTTGTTTCTAAATAATTATGAATTATCTACTCACGAGTGAACACCAGCCGTAAAAAATAATGGCAATATATATATATCAGCATGCAGTTTAAGTATAGAAGAATCCAAATGGGTATCCTGTACATGCAGCGGTAGAATAACTCTCTAAGAGAGCTCTAAATATATATGTATATAAATGCATATAGAGCAAATATAAGAAAAATTAAGGCAGACACGTTATTTCATGCAAAATCGGAAGTGTAGACTTATTTCAGGCAAACCATCATCAGCTTCCATTTATATTTTACAAAGGATTTTACAGGAAATAAAATCGTGTAAAATCCTTTGTAAAATTAGGACAGAAGCTGATCATGGTTCGCCTGAAATAGGCTTGCACTTCCGATATACCATGAAATAAAGTGTCTGCCTTAATTTTTCTTATATAAATTATATATATATATGATCACCAACTGATGTCGATTCGGCGATTCAGTCTAATTTCTTTCCTGGGTAGGAACAATCGGGTGTTTAACCGTACTGACGAGCTGTGAGAATCTGAAAATCTGCAGATAAATACGCTCTCGCCTGCGAATTAAGCACTATGGATTAAAAGAAAACATTTAAAAACAGTAGCTACTCACCGCAATTTATGCATTGTTCATTCAGTAATAAATTTGAACGCTTTAAGCTACTGGCGTTTGTCTATTTTCTGTATCTAACACGCTAAAATCTGCATTTCTCCATCGAGAGCCCGTAACTTTGAGGTAGAATCGCTGACTGATGTCAATTTGGTCGGGTTTCATTCGGAACAAATCGGATGTCTAATCAAATTATATGCTGTAATAAAGTGAATTAGGACTGTCTGCAAATGACTATATATATATATATATATATATATATATATATATACTTGAAATGACGTGTTGAGTTTTCCTATACATACATATATATATATAGAGAGAGAGAGAGAAAAAAACTCAACACGTCATTTCAAGTGGTTATAAACTATAGTTCATTTCTATGAGCTATTTAACTCATTTCATCAGATCTTACAATATTCCTTTCATTTGGTACAAAAAGTTTTGCCGGAATAAGCATTTTTTTTAACTCAGGAGAAGGAAAAAAATAACAAAATTAAAAATAGAAATTAAAATAAAATACGTAATAAAAATAGGAAGAAAGAAAAGGGAAAGAGAAGTGGGCAGAGGAGAGGAGGAAGAGAGTCCGGATTTGGGCATTGGCGTCTGATCTGTCTGGGATTGCCCAGGCCGTCGTGAAGAGGTTGACCTGTAAAGGAATTTCCAATTCTTTGGACGCTGGTGTATGTCCGACCCCATAAAACCAACCCGTCAATTTATATTAACTTATATCCATATATACATATGTATACATTTCCACATAGACTTACAATTGTGACTTTGTTCATGTCTACATATATTTACCGCTTTACACGTTCTCGTATCTACTTACGTATCCTTGTGATCGTGTACTCATACATATATATCTCACAAAGACGGAATTTCCGCGCTTATACGTAGTGTTATATTTATACACATACATATAATTGCTAGTAATTCTCGCACATATTCCCAAATTACGCCAATATTTTCTGACTTCCATATATCCACTGGGTTTACATATATATGTCTACACATCGCATATATGCATATGCAATTACAAACATAACTATAATTATATAAGCACACATGCAACTTTTTTTATCTCTATGCATAAAGACAATGTACCTCTATGTGCATTTTATTCCCAAATGAGGTGGTATATTATCTTTTCATACGTCATAATAAACCTTACTTATCTATATCCGTATATACCGGCCTACCCCATTCGGATTGTTGAAAGCTAACTTGTACACCTATGGGTAAAATGATCAGTACATGGGGGTATGATCAGTTTCAGTAATGTATAATTTGTTGTATCTAAAATGAACATAACTTCCATATAATCAGGTGTTCTCACATGGTATATATATATATATATATATATATATATATATATATATATAATAAACAGACTTTTCAATCATATGCGAGTTTCCACTAAATATATTAATGTTAAAACAAATCAAAATTCACACACACACACACACACAAAGATATATATATATATATATATATATATATATATACTAAATTGGCAGCTAGGTCCCATTATTTTACTGTTGATATTACTAAATGTAAACGTAATTTCCATGATAATAATTTTTTTGTATCGTACATTGTGTCATCTCTCATATCATAGGAGCAGGGATAGGCTGGTGTTCACAAAAAGAAAGCACCTAGTAAGAGCGTGCGTGCGTGCGTGTGTGTGTGTGTGTGTGTGTGTGAGAGTGTTTTAAGCTTATGATAAGATGCCGAGGAAATGGTTGTCTGGTTCAATCTTTGAAGGGCAATAGCAAAGAGTATGAGTTTTTTAGGCTCGAAGAATCTGTTTCTCAAATCGAAAATGTTTCTGTTGTATGCTGATTGATCCATTGTTATTTTGGCGTTATTTATTTTATTTTAAACAAATTTTCAGTGTTATTTCTTTTATCTTATTCTTTTTATGCTATTCATTATTATTGCGTATCTTTATGATTATTTATTAATAACAATCTCCCTACGACTTCTCAGTGGTGGAACTATGCTCTAGCTTTTTGCTTTTCCTCTCACACACAATTCACAAAATTTAAATGCAGTATCAGTCATTATGTTCCGTTTCATTGAATCCTATTTTTCTTTTATTGACTACTCTCTTAGCAAGTTTTTTTTAGTTATTTTCCTCAAAGTAACTGCTTGCATGTTCGTGGTTTTATTGTCTTCTTTGGGGAGAAATTATTAAAATAAATCATCTAGAAGTGAAAGACTAATAATTAGTTGGCGTAATTCAATGGATTATTTTGTCATATTCGTTTATATCTTTTGATTCTTTTTTATCGGCTTCGATTTTCTACTCTCTAATTTTAACACCAATGTTGATCGCAGTTAACACCAACATGCTACAAGTTCACTTCGAATGCTCTCGACTAATTTTACTTCTTGGTTTTGCTGAGGCAAGCTGTGAACAGGTGAATCAAACAATTCGATCTTAGACTTTGATTCTTAGGCAAGTGAGAATCTCGCATTTCACCGAAGAGGTGAAAAGCTTGTTATTGGATTGGTTCGGATGTGAAAAAAAACTTTTCGCATTTTTGCTGCTGTTTTTTTTTTCATGTTGTTTGTTTGCATTTGTATGCATCGGAGAAACATTTTTTTCCTTTTATATTTTTTAATCGTATTTTTTACTTTACTTTGAAAGCAACCATATGAAAAGGAGAAAGAGGATTCATTTAATATATTTCTCATGCTGATTTCAGATTATTTATATATATATATGTTCAGAATGTCATTAAAATTGCATGCAGTTCACTGACGTCATAGTAAAGGCTTTCAATAGGCAAAATGTACTGAATGACAAGATCAGTTCGACAGTTATTAAAACTATATACAGTTTGTTTGTACAGTGGCCAGATTCACTCGATGTAGATTGCTTTTCTTTAGGCATACACGTATGTTACACTACCGGCCATAATTATTAGGCGACCCGAGCGTTTTAAAAAATGATATATTTCATACCATTTCTAGTATTTATTGCCAAAGGAATAATTGTAAATGAAAATAGAATTATTCTTTTGTTAATGCTACACAATAACATGTGCATCAAATGAATTTATAAATATTTAATTATTACCAATATTGCAGTTTTATCAATGAAAGAATGAAGATACTTTACGGTGATTTGGACGAGTTCATCTTTGCTTCCTTGCTTTGCAGAATTTTGCAAATTATAATAGCCAAAAAACCATTTTATTTTCATTTATAATTATCCACTTGGCAATAAATATTTAAAATGTATGAAATACATCATTTCTTTTTAAAAAAAACTGGGGTGGCCGAATAATTATGGCCGTTAGTGTAAGTAAAATACGTGATACACGCTTTGACGATCATTCCTCGAAAGAGACATGATTAACTGGGCAGAAGATTTTTCCGCAGTAGTTTGCCATTATTTTATGTGATAGACTGGATGCTAACCAAGGCTATTGAATCCAATCTTTTCTACTATTTAACCTATAATTAGACGAAGAAGAGATGGATGAACACCTTTCACAATGTATTTGTGCGTAAGTGAATGCAACGAAATCGACTGGAATTCAAACTAGGCTCTCCGATTTCTTGTTCTAAGCTGCTCTCCACTGCAACACAGCACACAAATTATGGACATGATATATGAACAAAAAGTAAGGTCACACTTAATATCTATGCACTTTCAGTTTTTTAAACATTTTAGTTCGTTTATAAATATTTGTTATATCCATATTTGTTGAAATTTTTTATGTTCATTTGTTTAACACACTACCTAGGTTTTTTTTTAGCACGGCTTAATCTCTAAAGTTTTCAAAATAACCTCCTTCAACATCGCGACGTTCCTCGAAACTTTACAGAACATTATGACACAAACCATTAAAAAATTCCAATCTGCTTCAGTTTCACAAAATGCTTCAGAGACGAACTCTTTCAGTTCGTCGTGTATAGAGTGACTTCTCTTCAAAAACTTGTTCTTTTCTACACCACAAAAATATATCTATTAGTGTCATGTCAGGTAAACGTGGTGGCCATTCGATGTTGACCAATCGGAAACAAAGCCGTGAAATGATTGAGCTAAGGTAGACACTTACAGCTGAAGCATAATGAGGTGGTATTCTATCCTGCTGAAAGAACACTTCGGATACATCATGTTGATTGAGGCATGCTTTCATTGGTCAGATACGTTTTATGTGTAATAAAACAATGGTGAGTATTTTACATGTAGAGGAAAAACATGTCTGTTGTAACCATATTCGTTACAATTTCGAACAAAAAATTTAATTCGTTGCTGTCATTCACTCACATACTAAAGTAACCGACATACACACACTGAATTTGTCTATAGTTTGAAAACGCTTGACACATAGTATTTTTGCCTACATGTACTTACATTCAGGATAAACATATAGTGTTTTTATTATACTTGGTACATACTCTTAAACAGATTTTTTTTATTCTTTCTATATATTCTGGTGCATGTTATGAGGAAAAACGTCATGACAATTTAATACTCATAATAAGTATTACTGGAATAGTTTATCCAATGAGAATTTAGAAGTCAGTTCACGGAATAGAGGAATGGATGCATATAAAATCAAACGTGATTGGAAATATAGAAAATTATGGAGAGCTATGAACACCTACTTACTGAACGTAAATATTACATAAGTTTTGAATATTATTTTCATTTTTGCCTTTTACTATGCTATGTCATGCAAGAAAAGTGATTCGGAAGTAACTCTTTGTCTGAGCAATATTTGAATTCGAAATCATATACTTATAGAGGTTCGAAAACTTAATAATCATAAGAAGTATTGCGGAAAGAAGAGGTAGCAAGTAGTCATTTATCCAATGAGTTTTTTTAAGTGTGATGTAGAAAGAAAGTCAATTGGATAAGAGATGGGTATTGACATTGCATTTAAATACCTGGATATTGTAGCTGTCAGGAAAGCAAGAATACGGAAGACAGTTCCACAGGAGGAAAGTGTGGAAAAAGAAACTGGTGGCATAGATTTGACGGCTGCATTTGGTTGATCTATCTCTAAGTGAATGAGACCTTGTTGCCAGTTTGGTTGCACGAGTAAATTCTAGTGGCAGAGGTACCAGTGACTTAAGTTTGTCGGAGCAGAAGCCATGGAAATATTTGTAGAATAGACAGAGGGAAGCCACATCCCGCCGGTGAAAAAGTCGAGCTGCTACGTCGGAACCTATCACGTCACAGATTCTCCTTTGGAGCCTATTAAGAACACTAAGATGAACAGCTGGGGTTCCTGATCATATATGACAGCGGTATTCCATGTACGAACGGATGGTTGATTTGTATATGTGTAAGTCGATTAACGGAATAAGGGAATTGTCAAAAGTGTTTAGAACTACTAGGTATAGAAAAATGTTGAAATTTATGAACACCTATTTATTGAATGTCATGGAAAATTTACTACGCATAATAAGTATTGCTGTAATAATTTATCCAATGAGGTTTTTGTAGGAAATTGTGTAGAGCTATGAAGACCTACTTATTGAACGTAACTGTTACATAAATGCTAAATACTATTTTCATTTTTGATCTTGAACGCAATTGCTTTTTCCTATACTGTGACATCAGCCGCTTTCCGCACGATATTCTGAATTTGAATTCATTAACCTGTAAAGGTTGTTTTACCGGGGCCACGCAAGGAACGTTTCTAATGGACGATTTGAACCGTTTCTAATGAATGGGATTGATTTGCTGCATATTACATTAATCATCAGTAATTAATTGCAGGCGACTTATAAGAATGAGGATTTATTGCAGATCCTTGAGCACAAATATACTGAATGTACCCTTTACATAGATTATGATGAGTATTTATTTTCATTTTTGTTTAATTCTTATATTAAATTCAACTTTACCGCTTGCCTTCAGTCTAGAAATACACCCAGTAGATGTTGTCACTAAATAAATGTCAGTAATCCAGGAAATTCTTTATTATATTATTTTATAATGAGAACTTCAATCATTCTTCAGTTTTTACTAATTCATTCAATGCATTATAAAGCCCAGTATGAGAAAAGACGGCTTCGAAAACTTAATACTCATTAGAAGTATTGCGGTAAGAAGAGGAAGCAAGTAGTAATTTATCTAATGAGTTTTTGTAAGTCGATTAACGGAATAGTGGAATAAGACGTACGCGATGTCAAACGTGCTTAGAACTACAGGATATAGGAAAAAGTTGAGAGTTATGAACACCTATTTATTGTACGTAACCGTTAGATAAATGATTGATGGATATTTATTTCGTTCTTGATCTTAAACGCAGTTCCATAATTCCTCTGATGTGATATTCAAGAAAGCCGATTTAGTTCATTGCAGAAATACAGTCGAGTTCTCAGCGATATTTGCATTCGAATTCATTAAATCTCTGGAGTATATTTTAACGGGTCCACGCCTAAAGTGTTTGGATCATTTTTATTTGGCAGACTTTATTTGAAGGATATTTCTTTAATCGAAATTTGAGAGAAGCGTATTCATCTCTATGAAGAGCTTTTCTTTATTTCTTTTTTTTTTCATCGGCATCTTTATTTCGTTTATTCGAGGAAATATTTTGATATGGTTGGAAGTCATCTCTTCTCCCCACCGGAGATATATGTAAAAATGTTAGGAATTTTATGTGGAAAAAATCATACGTATTCTGAAACATCTTCTACATTATTCATATTCACTCTACATTATACATATTCACTCCGAAAAAAAGTAATATTCTGAGAATTCCAATATATGCGTTTTAATTTTAAACAGCTCATAAACAGCTGTTGATAAACCATCAAAACCAAATCAATCAGTTTTCCTGGTAGTATTCATAAGGGTTGTGTCATCTGCGCTCGTGGTCAACAATTTTTTCTCCCAGCGTCTGAACGAGTATTTTCCAACTTGTTTTTTAATTTTTAATTCAGGGCACTTTTGAAAAGTAACAAAAATTTTGGTAAACAGTTTAAATTTTTATCTCGAAAGTGGTTGACAGTGTTTGACATACTAGCCTTATGTGCAAAGTACAGAGCTATGATTTAAATGAACGCTTGTTTGATCTAATTTAATCTTCCTGTCAAATCGTGTAATAAAGTCGTATAAAATGGACATGCTTCCAGATTCTATCACGCAAACACGTGTGTCCCTCAAGGCTGTCTCGTAGGTCTTACGCTTTTCCTATTCTTCACCAATGATCTTCCTGGTGTAATCAGTTCAAAAATAGGCATCTACGGTGACGACATTACAATTTACTCCTGCCTCAATAAGAAATCTGCTAAGGCTGATAAAGGAAACCTCGTAGCTGCTTCTGATAAGAACCTCCAATTCGTGGTGATTTAAGCAAGAAACGGCTGGTACATTTTAATGCTTCCAAAGTGAAGTTGCTATCCTTTAATCACAATAAACAAACTCTCCTACTTTCCATCAGTATGGATGATGCTAGTCCCTCATGAGGCAATAAACTTTGCCTACTCGGTTTCAATCTCACAGCCACACCGTAGTGGAACGACTGCATCGAATTAATGGCTAGCGCTACGGCTAGAAAGATCGGGTCATACATATACAAATCTACCGTTCGTCCGTGAATTGAATAATATTGCCATATCTGGTCGGGCGCTGCTGCTATCCATCTTATAGTTCTCGTCAATATTCAAAGGAGAATCTGTACTCGAACCGATCCCGATTTGGCAGCTCAAATTTAGCCACTCTCTCAGAGTTTCATTCTGCTCTTTCTACAAATATTTACACGACTTCTGCTCTGACGAGCTTATCTCTCTGTTGCACACTGTACAAAAGTTGACTCCTGGTGCTTGACTGTCAAATAGGTTTCGCTCCTTTAAAAAGAAAAACAGTCAAATTTAACCTCCTCCCCTACCCCACCAACTTCTTTTCTCCCATTTACAGCCTTTGGAACTCCCTTCCGTACACTAACTTTCATGTTAGCTTTAATCTCCAAGAGTTTAAGTGCAATGTTTATCCCCTTGATTCCTATCTTTCTCTTATCCTTTTCTCGACCACCTGTATATGTTTCCTCGTTCTTTTCGCTCTTATCTCTTGTAACCCCCTTCCCACCTGTGGTAGTACTGTCTTGCATATGGTGAATCGATTATAAAAACAAATGAATATAAGAAAGGAAGGTTTTTCATTTTTTTATTAAATATAAAATAAGTGTTAAATTACGCATCTGGTAACTTGGAGCCCACCTGTCTACTTTTTCAGGGTTTAATAGTGCGCCCAGGTGCACCGGTTGAGAAAAACTGCTGTAGACTGTTATAATATTCGAATTTACTTTTTCGATAGTTTCTTTGTCCTCTGCTAGAAAAATGACATCCATTGCCTGGCAATTTTTGTTATCTTCTTTTCAATGCTAAGAAACCTTCATTTAAATCATAATTTTATTTTTATTTTCCTATTCTTCAAATATATTCTGGTATAAATATTCGCATATTCGCTGCTAATGCTGCAATTTCTGATTTATTACATCGTTCCTATATCAGAAAAAAGATTGATCTAACATTTCTACTGTCATTGTTTACACCGAAAACAAAGTCTTTCTTCTTTTTCCTAACGCTCTAAATGCGTAGTGGGAAGAGGTGACATCATATTATAAATGGAACTATAGAAACCCATAGGTATTCTTATTTAAATTTTCTGATGAATGTAAATTTTGAACTAAGTTATTAATTGGATAAGCTCATGGCTAGTTTTACGACAATACAATGTATGTACACCCCACCCTGTCGTATAGTTAAATTTTTGAGCTTCACAACTTTAGCAATGAATTGTAATAACAATCATAAATAAGAATGCGTGTCGTTATTTGGAAGTGTCGTTAGTTGGAAGAAATAGAGATTAGAAACTGAAAAGCTTTTTCATTTTATCGAAAAATCAGATATACACTGATATAGCACTTTCATTCTTCCTTTCTTCCTATTTTCTTTCTTTGTTTCTTCCTTCCTTCCTTCCTTCCTTCCTTCCTTCCTTTCTTTCTTTCTTTCTTTCTTTCTTTCTTTTTTCTTTCTTTCTTTCAGTTAAACCAAGTAGTGTTATCCCCTTTTCACGCGATCAAAACGGAATAGTCTGTTATTTATGTGGTAATGGCAGGAAACGTTAAACATTTATATAATTTCTTAATTCTTTCTTTCTAGTCAAACGCCAGCAGTACTAACATTACTTTTAATAATCATTTTAAAATGATTCAGCAAACGATCATATTTTATTTATGGTAACTGAATTTTAGCAATTATATATATATATATATATGATTAAATAAATAACTTTAAAATAAATGATGGTTAAATAAATTGACAGCATGGTTAAATAAATCATTTAACGATCCATTCCTTAATCTCAGATCATAACTGAGTATATATATATATATATATATATATATATATATATATATTATAATTTAGAACATGTACATAATCATTCTATATATATCCGCGACGAAGTTACGATTGTACCTTTGTAGCGGATATATATAGAACAATTATGTACATGTTCTAAAATATATATATATATATATATATATATTGATTTTCGATTCCGGCCAGAAGTGGATGTCTCTAGCCACACTGATGAGCTGTAATACAGCGAAACAAGGTTGTATGTGGATGACTATTAATGAAAATATACGCGCTAAAATAGCTACATTCTTCTCCCGTACGCCCATAGCCTAAAGGTAGAATCGCCGACTGACGCCAATTCGGTCGGGTTTCAATCCTGGATTAAAAAGCAATCAGAGTTTAACCGTACTGATGAGCTGGGATAGAGCGAAACAGATCTGTCTGCGGATGACTACATATATTGTGTATATATATTAAGTATTTATATATATATATATATATATATATATCCCTCCTCTCACGCTTAGAGATTTGAATTATATTGTTCTCATGTCTTAATGTAATGTACTCTTTCGTAGGGACATCAGTACAAATATTGCTGTCATTTTAGACGGCGTATTGTTATAAATATTTTGCAGTGATTTTTGACGGTACAGACCCACTCGTTAGATATGTTTTTCGTTTTTTTACATATTCCTAAAATGAATGTTAATGATAATGAACGTTCACAGCCAAACACAGAAGAATTTCCAAAATCATGAATCTGGTCCGCGATTCACCTTACTGGAGCAGCAGAAACAATACATTTGGTCCATCTATTTATAAATATCCATTAAGAAAAAAATAAAGCGGGTCGCACTGATCGTTTACACCACCTCTTCATAAGTTTGTTTCGTATCCAGACGACTATTATTAGAGTCTGGACCGAGATAAAACTTTTATATTTCTCGTCATAATTTCTTCTTTAATTTTGCTGATGCTTCCAAATTAATCCATTAGAAAGAGACTAAATTTTTTGGTCCCAATATTTCACGCCTTCTTAATGGACACGCACCAAAAACAAAAAAAAATATCGCTAAAAAAGCATTTGCAAAATCAGTTATCAAATTAATTAGATAAATTATTAATTAGATAGATAATTAATCTAATTACGATTGTGATATTCTTTTTCAATTAGTGTTTCTGTCGTCCGTCCATTATTATTCGCCAGATATTCCTGTAAAGAGACACGATTAGAAAAGGGATTTTATATCTAGGATGATTTTATCTGCAATCCTATATTTTGTACTGTTAAATCACTGTCATTTATGTGATAAGATCAGATTTTCGTTTCATCTTGACAGATTGAGGTGTATACAAAAATGTTTCATCTTAGTAGACATCTTAGTGTTTTTATTTTTTAAGAAAAAATTCAAAGACATAATCGGAATTGTTGAGGAAGTGTGTTTTACTGGGGGTGCCCTATCAATGAGCTTGATGCTTCTCGTAAAAATGCGAGTACTGCCCGGATCTAAGGCCTAGATTGTCCTAGCCCAAGTTGGGTAACACTCACCCTGCCATACGAAGAGCAGTGATGTCCAGATGACCAGCCATACCAATTCGTGGTTTTGGACACTTCGACGCGGTAAAATGGTTAGCAATTTGTCTCGCTGAATCAATTACCACTAAATGGTAAGTTTGATCCATATTAGGTGCTCCACACGTTCTACATTGTGCCACATCTAAGCTACACTTAAAAAATCATTTTTTTTACTTAGCTTTTCACTCGATGTTCCCTATATTTGGCCTTATGCCACACCTAAGCAACTCTTACATATCACCATACTAATTCGCTGTCGAACAGTCAAACGTCGCTGAATCTGTAAGCCGAGCTCAAATTTCAGTTTAATTCGATGCATTCATTTGCCCGCAAATATCCCACGGAAACGTATTAATCCTTTATTTCTCCCTCAAGATATGGGTTCAATAGCAGGACAAGTTGGGTTCTATAGCATTTGTTGGCAACCAGTCTACTGTAAGAAAATGTTCTGTCCAGTCAATCATGACTCTTTGGAAACATGATCGCCCAGCGTGTATGTCTTAAATGATTGACTGATTTGTTGTTTTTAGATTTATCAGGTTTTTAAGGGATTTAAACCGAAACTTAGTCGCGATTGTAAGAACAAGATGAGACTTATTTTTCTAAATACAATTTTGATAATTTAGCATTTTGAGCGAATAAATGTCGATTCACACATTTCCAAAGAGCATCTTCACGAAAGCAGTAACGGAATTCATGAACTGTGAGTGTCAAATTTTTCATGTTGTTTTTCTTCTTGATGGTACCCTAGAAATTTTAAATGATTTCTGATTCGAAATATAAATGTCATTTATGTTCCCATTTTCAGTAAAACTTTCGCGTTTTCCAGCTGTACAGTTCAAATTAATGCATCCTTCTGTAGAATCCAATCTATGTTGTATCATATATCTCTTCATCTGTGAGGAAATTGTCCAGCATTTACAGGAGAAATCGTAATAAGTAATAGTTGAGGGCAGTCATCTTTCTTTCAGCAGCCCAATATTTGACTTTATATAACCTAAGGAAAATTTCCTGATTCACACAAGAAAGATATTTGATCAAACCGTAACCTTTCATGTCTGTATGTGTATAATCAATGACCTCAGTGGATACATAACCAAAAGAAAAAGGCTTAAAACAAGGATGATAAACGCTCGAGATGCCCGGCCGACTCACTGATGATGGCAGGTTCAAGGAAACTAAATAGAGTGCCGGTATATCATTTGGCCTACATTTTAAATGTGGCCTACAAAATTGTGTCACTGGTATAAGACGAAAAGTGCGACACAGAGATCCGAAGGCGAATTGGCATGGCGAAGGAAGCATTCCAGAAGTTGAGTAAAGTGATTCTACTCTTGGGCGGAACCACGACTGGGTTAGTGCTCTCTGCCCGAAAGCAGAGAGCGTTCTCCACCCGAAGGCAGAGTGCTGACAGCATCATAGTAGCAGAGGCAAATGCCAACAGTATTTACCCACCTTCCCACTTAAGGCGAGATGTGACACAAAGTCTTTTTAATGTGGGTCTTCCCGGTTATATAGCCAGGCCAAAAATATCTGTCTATTTTTCCACTGTCATGATTCTACCCTTCGCCGGAACCACGATTGGGTTAGCGCGCTCTGTCTGAAAGCAGAGAGCGCTCTCCACTAGAAGGCAGAGTGCTGACAGTGTCATAGTAGCAGAGTCAAATGCCGGCTGCCAATCTCTGTATAGGCAGGATTATATATATTAAAGAGAAGTAATACGAGAATCCCGTGGACAGAAAACACATTTACAGATTTCTCTAACCAATATAAGAGAGTGAATTTCGGGCTTTGCTCTTCAGCTATGTCCAACAATGCTTTTGACGATGTTCCTCTTATCGATTTATGTTAACTCAAAATGCTAAAGCATTGGCCGAAATTGTGTACATTCTTTTCATAATCCATTCGACCGTGTTTGACTTGTTTTCTAAGAAACAAAGTAGATCTTTGAGATGGCCAATTATAGCATGGGAATCCGAATTTATTTGAAACTTCGGCCTGTTAACAGCATAAAGTATCTTCTTGTTATCTAACAACCTTCTAACTTCTTATACTGAGCGTAGCCAGTGGTTGGCGAAAGTGCTCCTGTGATTAAACCCAGGGGCTACAACATATTCGCCGAACAAGCAAACTACCTCACTCTTGATTTACTTGTTCTTAAAAAAAGAGAGCTTATCGGTGTTTGCCAAAACTGCTGAAAGGGATAAATGTGGGGAAAGTTTCATTAGTACACCACAAAGATAACAATAGTCCCTCTTTGATAAAAGAAGTTACCTTTATTTATTTTTTTTTTACTGCTTCCGAGGTGTCAAATGACACCGTTTTTCAATGCTGCAGCCAACGGATGTCCTGTTCATCCTGATGACACTCATTGTACAGCCTTGTGTTTCCCTTTTTTCTTCCTGCGATGTCTTCTGTGATATAAATGGTGATACTGCCTAACCATAACACATATAATGTTTAAGCAATCTCCCACAGGCCGACTTAAAAGTGTAAATACACAGTAAGATTCACTTAAATTACTAACAGTATCATTTAGCCAATTCTAGTTCAGTTAAATAGGTGACCTAATTAATAATAAGTGTTTAACACAGACAGACAAACATAGTGTCGCACTCGGAACAAAATATAAGATTGAGCTAATATTTTTTTACATGTTTCTATCTTGACACACATGAATGTTTCATCATAAGAACAATTCAATAAAATAAATAAAATTCAATGCTTATGAGTTCATATCAACAAACATTTTAATGCGCTAAACTTGTAGTTAGCAAGCTTTATTTTGACTGCGATTAGATGTTATCTAGTGCGAGTTATGAGTTCTCGTGCCGAGGACCAGCTATTCCATATCGACCACCTGTTATCACGTAGCAGTTGCTAGTTACATTGAGCTGTCTACGAGTTATTTTGTGCTGACACAGAATTATGCATGTATATTTTGATAATCTACGAGCTTCAAAAACGAGTTTATTCGCTGGGATAATTTTAGTGCGAAAATTATTTTACGACTTCAATGAAGTTATGAATCAACGCATAAAAATATTGCTTAAGTTGGCTTTTATAATGTTGGATTTGAAATCAGATTTCTTCATTTGCTACAGACAACCAAGGTGTGACAATTGTGTGGAAGCGATTTAAGACCTTTATAACATTTTTTTTTACTTCACTTTGTTAATGTGCTCTTGGTTGGGATGCATGCAACAAACTTGATAAGATCTCGAACCCAAACCTTTCATATTCCTTAAAATTTCGAACTTTCCAACTATTGATTGAGTAAGCTTTTCTATATGGTTCAGAGTCTTGGATTCTGCTCATTTGAAGAAACGACTTGATGGAACTTATACGAACATGCTGAGATAGATCGAAAACATTAGCTGGAGATTCCGTTAAACATTAATCTACATCTACAGATTTATCACATGATTATCTCTTAAGCTTAAGCGGAAACGGCTGCTATTATCGAGCGGCGAATGATGTAATCTGATACATGCTTATTAGGCATCCCTCTGGAATTGTGTTATCAAGGTAACTGATGTATCCACACGCAATTGTCCGAGACTTAGAGCTAGATAGGGAAGAACTGAGTATAGCGATGCTTGCCCGTGTTATGTGATCTGGGATTGTCGATGGATTTTCATCAGTTGGTCGAAGGATGATGATGAATGTGCTCAGCACATGTTCCTTTATTAAAAATTGAGGTGTTTATTCCAGAAAATCTTGAGACTGTGACATAACAAAGAGAGAGGGAGAAAGAAAGAAAGAAAGAGAGAGAGGTGGAGGATATGTTAATAATCAAACCTTAGACTTATGTAGTTAGTTAATAAATTTTGTTAGGTACAAACTATTAAAATCTCTTTAAATATCAAGAGTCACAATAAAACATATTTTGTTTTACATTGACTAAGTGCATTAAATGAGCTCTAAGTGACATTTTCTGACATATATTACTCGGTATATCTGATAATAAAATTTTACACTGTAATATTGAAATGAGCAAATTGAGTAACATATATGAGATGAACATTTATTCGGGGATCATATTTCGTCTAAAGTTCCAGTTTCTCTCTTGCGTTCACTTTCAAAATTATGGTCTTAGAAAGGGAATCGATCCAGCTCTTTTTCTCTACATTTTGGGTTAAATAGCTTAGATTGGGCTAGAGTATTAGCCAGTCTAGAATAAAAACCTCATTGAATTTGAAACCCATTTTCGCTAACTTTTTCTGGAAGACATAAGAAATTACATTTAATAAAAGTGTCACGTTCCTTTAAATTCTGAAGAGACAAGGCATTAAAAGCTATAGTCAAAGTAAACTTTTTATTACGGAAATAAAACTGTTCATTAAACCTTGCCAAACAATTTGAGCTTAATAAATTCTAGAGAGGATTGATTGATTTGTTAACTGTGTGATTGACTAATTTTTTACGGTTTATCATTCTTTGCATGTTATTTAAAGCCAGAAAAGAGTTTTAGATAATAAGAATGTTTTTGAGATAATACTCGAGACAACAGAAATGTAGTTCTACAGAAGCATGATGAGAATACCTTGGACCATCATATGAGCAAAGACGAAGTGAGAGAGCGAATGGAAACTCATGCTTACCACGAAGTAGAGTCAGCCGATTTTCTTGGACGCGTAATGAAGAATAAAGGCTTGAAAAATCTGATACTCAGAAGGGTAGATAGAGGAGAAAAGTGACAGCAGAAAACAACCTCTGAAATACTTGATTGGCTTACGCAAATTTATGGTAGAACAGGTTGTGGAAGAAATAACATGACAAATGTATTAACAGCTACAACAGACTGGGAGATATGGAGGGCCATGATCTCCAACGCCCTAGAGAGATACGAGCCATAAAAGAAGAATAATTTACTCGTATTTGTCTTACTAATTAACCCACAGCTAGGGGAGAAAAGAATAAGTGAATCAAGTGTTTCTGACATGAATTCAAACTCGGCTCTCTGATTATCCATTACACTACCCACACATCAAAGCTTATAACAGCTAGTATTGCCAAGCAGTTGCCCACCGCTGTTCCAAATCAAGCTCTAACAAGCTAGAAATCAGTGATTTTCAAGAACTGGTGATATGGCTGTAAGCATAAGGAGGGTCAAACTTACGGCGCTAGCAATAATCTGAGTGAGCCAGCGAAGGCATACCGCTAGATATGAGGATAAAGCTTGCGTACATTTTAAATTGTAGGATGTGCGTTGTGGCGCATTGGATATCGGCTCGGAACGAGAAATCGGGGAGCTGAGTTCGAATTCCAGTTGAATTTATTGCATTCACTTACGCACAAATACCCTTGGGAAAGGTATTAATCCGTCTCTTCCCTCCAGTTATGGGTTAAATAACAGGACAGATTGGGTTCTATAGCCTTGGTCGGCAACCAGTCTACCGCAGAAAGCAATGGCAACCTACTGCGGGATAATCTTCTGCCCAGTCAGTCATGTCTCTGTCGAGACATCATCGCCCAAGCGTGTATCACGTATGGCACTTAACTGACTGACTGACATTTTAAAATCTTAGATTAAAATTTGAAATAATAACAAAACTAGCATCTTGACCATCTCTCTAGGTCAAGAGCATTTGATAATATATTAATAGTGAATATTCTTTTGTGGTTACATTTTATAGGAAGCTAGGCATCGGGGATAAGTAGAACTGGTTGCAATTGATTCGTTTATTTGACGCCACTCTTATTCATTCATCTGTCAACCACGTGCGGCACTTGTGTCAAGTGAAATTGTCTCGAAAGTTATTCGTTCTTATCAAACTGGGGAGATTTATGGTCGAATGTGATCCGTCATAAAGTCATTTCAAGACCAGTTTCAATTCGATAATTCTTAAATATATGAGGTCTGTGTCAGCTGTTGTTAGCGCAAAAAGTGGTCCTTCCGTTTTTAAGGGCAGGGCGAGAAGAGAGGAAGGACGGAGAGGACGATAGGTGCGGAGGTGATCGATTTCCCATATTTTGGCTTATGTTTATTTACCTTCGTACTTTCCATCATTTTTATTTTATCTACGTCTCTTTGATTCATGCTATCTATCTATCTATCTATCTATCTATCTATCTATCTATCTATCTATTGCGATCTGTTCATATCTATATATCGATCTATCTATTATAGTCTGTTCATATCTTTATATCTATTTATCTAGCAATAGATAGATAGATAGATAGATATGAACAGACTGCAATATATAGATAGATAGATAGATAGATAGATAGATAGATAGATAGATAGATAGATAGATAGAATGAAAGAGACGTAGATATAAAAAGATGGAAAGTATAAAGATAATGGAACATAAGCCAAAATATGTGAAATCGATCAAGGAAAATAAGAAAAAGATAACGAAAGAATTAAAGAACACAAATGATAACTAAAGAAAGAACTAAAGAACGAATAAATGATAAACGATGTGAGTTAAGATTTTTAAAAAAAGAAGAGAGAGGTAAGTAATAGAGGTGTAGAATGAGAGAGATGACCAAGAAAGAGGCAAAAATATAGTAAGTAGATGGAGAGAAAAATGATAAAAAATGAAAGCAGAAATGAGAGAAATCTATTGAAGTTAGAAAAGTTTGAATTAACAAAAAAAGAATGAAAGATAAAAAAAGAATGAATTAGCAAAAGAGTGATTAAACAAAAGAAAAAATTCAGAGAAAAAATTAAGGTATATAGAGAGTGTGAAATAAAGTGATCTTTGATTCAAATGAAATAAAAAAGGACTGAAAGAGAAGGTGACATTCGATGGGAAATAGATAAAAGTAAAAAAACAGTAATAATGGGTAAAAATTAAAAAAAAAAACGCAGAAATAAACGAAATCAATCAAAGAAAGTGAAAAAGTAAGAAAAAATGAAATATAGAATGAAAAAAGAAAGAAATACAGAACGAAAAAACTAAGAGAAGAAAATAAAGAAAAGAAAAATAAAGTGGGAAAGAAAAAATGAATGGACAAAAGAAACAAACAACTTACGAAAATAGTTCAACGAAAAAAATAAGGGGGTCAGAAAGAAAATAAGAAAGACGGAGATTGAGGGAAATGAAAGAAAATGATAAGGTAAACAGAGAAATCAAGAAAAAAAAGCTAAAATTTATAAATCAATTAAAAGTAAGAATAAGGGAAATCGATCAACTACACGAAGGAAGAATATGAAAGAAATAACTTAAAAAAGAATAAACAAAAAGAAAGAGAAAGTTGAAAAATTATTTGTAAGTAAAAAGTAGGTGATGAAAAAAAGAGTGATGGAGAGAGTGGATACGAAAAGGCATAACGTTCAAAAGGAAGAAAAATAAATCAATGTTAACAGAAAAATCGGAGAGAAGGTTAGAAAGAGAAAGAGATTAAAAGGAGGAAAAGGGACAAAATCGCCAAGAATTTACAAAGAAAAGAATAGGTTTTATATTTTCTTGATAGATTCAAGTGAATATTCAATGGAATTATTTTCGGGTGAAATATTTTTCACGCACACACGCACATACACACAGACACACACACACACAGACATATATATTTATATATATATACCTCCTTATCTATCTATAGGAAGAGACTGAGATAGATAGATAGATAGATAGATAGATAGAAACAGAATTAGATAGATGGATAAATAGATATACAAATATGAATAGACTGAAATAGATAGATAGATAGATAGATAGATAGATAGATAGATATGAACAGAATTATATATAGTTATATAGATAAACTTGCATTATAGCCCGGCGTTGCTCGGTTATAATGAAAGCTTTAAAACTAATCCATGATCCTGGAGCTCAGACTCAGCCTAAAGTATATTTGTGTGATGTTTGGTGAGAATCGGATAAAAATTGTGGATTTGTATAATGGACATACAGACAGATAAGGTGACACACACACAAACATCTTTCCTTATATATATATATATATATATATATATATATATTATCGATTTTCTGCACTATTGTAAGGACTGCAACCTTGAAACTTCTGAATATCGTTTCTTATGTCTTTGTCTATTAGTGTATCAAATTTGAATTAAATCGGACCACTCGTTCTATAACCCGATTTTTTCGATTATCGATTTTCGATATTTATCTGGGGTACCTCGACACAAAACTTAGCTAAGAACACTCGCAGACGCTTATAGTACAACTGTGTAAATTCTCAAGAAAATCAGCCGTTTCGGAGCCTATAGTTATACACACACATACACATACACACACAGACAAATTCCATTTATAAATGAAGTTTAGATTAGATAGATGGGTAAATAAATATGAAGAGAATGAGATAGATAGATAGATAGATAGATAGATAGATAGATAGATATGAACAGACTGCAATAGATAGATAGATAGATAGATAGATAGATAGATAGATAGATAGATATGAACAAAACGTGAATTCTGTCATTATGTGGAAGAAAAAAGAAAAAATCTTGCACCTTTATTCAGTCTCTCAAACCTGGAAACTGATTGATATGTGAGGATTGAAAAAATAGATTAAAATACTTTCAGTGAATAGAGAAATAGTTTTAGAAAAAATACCTATATTGGTCAAATGTCAACCGTAAATTAAAAACGGGAAATATCTATTGAAATAAAGTTAAGAATAAAGAGAATATATTTGCTCGAAAAAATTGCAGATTTCGAACAAAGGCAAAAACTTGGGGAGTTAACTCACGAAAGAGAATTAACTGAAACTGATATATGTATGTATATATATATATATATTAATTTATTTATCTGTAAATTCAGATAGAAATTGGCAGGAAAATTGCCATTTTCAACATGTCACTTTAAGACATGCATTGTCAACCCTGTTTAATCTAAGAATGAGAAAATACTAATGATTGAGGCAGGTGTTAGTAAAGCAAGTGATGAGGAAATATTGGCTGTTTTAGCGTTATGCTAGAGGAATTTTAGAAATAATTTCTCTTATCGTAGTGGGGAGCGTTTGACTTGATCATTTGTTTAGTAGTGGTAGGTTGGTAGCAAAAGGTTACTACTTCGCCAATTTTTATTAAAAAAATTACTGTGACGATGCGGAAGAAGAAGATAGTTATTAAAATTTAAATTTATTCCTGTGACGACACATACTAATGATTTTTTAAGTTTATTCAGAAGTACATTCCGATATTGAAATTTCAAAATCTTAATTTTTTCTGTTAAACATAGTTACATCTATGAAGGAACAATGTCTCATCAGCTCGTAAACGTTATTTTTGAAAAGAGATGAAAATTCACTTCCTTTTATTAACATTTTCTTTTGTACGAGGTAAGAGGGATAGGAAAGATGAGAAAACAGAAGGAGGAAACAAAAAAGGAGGAAGGACGCAGGGAATGAATAAACAAAAAGGAGAAAACAAGAGAGAAAGAACTATAGAAACAAGAGAGAAAAACTTCTTAGTATGGGAAAAGGCATGGTCTTACTGAAGAACTGAAAACATGATGCTATTTGTGTTCTTCCCTGGATATTTTTAAAATTAAAAGTAAAAGTAAAAGATATTTATGTCGAAAAAATTGTCGCTGCTAAATGCCTCTGAAGAGGACTGTAAAATAGAACAGTCGGAAAATCGTTTGAATGTTAATAGCACAATTCAGAAAATTGATTTCCCGAAAAAGTAGAAAGGGTTAACCCTCTAGGGCCATTCGTATCATATTTGATACAGTATTTCCCTATAAGAAAACATTTGGTATTTCCCTATAAGGAAACATTTAGTATTCATTGACTGAGCACTCAGTACTGCTTTCATTTGAAATTTATAAAATATTTCTTTTAAAAAATTTTTGAGGAAAGTATTTCTTTCAAGGCTTGTTTTCATACTGTATCAAATATGATACGAATGGCCCTAGAGGGTTAACGATTTCTTTAAGCCGTATTAGGCCTCTAGATTCATCTGTATATTATAAAGCCGTCTCTCTCATCGCCACCAGTGTGAGAGAAAGAAGACAATGAGAATAGTTGGCGATGTCGATGCTCGGGTGCGAGCGTGTTCCGATGATAACGCCATTGCCTCATTACACTATGAACTGCCGTTTTACATTCCGTTAAAAGCAGAGTTTTACTAGTGTAGTTCAAAGCCTCACATACAATAAGTTTCTAATGGGTTTCAAACTTTAACTATAGAGCCCTTTCTTCAGTACTATTAACATATACCTTGGAGATAGTTACTTGTGCGAAAGTAAAAGCAATGATCTGGAGGAAAATTGAATTTTCTCGGCTAATTTTGTAATTTACTCCTTCTGAGTATATATTTTCTTCTGGAAAACACTTATGTTTGTTTGGGCCCCAGGTTGTATGGATCAATCAATGACGACTAGACAAAAATTACCCTGCATGAATTCTGCGGCCTTCACTACCACCGCTATGGCGGTTGTTCCCAAACTTTCTGGATTTCAAATCAAAAATCAACTTGTCAGGGACCACTCAACCCGACTTCTTCACAAAATCATTTTCACATAATCAATTCATGATCTTCTTTATCTTTTTTGTCTCCTTCGTCGTCCCTGTCACTGTGAAACAATATACTGCAGCAAAGGTTTCTGTCGAAAAACAATGGACCAGACCCAAATGTAATTCAAATAAAAATATATTATATTTTTTTATTTATCACATCTTCGGTGACATGCCATGGATTAGACGGTTGTTTGGTCAGAGTTTTCAGCACCCCCGCATCGGCGAGACCATGAGTTTATTCAATCGTATCATTCAACGGTTGTAATCTGACTCAAAATCAAAATTAAAATTGCAATTACTACTAAATTTTTCAGACAGCTTGACGTCACTTCCGCGCTATGGACACCTGTCTTCCAGCACAGACTTGAATCTGGGACCTAAAGTTCTGTCCCCAGCAGACAAAATAAAAATCCCAATCAGAAATTTTTTTCGCACACCGGTCTGACATTTTTCAACAAAATACATTTCACTCAAATTTCAAATATCTGTCATCAAGTGCTTCACTTGGTAACACTTCATTGCCAAAAAATTCATGATTCTCAAAAATATCGTCGAACAAATATTTAACAGTTGAAAGTTCTATAACGTAACCAGTTCAAATATTGAGCCTTCTATTCCGAATCTTGTTAACAACAAAGCTTTCTTTCTTGTTCCGTAGAAATTTAAATACCCAGGAAGTATTCTAGCAAAAGACGGAAAGTGCTACACTGATATCCGAAGGCGAATTGGCATGGCCAAGGATGCATTCCAGAAGTTGAGGAGAGGACTGAGAGACATGTAAATTTCGCTAAAAACAAACAAGACAGTGCTGGATTGCTATGTGATGACTATTCTTCAATATGGAAGTGAATGCTGGATCATCTCATGAAGTATGGAGGAGAAACTTCAAGCCAGAGTAATGTGGTTCTACCAAAGGATGCAGCAGACACCTTAGACAGAACATATGTTGGTTGGGTGTTTTGCTTTCATTTTTTTTTTTTTAAATTTTTTTTTAAATCATATCACCCCGAGCAAGGCGGTAACGCCACTGATGTGCAGGGGGCTATGTAAGAGTGAAAAGATTGGAAAAGAGAAAGCCGGAAACCACATCCTAAACAGGAAACAAGGGATGAGCCTCTTCACCTGTTCAATAGACGTGGGTGGAGTGTGAACCGGGCGATAGTTTAGTCTATCTACTGCAATTGAAAATAAAAAAAGAGTAAAACATTGGAAAAGAGTAAAACATTGGAAAAGAGTAAAACATTGGAAAAGAGTAAAAGATTGGAAAAGAAAAAGCCGGAAACCACATCCTAAACAGGAAACAAGGGATGAACCTCTTCACCCGTTCAATAGAAGTGGGTGGAGTGTGAACCGGGCGATAGTTTAGTATATCTACTCCAATTATGCAAATCAACCTCGGCGGGCCATTTATTGTCAACTAAACTTTATTTATTTGTTGCTGGTAATACCTTTTTTCTTTCAAAGATTTATTGTTGTTTATATAAGTTTTTGTGTCTCGTAATACGTTTTTCTTTTTTCGAGTATCAAGATTCATTGGGATTTGTTTTTAAGGGTAGGGTTCCCAAGTCCTACCCTTGTTATGTAACCCATAACTGGAGAGAAGGGACGATTAATTCCTTTCCCAAGGGTACCAATGCTTAAGTGAATGCAGAGTATTCAACTGGAATCCAAACTCGACTCACCGATTTCTCTTTCCGAGCCGATATCCACTGCACTACAACGCACATCCGTCACTATACGCTTACAGCACCTGGTATTCCCAAGCGGTCATCCATCTAACTACTGACCAGGCTCAAGGTTGCTTAACTTTGGTGATCGCGCGAGAACCGGTGTATTCAACGTGATAGGCCGTAAGCCTAGAACATATGTGCAAAGATGAAGTTTTGGAGTGGATGGAAACGAAAAGGAAACTAATACTTAACATCAAGAAAAGAGAGCTGATGTTCGCGAGACATGTAATGAAAAAGCAGGCCTCAGATAATCTAATGCTGAAAGGTTAGATCGAAGGAAAAAGAGGCAGGGGAAAGCAGCGCGAAACCTATTTGACGGGCTTGGGCAAGTGAATGACAGAGTGGTGTTCGGTTGGATAACATGAGAAAACGTGACAAGAGCCTCTAGGTATAAAAAGACGTAGAAGGGCATGATTGCCTACGTTCTGAAAGGATAGGATACATACAAATAGAGGAAGAAAAATATACTATGTATTATGTACTATCATGACTTTTATCTATTTTTTATTGCTTTCTTTTTCTCTCTTCCATCCCCCCCCTCTCTCTCTCTCTCAAGATGGCGTCTCATCATGGTGTACTGACTAGCAAGATTAGTCATTTTACCGTTATTACTGAGTGACTAATTTGATACAGACCTGGTATTTCATAACATATACGATATGAAATTCTCCAAGACATAACGTGTCATAGAATCAATCGACATCTTCTACTACCCTTCTTCTTTCTTTCTTTCTTTCTTTCTTTCTTTCTTACTTTTTCTATCATTTTCTCTTTCTTTTTTTATTTCTGTCTTTTTCTCTCCTCCCCATCTCTCACTCTCTTTCTAGTTTGTTTAGGTGCGTATCCTAGAATTTTTCTGATTTCCACTGAGAAAAATATCTTAAAAAGGCAGTCAGTTAAGTGCCATACGTGATACACGCTGGAGCGATCATGTCTCTTTCGAGACATGACTGACTGGGCAGAAGATTCTCCTGCAGTAGGTTGCTAGTGCTTTCTACGGTAGACTGGTTGCCGACCAAGGCTATAGAACCCAATCTGTCCTGTTGTTTAACCCATAACTGGAAGGAAGAGACGGATTAATACCTTTCCCAAGGGTATTTGCGCGTAAGTGAATGCCAAGAATCCGAATTCGAATTCGGCTCCCTGATTTCTCGTTCCGAGCCGATATCTAATGCACCACAACGCACACCCTTTACTCTTTTTAAACCTAACATTTCTTTGTAATATGACGATATCGAGCGTTAAGTAAAAACAAAACAGAGGAAAACAGATTTTGATTATGGTTTTGTTTTTATAGTTCATTATTTTTTCCTACGTCAAACCGCACACCTTAACATGAGATATAAAAGAGCTCAAGATTCAGTTGTCGTATATATTTCTCCTCTGGCCGCATAGAATTTTATATTCTGAAACTACTGAAGAACATCTGATTGGCAGTGTTGCCTCAGTCACAAATTCGAAATACAGCATTCTCTAAACTATAAATCTGAAATCTGAAATAATCACGAAATAATCACCTACTATAAGTCAAGAGCAACTCGATGGAGGTGATTACTGACTCTGTTTCATTACTATGAGAAATAAAAGTAGCTTATAAGGATATATATATATTTTTAAATTTAGTGTATCGAGTCGGAAAATAATTTTCTATACATATACTTTTAAATATAAGAGACAATGAATGTATCAGAGTACAATTGATCAATGATGATCAGAGTACAATTAAACAACATTTCTCTGGTAAAAACATCAACATGTAGGTAATATCAGTCAGATTTTGGTCAACAATACGGTGATCCTTACTCATACACATAGTAAGAGGAACCTTAAGCCATATACAAACGTAAGCCATGTACATCAAATCTAAACAACCAATACTTAATAAAATCACTTTTAAATCCGGATATAACACGTTACGTTGCATTTGAATACATGGTTTTGTTGTCATTTCACGCTATCACGCGGTGTGACGCCAAAGAACCGCATTGCAAATTTGAGAAGTGCCTTTGTTATTTTTGGTAAATATTGCCGTTGCCTAGCGGAGTTTTATGTCAACACAAAATAAAATGATGATGGTGGATGTTATTGTATTACCGTCTAAATAACCTCTCTGAAGATGGCTCATGAGAGCCGAAAGCTTAGAAGCAAATTTATAAAAAATTATCCAAATGATGGAGAATTTTTGTCTTTATATTCAACTGAAATTAAAGCCAAAATACGATGTTTAGAACGGCTCATGATTAAACATAATAGACATTCATTGTCTCTTATATTTAACAGTATATGTTTAGAAAAAAATATATATATATTATGCTCTCATTATGATTGAGCTCTCTGGAGAAGAAAATTTTAAAAACAGTTTCAACTTCGGCTATAATGCATGACTCTTCAGAAATGAATTGATTTCTCTCGGTGACTGGCGTCTGTATACACTGCTTACATACAAGACGTTAAAATTTCCCTTCTATGATTCCATGCGCCGATGGCTTAGGGAGTAGAGACTCCGACTGACACCAAATCGGTCGAAACGGGCTTGTATGTGGATTACTAATATATATATATATAATAGTCAGAGTACAGCGAAAATGTAGTAGAGTTTTCATATATAGACTGAAGTTGATCAATTCTCAATTTCCAGACTTGGAACATTTCAAAAGCATTTTCAAAGATTTGTTAGCGATCAATTACTTTCCACCCTGCAAATATTTTCTTACTAATAAAATGCTACTAACTATTTCTCATGGTCAATGTTCAGACGAGCTCGATTCTTTAACGTCATCGGAATTTTACTGGTAATAGATGCCGTGTTATTTACATAATTATAATGGACCCTTGACGTAGTGTAAAGTCTAGCATGCTTGTTTCGCTAAATCAATTGCGACAGCAAATTAAGTTCGATCCTCACTTGATGGCTCATAATTTCGGACTTGTGCCACATATCATGTTGAACACACCGATTTTCATTCGATTACTAAAGCAATTGGAGTAGATAGACTAAACTATCGCCCGGTTCACTCTCCACCCACGTCTATTGAACAGGTGAAGAGGCTCATCCCTTGTTCCTTGTTTAGGATGTGGTTTCCGGCTTTCTCTTTTCCATTCCTTTTACCCTTACGTATCCCCCTGCGCATCAGTGGCGTTATCGCCTTGCTTGGGGTGATATGATTAAAAAAAATAAAAGCAAGAGAAAAAAAAAACAATGTACAAAGAGTGTCGAAGAAAGAATAAGAGATTCATAGGATTCAAAGAGGAAAAGTTGTCAATTGCCGTTGCATTTAAACTTCTGGAGATTGTAGCTATCAGGGAAGCAAAGCAAATGGAAGGGAGTTCCATAGACAGGATGTTAGAGAAAAGAATCTTTTAGAGTCGAAAACCGGTTCCATTTAACTATTTCAACGTTCAAAGTGTGGAACCTATGAAGAAGCAACTGTAAATTTATGTGATTTTGGTACCATGGAAAGAAGCTTGTCTGAGCAGTTGCCATAGAAAAATTTTATAAAAGCACTAGACTAGAAATGGTTATTTTTCGGGTGATCAGCAGGCAACTAAAAGTGATGTAATGATTAGCAAGCTTATCTCTCTAAAACATATTACAAATACTTGGTATTCACTAGCTTTGGCCTTGTGTCACCTCAAAGTGGAGCTTAGAAAATTAACTCACTGAAGTAAGTTAAACAAAACGGCGCTTCTTTAGAAGAAGCTGTTTATTTGAAAATTTCTCTTTAACAAAGGAATACGAATGAAATTGTAATAACTTGATTATAGTGATTTTGTAAGCGTAGCATATATATGACACAGGGCCGAATGTATGGGGTATCCAGTAAGGATTGATCTCACTGCTCACTTGAAATAGGCGAGACAAACTTGCTGACCATCGAGGTTTCTAATAATGGTTTTCTAAGCGTATCTTAGATGTGGCACAAATAGTATGAGACAAATAGTGAGGATCGAACTCACTATTCAACCATAATTGATCAATCGATTATTAAATCATACTGAAGTGCCGCGTCCACTTTCTATAATTACAGCACCCGTTGAATTCCCAAACGATCACCCTTCTAAGTACTGACCGGGCTCGACGATGCTTAACATCGGTGAGTGAATAAAGATCGGCGTGTTCAACATGATATGTTGGTTTTCTAAGTGGATATTGTACGTGGCACAAAGCCGAAATTATGAGCCATGTCAAGAGTCCATTATAACTGTTTATAACACGGACTTTATTACCAGTGGTGTTTTATCAGTGAGAAAAGATTTACAATATTGAAAGTAATTGATTGCCTACAAATCTTTGAAAACACTGTTGAACTTTTTCAAGTCTGGAAATTGAAAAATTGATCGGCTTCAATCTATGTATGACAACTATACTACATTTTCTGATTGTGCTTTGTG
The DNA here is from genome assembly GCA_037127315.1 of Ascarosepion bandense. NCBI lineage: Eukaryota > Metazoa > Mollusca > Cephalopoda > Sepiida > Sepiidae > Ascarosepion > Ascarosepion bandense. Next base: position 1,764,295 of record JBBBDQ010000860.1, on the reverse strand, counting down.
ATGCAGTGGATATTGGCTCAAAATGAAAAATCGGAGAGCCGAGTTCGAATTCCAGTTCAATTCCTAGTATTTAATTACACGCAAATACCCTTGGAAAATGTATTAATCCGTCTCTTTCCTACAGTTATGGGTAAATAACAAGACAGATTGGGTTCTATATCCTTGGCTGGCAACCAATCTACTGCAGAACCTAATGTCCCGTCTCTTTCGAGATATGATCGCCCAAAGTATGGAACTTAACTGACTGAGTACATTTTCGGTGTACTCTGACTATTGTAAATTCAACATGACTGGAGGAGTCAGGTACATTCTAGAGCTGTAAAAATAATTTTCTGCTGCGTCGTATGTTCGTGTTCTACTTGATCTTTGGTGTGAATTGAGTCCATAAAGACGTTCAAAACAAGGAGCCTCGTTGAGTTCCTCGTGACTGAAAAAAATGTCTGATATCGGTGAGGTCTATGCGTTGCTGATTAATTCCATAATACCAATAATATATAAAGATTCAAAGATTCTGAAAAGCATCGATGGAACAGAAAAATGTTTAAGAGACAGAAAGAAAAATTAAGACAGATGATTGAAAAAAGAAAAAATTAAAAGCGTTATCAAACTGATTAGGTAAGTGAGTTGCTAATGCGCCCCATTACTCCATTCAACATGTCCTGCGTGTGTTAAATTCTCCAAGCTCTTTTTTCTTTATTATGTGTTGAATTGTCATTTTTTATACTTCTGAGATGAGATATTGTAACTAATCACATAATTCGGACTGTTGTCCTCGTTTTTATTCGCATATTTACAACATTTCAGTTGTTGTAGTCTCCGGTCATCTACAGGTGACATACTTTCGAGTTTAGAGCTGAACCCTTCCCTTTATTTAGTCAACATGTGTAGAGTCTTCAAGTACCACATTCAATATATATATATATATATATTCGGTTTTTATTCTTTATATATATATATATATATATATATATATATATATATATATATGTAATGAATAAGAAACGAAGAAAATATTTACAACGTTCAATATGTTGGTTGTGAAAATGATTTACATTTAAATACAACGAAAATAATTTTCACAACCGACATTGCCTGATGACGAAATAGAAATCTCGAAATAGAAATTTTCGTGTCGCAATTTACTTTAATACATAATTATATGATTATATAATCCCCTACAATATTTATTGTCTTGAGCAGTCTTTTAAAAAAAAGTGAATGCCAGTGAACTCCAAATCGTAAAACCTTGGGTCCTCTTTATCTGGATAAACTGATATAACCACATGATATTCGGAAGTGTAATTACATATATAATGAGAATTATATACTCCAGTGATCAAAATAAAAAGTTAGCACTTGAAGGAGGCCGTAGCGTACAACAACCGAAATGTCGCAAAGATGGAAATATAGATAAGGAACCACAGTCGGAACTGTGTAAATAACATAACATATAACAGTTCAGCACTGACATCTTTATTTCGGTCGAAATTTTGCTGACCAGTTCTGAAACAAATTTAAAAATTGTAGAAAATTTAAGAACAAATTAAATAATATCACTAAAAATATCTACTGATTCATTTTTGTGAGGCTCTAGTTGAAATTTCTACATTCGCATTTATTAGATAACAAGTGAGCCTCTGCATTAAAAAAAAACGGAAAAATTCTTATATCGATATTGTGTCGAAAATGACAGCAACTTATATATTGATGTAACTAGTATTGAGCATCTACATTAAGACATAAGTAAAGAAATAATAACACAAACAATTGAGCATAACTATATATATATATATATATATATATATATATATATTCTTAATTCCACGACGACATAATTATAAATAAAAGAGTAAGCCACTGTTAAAGTGCAAACACGCAGCAAGAGATATAATTACTGGTAGAAAAGAGAATGAACAGAGTCGAAACTGCCTCGCTATTGTCTGACTAATGAATTTAGTCAACGCTACCTCGTTGTTGCCTCTCTCTTTTCATAAGCGTAACAGAAGGGAAATATATATATATATATATATATAGAGAGAGAGAGAGAGAGAGAGAGATTCATTTGTGTGCGAGTATATATATATATATATATATATATACAGATTAATTTGTGTATGCGAGTATATATATATATATATAAATGAATACAAAACGGTCTTTATTATAATAGAGAGAGACAGAAGATGGGCGACCTTATCTCAAACGCTTTTAAATCTTTAAAATATTCTCTTGTTTTATTATCTATTTGTTCTATGTTTATTCAGGACGTCGACTATCATGGCCCTCCACATTTTCATGTCACTTGTTCCTCTTAATATATATTTGTCTTGTTATCGCAAAGCTTGCATTGCCATCCATTTACTTAAACCCATCAATTATGTCATGCGCTGTTTACCCCTGTCTTTCTTTTACCTCTATCCGCCCTTTGAGTATCAGATTCTTCAATCCATCCTTCCGCATTACATCTTCCAGAAACTTCAACTGTCTCTTCCTGATGTTTAACATAAGTTTCCATTTTCTCCAAAACTTCGTCATGGCTTACATGTTTGATCCATTATATTGTTACATGTTATAAATTGTGACAAAAGAAAAAAAGATTTAACAAAACAAAGAGCTAAATCACAGAAAAAATATTTTTTTACAATAAACACAGTGTAAAAATAATTAGAAGTATAAAACTTTTGCATTCAAATATAAAACATAGAGTTTACTACTGGCTGACGAAGGGTGAGGTAAGAGTAAGAAGTGGCTGATGTAAGTTTTGTACATTAGACTAGCGAATATTCTAAGTACTGTTTTTGGAAATCTTCAGATGTGTATATAAAGAATAATGTTTTTGGTTGGTCAATGAATGAGTAAAATAAATTCTATTTACCCATTTAGTTTCATAATGTACTCTTTCAGGTATTATTTTGTCGGCAACTTTTAGTAGAGGTTGTTTTGGCTGGATGTACAAATCCTGAATCGGGCCAGAGTTATTAATGTCAGCAAATCATTTTAACAACTAAATACTCTCTTTCCAAAACCTATTATTATGGGGACTAACATCTAATTTGAAGGTTGTTCAAAATCTCTCGAATTCTCTAGAATTTTCTCGAATATTCTAGTATTTTCCAAACGTTCTATTTCTAATCTCCTTATTTTTACAACTACTTCATGAATTTTTGTAATAATAAGTAGGACTCAATAGTATCCCTTACTATAAATTTTAAACTTTTCTAGACATTATTAATAATATTTTTTATATTTAAGTGCAACAGTTTCCTCATCATCCTTCTGTAGAGCTACATTAATGTTTCTACGAATCATTTCGTCATTGTTGTGGGTAGTGTCCAGCATTCATTTCCATATAAGAAGATAGTTATCAAATGCTTTTTTAAGTCCTGAACTCTATTTTCTGTTTCTATTATACTACCACGATTGTTTCTGTTGTCTTGTAAAATAAAAAAATTCAGAGTATCTTCGTGACATGGTTTTCACCGGAATATTTGTAATTATTTTCTTTCAGCATGAAAGAAAACAAACACTAAAAAAATAAAATATACTTAATTATGTAGAGCTCTATGTGCATTGTGAGGCAGTGGATATCGACTCGAAAAGAAAACTCGGTGAGCCGAGATCGATTTCCAGTTGAATTCATGGCATGCGTAAGTGATTACACACAAATACCCTTGGGAATAGTATTAATCCGTCTCTTCCAATCAGTTATGGGTTAAATAATAAGATAGATTTGGTTCTATAGACTTGACTGGTAACCATACTACCGCAGAAAGCAATAGCAACCTGCTGCGGGATAATCTCTTCCCTCTAGTTATGGGTTAAATAATAGAACAAATTGACTTCTATAGCCTTGGCTGGCAACCAGTGAACCGCAGAAAGCAATAGCAACCTACTGCGGGAAAATCTTCAGCTTAGTCAGCCATGTATCTTTCGAGACATGATCGCCCAAAGCGTGCATCACGTATGGCACTTAACTGACTGAACTGGAACAAATCAACGCCTATATCTACTAAGCCAAGTGTCCCTGAGGCAATAAAAGTAAAAATAACAGTTTGAACCATGTAGATAACGAAGGATACTTGTCAGCTTGCAATGTATGTGAAAGGGAAAATACCTACATTTCATATTGCTTAAGAATTTGCAGTACTAGTTTCTAGGAAGAAGAGTATCATTAAAACAGATATTTTGGAATTTTGATGAAATGAATAAACAAAACAAATCTTAATTCCTGAAAGCTTATTAAATTAACCACATATAAAGCAGCAGAAATTATCAGAGTGAAAAAGTGAGTTATGGCTTACCTTCAAAAACACATTGTTATTGATCACAAATAATCATACTTCATTGCATTATCCAGCAAGATTTTTTATGTGCAAAGACACTGCATTTTCAACACATCATGACAATAGTTGTGAGAACAGTGAAATTTATGTCATCTTTGCTAATTTTGTGAATTTCTCAAACAAATCGGACTCACATAGGAAGAATTTATTTATTTGTCAAAAATATAAGTTGTGAGTTGTGGTGCAATGGATATCAGCAAGGGATGTGAAATTGGAGAACAGATTTCGAATTCCAGGTGAATTTGTTGCATTCACTTACACGTAAATACTCTTGAAAATATATAAATCTATCATTTCTCCCTACAGCAATCGTTTAAATAGCATGACGAATTGGATTCTATAGTCTTTATTGGCAACCACTCTAATGCAGATGAAATGGTCTCTTTCGAGACATGATCGTCCGAGAGGGTATCACGTATGGCAGTTAACTGTCATAGACCCTTTTTTTAATAACAATCTTTCATCGTCCTAAAACATCGTGTTTTTGGTTCGAAGAAAATTGTCGGGTACTTTCGACTGACTTCATGGAGTCAAATTCTTTGTTACTTAAAATGTAAAGCCCGGCGAAAATGATTATCTAAAGGGTCCAAGGCAGGAAAATACGGTGAGTGATAAAAGAATTTCCTATTTTATCTCTTTAAGTTTCCTCAAGATCTCTCTCGCAAAATGTGATCATGTGTTGTCGTGATAAAAATGATACCCTACGATTTAGCAAAATCAGTAACTTTTCTTGAAGAGCCACATTGAGATTTATGCGTTGGTAGCAATAATTATTTTTAGTTATTGTTTTTTCGGACGAAAGAATCTCAAAGTGAATTATCCTTCTGCAGTCCAACAAGCCCACGTTAGCATTTCACAAACTTATTAAAGCTACGTTTGCGTCGATCTTTATCAGAAACGATTCATTTTTCTTCGCTTGGGAAAATTATGTCCAATAATGGCTACGTTCCGTTAAGTAATATCGAAGAAATCGCAGATAAAACCCGACTGAGCTTGTTCTGTTCCGTCTTAGAATATGATACCAAAGTATCAAGTTTTGAAACTATCTCAAATGAGATAAGCCAATTCATTTCTCACTTTTCAAAAAATTTGCAATCATTGTGATTCCCACCGCGAACACGCAGTGACGTCATCAACGCCGGAAGGTCTCCTGAAACGTGTTCGAACTTTAAGGTTAAAACCATCTTGAGGAAATCTGCCAAACCTCTATTTGACCGTTTTAAGACATGGACCACAATCAAAATATTGTGTTTTTCCCCCGTCCTAGCAATATATACTTGCTTTCCTGATACCTACAACCTCCAGAAATTTAAATGCAATGTCAATTCCCATCTTTTACCAACTTGACTCCATCCATTCTACATCATCCATATATGTTGCTCTTTTCCTTTCTCTCTACCTTTGCAAATGTCTTCACACTTTTGTTCCAATCCTTCTCTTACCCTTTTTTTGAAACACCCGTAATTGGTAGGTCTTTTTCTTCATTCTACTTCTGCCTAATTTATTACTATCTCATGTACCCTCCTGCGCATCAGTGGTGGTACCACCTTGCTTTTTTGAAACGATAAAAAATCAAACTAATAAATCTTTTTCAAAATTAATAGGGTGTAATATGGTGAAAGTGCAACTCATGCTCTTTCAGTTTCAAATCATTTATATGTGAATAAAACGTTAATATACAACAATGTATAATTCGAAAAAAAAACAATGCAAGTTTTAATTGTACACTACCGGCCATAATTATTAGTCCATCCCAGTTTTCTAAAAAATGATGCATTTCATACTATGTTTTTGTGTTTATTGCCAAGTGAATAATTGTTAATGAAAATTGAATGGTTTTTTTTTGTTAATACTACACAATAACCAGTGCATCAGTTGAATTTATAAATGTTTAATACTTACCTATATTGCAGTGTAATCAAGAAAGAATGAAGAAAATTTAGGGTAATTCGGAGCAGTTCATATTTGATTCTATACCTTGTAAAATTTTGCAAAGTAATAATAACAAAAGAACCATTCTATTTTCATTTAAAATTATCGACTTAAAAAAAATATGAAATATATCGTTTCTTTTAAAAAAAACTGTGGTCGCCTAATAATTTTGGCCTGCAACATTTTTTTATTAACATTATAGAGTAGGCACAAATTTTTGGAATGATCTGATATTACAATTATTATTATGGTGATTTTCTAAGCGCAACTTAGATGTGGCACTAGACCAAGAGTAGGGGACAACTAATGTGGATCGAACTCACTACACAATTGTAATGTTTCTTGCGAGACAAGCTTGTTAACCATTATACCACCACGAATTGCCCTAACAGTGACCGCTCACGACTATCTGTTGATAGTTGATTTTCTAAGCGCCGATTAGATGTAGCACAAGACCGAGAGTACAGGTTATCCAATGAGGATCGAACTCACTACTCAGTTGTCATAGGTTATAACAAGACAAGCTTGCTAACCATTACATCTGTCCGAGTTACCCACAATTATTATTATGTGTGAACTTGGCGAGTAATAATAAATATTACAAAGAAATTGGATTAATTAGAAAAAACCGACGCACAATGATAGCTGTCAGTGCAACAACAATGCGGTACAATACTAACGAAAGCTTTCGAATATTGACGTCACTTACAGGGATTCGATATTCAAGGATACTCAGGAAATATGTACGTGTGTAAACAAAATATGAATAACAAACAAATATGAATAACAAAAAAATAAAATAATAAAATAACGAAACGCGATAATTACGTTTCTGTCAAATTTTGATTGATGAAATACCCTTCAAGTAAGCCCTGAAGCGGTTCAAATTGTTTAGGCGTGGTCCTGGTGAAACAGCCTCAACTGATTTAATGAATTCGAATGCGAATATTGCTGGAAAGGCTGGCGTATTTCCGGATCGTTCTCATGCGGTTGTCATATAGGAATTAAGGAACAATAAAAATAAATAATCATCCTCATTTATTCAACGAGTACCGTCATCAGGTTTATGGTCAGGGATCTCCACTATCTCCTGTGTTTTCTAGTTCGGTCAGTATTTAATGATGATTGATGTAATATCCTTGAAATCAACCCTGCTCATTAGAAACGGTTGAGATTGTTCATTATGGAGGAATAGAAAGACAACTTCTATGGAATAATTAATTCGAATTCAAATATCTCTCAGAAAGACGGGTGTAGTTTCACATAGCTTCCATGAATGCCATATTATAGGTATAAGGGAACTGTGTTCAAAGGAAAATGAAATAAATACTTATTATCATTTATATAATGAACGTATTCAGTTAGTGGATGTTCATGGCGCTCCACAATTTCTTATTTATCTACTTTCAAGTAAGTCTGATCATTACATATGTTCACATTTCTACTCCTCTATGCATCTAAAAAGACTAAGAGGTTAAATTAGTCGTTATTTCCAGCTTTCTTTTCCTTTCCGGAATATCTTCCTATGAGTATTATATTTATTGAGCTGTGTTTTTCATTTACCCAAGAATATATTAAATGAATAAGAAAAACTGAATGATAATTCTCTATAAGAAAAAATACTGTAGATAGCCTTAAAATGAACAAAGCCTCTGGATCATTGATGAAATTTACTGGGACTCGATATCAAATAAAAGGCCGTATATATGTGCGTATACAGATGAAATAAAAATATACAACAACAGTATTGTTACAATTATGTTTCTATCAAATGGGTATTGATCTAATATCTATAAATGGTTCAGGTTGTTTGGCGTTGGTCACGGTAAGACAACTTCTATATATTAATGAATTTGAATTAGGATCACACTGGGAACGTATGCTATAATTCAGAAACGAGTTTCTTACGTAAATGTCATATGATAAGAAACCGGTGTAATTTGATCAAGACCAACATGCATCGGATGAAATTAATGGCCATCATAAATTATAAGCAATGTTCTTTCTTATAGATAAGAAATTGCTCTCCACAATTTCCTGTATCTTTTAGCCCCAAGTAACCTTATAACCTTAACATTATTCATTTTCATGACACTCTTATCTGTGACCCATTCGCAAAATCATATTACAAATGTTGCTCAATGGTTTTATTTTATCCTATATATATCTGTTCAGTATTACCTTTTCTAATTTCTAGCGCACATGACGAGAAAACAAAGGTTTGAAGACTTTAAAACTCGTAAGATAAACTGAAGTTAAGAGAAGCAATGGAAAAGAAAGATTAACATAGCAAAATACCTAGTGTGAATGGAGAGTAGAATATGACCAATATGAAGCGATTAAGTATCAAAAGTGGCATTTTGCAACAACAGAAGTTTTAGATAACCATGATACTTGCAACACTCAAAAATGCGACACAAGGAAGTCTAGTTAAAAGCCATAGAATCTGAAAAAGTAGCCTCTCGTTCTCTCGTACACACATACACAAACAAACACACGCACTTTTATTTACAGGGTGTATAAAAAATACTTATACAAATTTTTGGAGCGTGTTCTTCAAACCAAAACCTGGAGAAAATCCATATAGACATATGCTCGCAAATTCTTCCTATTTGAGTTATTAAATTTAAGGCTTTCGGTTGATGATCTAAAACGTGCAATCAAAGATACAATGGTAAATACTTTCACAATATTCGGGAGCAGGAACCTGAGATTAAAACAAGGTAAAATGTTCATGTAAATATATGTCCAAAATAACATCGTTGTATTTCAACACAGCATCTCTTAACATAATGTGACTCTGGTTCTCATCGATTCTACCCGTGGTAACCCTCGGTTCTAATCCTGGTCGTGACGGCACCAAATGTGGTACTTTTGCCCGGGCTGGCTAATTGTGACACTGTATGGTAACTCTCTTTTTTTTCAGTGGAACTTGCCAAAATTTTCCAAAATCGATTCACGTTTAACATTTCCATATTGCTGCTACTATTACGGAACTGAACATCAAAATACCTATCCCTGCCAACCAATTTATTCAAATATTTCCTTACCATCTACCCAGATCATGCCTTAACGTATTGTGGGGACATTCCGGATTCCATATTTCTACATAATTATCCAAATTTCTGTTATCTCAGTTAATTTCTCACTTAATTGTTCTCTCGTATTTTCTTTACAACTTTCAGTTCCCTTCTAGCTTTCAATTTTCTTCTCGCTAATTAATAACAATAGGGTGATTGTTTTGACAAGCGCGCGCAGACCTTTGACCTGGGTTTTCATGCCCCACCTCTACTGACTGTCTGCCGCAGCGACGGTCGATCGCCCACCAGGACACGCCTTTTCGTCACGCAGGCCCTATTCAACCAGGCCTACCTCTATTCTTGCTTGCTATTTTCATTTACTTGATTCGGTTTCTATTCTACGAAGTTTTGACTTTTCTTCTTGGACTTCTTCATAGTTTCACCCGCTATTCTACCATTGGGTCCACTGCAATGGATTACTGTTTCATCCTCTTTTCTTTTTTCATAATATTTTCTTCACACTAATGCGGGCTCTTTTTATTCAATTTTTCACCATTAGCAACCTCAGCTAATTTTATATGACACTGGACCAATTTCTTTTGTCCAGACTTTCTTCTTTCCAGTGAATTTCGTAATACACGACGTATCCAACCCTAAATTCTAACACCTTTCTACTGGCATTCACCTCGCTATTCCACACCTTATTTCAGGCTTTTAAAGTATAACTGTTTTCCAATTTAGCAACCACATCGCGTTCGACCGCCCACAACAGAAATAGAGATCTACTTCCTTTAGGGACTACCTACTCAACTCTGTCTCTCTGCCCACCCAAAGGTGGGTGCTGGCAGCAGTGGTCACACATTGGGACCACTAGGAGGACCCCTTGACCTCCATTCTCCCATCCATGAGGATAATCCCCTTCCGAGTTTTCGGTGCTCTCACAGAACCCACACCCCCTGGCTCTCTTTGTTCTTTTAACAATCGGCCAGACAGTTTCGACTGTGGACTCTGGACCTTCTCATTTCCTGTCGAATGGGAGTCCAATACTCTTATATTCCTCCATATTTCTAGGAAAGGGGAAAGGAGTATCTCATCATCCTCTTCCCATTCACTTTCTACGCATACCGTCTTTCTCTCAGCCGGCCCGTAGACTAGTTTATTTTTAACACTTTCGCGTCTCCCCCAGAGCTCGGCACCCTTGGCTCCACCCCACAGACTCCACAAGTCCTCGGACGGTCTGTGTTCTCTATCGTCTATCTTCGAACCTGTCATTTCCTGTTCCTACTCGTGATTAGACATTGAAACAATACAACCAGCAATCGATGCAAAACGAGAAGAAAATCGATCCGCATGAACTCAGGCAGCCACGAGAATTACAGGGAGAACCAAAAATCCTGGCACTTGTTTCTTCGACGAATTCTGCTAGGGTCCTCAACTCGTTCGGTGGTTATTCAGGGTCAATCCTGGTCTCGGCACCAAATGTGACTGTTGTTCTCGTCGACTCTACCCGTGGTAACCCTCCGGTCTAATCCTGGTCTCGGCACCAATTGTGGCACTGCCACCCGGCTGGCTTGTTTGTTCAGCCGGTCGCTGGCTCGGGAACGGATCCTGTTGCGATGATTTCGAAACGGTACCAATTATCTCGACACTTTTGGGCCGCTGCTGTTGGTCCTGATGATTTCGTCACAGAAGCTGTTACTCAAGACGTCTATTACAACAACGGACCCACTGCCCACGATGTGATTTGATCTCAGAATGTCGAGTTGTGCAAATCCAGAAGACGTACCAGATCATGACCGGACGTTTGTGTACACTTGTGGTTAGAATAAAATAAACACAGCACCAAAAAAATAAAAAAATAAAAAAATGAATAAGGTCGAAGACGCCTGGAGAGTTACGAAGAAAGTCTTTATAAAAAATAATAATTATTAGTTACAGGAGCAGATAATACAGTTGTCGTGATGCCAGTTTACAACGGAGAGAGTGTTCGTTTTCAAAATATCAGAGATTTCAATCCTCTCCCTCTCTGTTGTAAACTGGCATTCCGACAAATGTATTATCTCCTCCTGTAACTAATAATTATTTTTTTTATAAAAAAACTTTCTTCTCTCCAGGCGTCTTCGACCTTATTCATTTTTTAATTTTTTTTTTTTTTTTTTTTTTTTTTGGTGCCGTGTTTATTTTATTCTAACCACAAGTGTACACAAATGTCCGATATAGATCTGGTACGGCTACTGGATTTGCACAACGCGACTTTCTGAGATCAAATCCCAACGTGGGCAGTGGGTTCGTTGTTGTAATAGACGTCTTAAGGATCAGCTTCTGTGACGAGATCATCACGACCAGCGGAAGCGGCCCGAAAACGTCGACATAATTGGTACCGTTTCGATATCATCGCAGCAGGATCCGTCCCCGAGCTAGCGAGAGACCGAAACAACAAGCCAGCCGGGTGGCAGTGTCACATAATGTTTCTACACACGTATGCACCCGTCAGAACATGGAGTGGTGGACCCTTTCAAATAATCCCACACAGTGTCGAAGGATTTTGCAGGTCGCTATGATGGCCACACCGATACAGATCCAAAGGATTAACGTCTGGAGAACATGCAAATCAGGAAAGATATCATCAATTAATTATTCCTTTTTCATGGTAGATATCAGGGATTGTATCACTAAAATGTACTGGATCTCCATCATGCATGAACCACATGCGTCTTCGAATTAGCAAAATTATATCCTCTAAGGATTCTGGAAGTAGGTTTCAAATAAAGTCCTTGTAGACAGCTCCTGTGAGACCTGCTGGGAATATATATGAACAAACGAGATAGTGACCTACAATACCAACCTACACATTAATCGCAAACTGATGCTGGTGTCAAGCTTATATTACACCCACAAACCACCCACAAATATTGGTTGAGTAAAGTTGCTATTTGAAATCTTTATCCGTAAACAAGATTGAAGAAACAATCAACGGATCGCAGTTTTTGCATTGAACAAGATAGAAATATTTTCTTGTAGTGAATGATTAGAAGACGAAAGCCCCTGCATATGATTCGAGTCCATAAACGGCTCATGGCGTACTTTACATACAGTATTAATATATGTACGACATTCCAGGGCCACTTGACATGTTCTTAGACCCAGAAATTATCCGACAACCTGTAAAATGTTTTCCTCATGGTCAGGCTTACAAGCGGGTGTGCCTTCCTCGATCCACAGAGTGTGATGCAACTGACCCTGTCTCAGAAACGCGAAAACAAACAGCATTAAAGCCTGGTTGACTAGGCTATGGTGGTTTTGGAAGCACAAACAGATACAGCAGTGCAACCTTGCGTTCATTTGCACGGTAGCTTGTAAAAAAAGCATATATCTCTGCCCAAGATATTCTTAAACAAAACATTCATAGTTAATTATCTACTGCAGACTAGCCAAACATATACACGAATGGGAAATGTAGCATAGTCTATATGACGACAGAACCATCTATCTTTCTTTAAACTTAATTTAAAAAACTTGGATTTGAAGACATTATGTTTAGACATTTTTCAGCGTGCGGAACTCGTCTTCAAATGTTATAATAATAATTCTTCCTTCCTTCCTTCATTCATTCATTCATTCTCTATCTATCTATCTATCTATCTATCTATCTATCTATCTATCTATCTATATAATAGACTCTCCCGTCGGATTCGACATTTGAATTTACTGTCTCTTTGTTTTAAAAAAATTAATTTCGTGTCTTGTATACAAATCTTAGGAGAAACTTAATAAAGTGAAACATGTTAGATTAAAAATAATTTTCTGGTCTGTTTTTTATTTATTCGATAATCTTGTCGAATTTGAATCCATATATTCAACTTTCCAGTTTTGTTTGTTAAGTTTTAAATCATTATTTTTTTATTAATAATTAGGTATTTTAATAATTATGTATTGATTTTTGCTGCTGATGGTTTTATTAAAGATTACTTAGTTGTGATCTATCGTGCAATCGTATTTCGTTTATTTTATTTCATCTTTTAAAAAACATTGGTTTGTTATCGAATTTTTTTTAATTTAAAGTATTGATTTGTTTAAAGTATGTTACTTTATATGCCTAGAATGCATATTTTTAAATTTTTTATGGAATGTTTTACGGGCTATTCATATTTAGTTATCGATATCTGCGTAACGCAGTAAAAAGTAGTTTTCATGTCTGTATTTTGAAATAAATTTTGAGCGGTATTTCGTATTTGGTGTTTCATCTTGAAAATTGATTATAGATTTTTGCTTCGCTAGTCGAAGATTTCAATGTTTTTTTCTTTTGCAAACAAAGCAGAAAAATATAATCAACATCAAGTGAAAACTGATACCACTTTTACTAATTAACCCATAGCTTTATTGACTTATTGATTCGTTTTCTATGACGTATCAACATTTTGATGGTAATTTAAAATAATAAATTATTATTTTATATTGTAAGAATATTTTTTGAGAGGTATATAATAATAGCCTAGTCATAAAACTCTTAAAAATTAACCCATAGCTTGAGAGAGAAGAGTTGCGTTCCTATCTTTTCCTAGGATATTTCTGCGCAAGTGAATATAATGAACCCAAATTAAATGGAAACTCGTCTCTCCTATAAAGTATCCCGAGCCAGTATACACATCGAATCTTACTGATTAGGGTATTCTAAATCGGTCAGCCATCTCGGTACTGAAAAGGTTCAATACGGCTTAACTTTGGTTATCTTTTGGGACCGGTGTTCCAACGAGATTTGGCTCTAAGACACGGGAATTTGGAGCATTGCAAATATATATATATATATATAGAGAGAGAGAGAGAGGCAAGATTTTATTAGTAGACTTACTGTTTAAAAGCATTTTGGCAAGCATTTTTTTATCGTTAAATGCTTGATGTCGGGGTGGACATAGTTTAAAACAAAGGATTTTTTACTTTCCTAGAGCTGGTTCCTACCGACTTCTAAGTTTTTTGTGGACACCGTTATGATGTGGTCACTCGTCAGGGATTTTTTTCAAACGGCTGTTATATCTTCTTTTTTTTATCTTGATACGCAGCTTAATTTGATATTTTGTGAGAATGTTCTTCTGTGCTATTGGTTAATTTTTTTTCAAAAAGAAACTTTATGTAGCAATAAAAAGACATCAAGCAATTGCGCAATAATTTTATTAAAAGGCGAAAATGCTACTAGTACGCAAAGGTTTACAGGGAGAGTAAGTGAGAAAAACGATTGAGTATACCGAGGATTGAGTAATGGACAAAAAATTAACGAAATTCAAGAAGATAGAAGATGGCGACTGACGTTGTATTTAAATTTTTGAAGATTGTATTTATTAGATGAGGAAGTAAACGAACGTCGTTCCACTAATGGAAAGTGCGAGAAAATATACACTACCGGCCATGATTATTAGGCAACCCCAGTTTTACAAAATAATGTATTTCATACTATTTTTAGTATTTATTGCTAAGTTGATAATTCTAAATGAAAATAGAATAATTCTTTTGTTATTATTACTTTGCAAAAGTTTACACGGCAGCCAAGAAGTCTTTGCTTCGGCCAGCCAATAACTAAAAGAGACTTGCATGGGGAAGAAAACACAAAAACTGGACACCAGAACAGTTCATTTGATGCATATGTTATTGTGCAATATTAACAAAAGAAAAATTCTATTTTCATTTAGAATTATCAACTTAGCAATAAATGCTATAAATAATATGAAATCTATCATTTCTTTTAAAAAACTGGGGTGGCCTAATACTTATAGCCGGTAGTGGACTGCTGAAGTAGAAATGGCTGCTTTATTTCAATAGTTATCGGGTGGCAGCCTATTAGCAAGCTGAAATTCATGTAGTCTTTAGATTTATTAAAGAAACATGTGGAGTTCAGCTGTGGTAACACTGGATGTGTTTAGCACAAGATAACTTGCAAAAACTAAAACTCTTTTCAGACAGGTTCTGAATTTTGAATTTTCAGACAACGCTAAAAAAGAGATCACAATCTGCTTTCTTGTTAAAATTATAGCTATAGAATAATATTTCGAAGGGCACGAGTTCAAAGTAAATGAAACATAATTTGAACGATATGCTGCTTCCAATTCTTCTTCTTCTATGTGCTTTGCCTCTTCAGCACGTAAGCGATCATGGCCCTCCACGTCTCCCTATTCCTAATGGCACTTAGCATGCTTTATCCTGTTACACCACAGAACCCCTATTCTGTCATCCACCCTCTCAGGCCAGTCAAATACGTTACAGGCTCTTTTCCCGTCTCTCTCCTTCCCTGGCCTGTTAGTATGAGATTTTTTCCTCATTGCATGTCCCAGGAAATTTAACTGTCTCTTTTTATGATGCTCAGTATTAATTTCCTTTCTGTGGCAATTCTTTTTAAAACCTCACAGGCTCTATCCATGATATCCGCAGCATCCTTTTAAAGAACTACATTTCAGTTGCTTCAAGTTTTTTCATAATCTTTGATGAGAATGTTCATCATTCACTCTCATATTAAAGAATAGACAACACATATCAATCCAGTCCTGTTTTTGTTGTTTCTAACAAACTTTTCTTGTCTCATAATACTCTACACAGATTCTGAAATGCATCATTCGCCATGCCAATTTGCCTTTGGATTTCTGTGTCGCACTTTCCGTCTTCTGTTAGAACATGACCCAGGTATTTATATTTCTGTACCTGCTTGATTTTAATATCCCCCACTTTTATTTGACATTTTGTGCTCCTCATTTGCTGATGACCAAGCAATCGGTTTTCTTGCAGTTTATTTATTTTTCTCAGAAGCGTATCTGTCCTTGGACAGAGACACAACTGGGGTGCCCTCTTCCTGAAAACAGTGATGCAGTTAAGTGATGATGATCTCTAACCGGTAGAAGAACTGCAGCAGTTCAGTGGCCCGGTGTATCTGCATGGGGTTATTTTAAGCATCACTATATTGAAGAGTCTATATCCTTCACGATGGAGCATTAAGAAAAATATAGTTACTCTACAACTGTCTCTAAAATATCATAAAATGTACAGAGAAAAACATACCGGCATTAAGTAGATTTTTGGATAAAATTGACTCAAGTGTTTAATTTGCCAAATTGAGCATGCCAGTGTATATGGGCGTATTGAACGAGTAATCATATATATATATATATATATATATATATATATATATATATATATATATAACATAATGATGATCCACGTATACTGTTTTAATATGTATAGGAAAAACTACTAAAAAGTTTTAAGTTTAAAAAATGTATTTTTTGACAGTATTTATTTATTTCTATTATATATATATATATATATATATATATATATATATATATTGGATATTTCAGACCGGCCTCGGCCTTTCATCAGAAACAAATGCTTTTAAAATTTAAACTAGAAGCGTCCGTCGTGAGGAGCGTCTGTCGCGAGATGTTCACATCACGTGACGTAGAAAGCGATAGAGATTTTGGAATATTTTTAAACGTAAACCTAACTGTAATAATACTTTTAAATGATGTTTTAAAGAAAACTTTTTAAGTGTATCTAAAAAATGTTTAACTATTGAAATATTTATAAAGATTCAAAATACCTAAGTCCCTATTTAACCCTTGCCTATATGTATTTAATAAGTCCAAATAGTGGATATATTGGTGTATCTGGAAGCAGTATCAGATTCCGTTTTAATAATCATCAACTAAGCATACACCAAAACAACCCTCATTCCCCCATAGCCGAACACTTCAATCAACCAGGACACACGTTAGAAAACTGTAAATGTTTACTGATAGATTCCGATTTTAGTTCCAAATACTCACGCAGAAAGAAAGAAAAATACTGGATTTTAAAATTAAATACAATCCAACCTGTTCTTCTGTTCAACCCATAGCTAGATGGAGAACAGATGTTGTCTGTATGTAAGTGAATATACATTTAAATAAATTTTTCCAGCCATACATACGCAATAAACATATAAAAAAAAGAAAAAGAAAAGGTTAATTTCCATCATTTCAACATCTAATAACAGAGATGTTGTGGTGTAATAGATATCGACTTTAAATTAGAAATCGGAGATCCGAGTTTGAAATTTTAGTCAAATTCGTTTCATTTACTTACGCTCAAATAGACTTGGGAAAAGTATTATTCCATATATTCTCCCTCCAAATATGGGTTGAACAGCAGCAAATAAAATCCGTCAGTGGACGAAATGCATCGATAAAATTTAAAAATAGTTTCCTTCTCTTTTTTTTCATCAAATTCTTCCTTTCCTCAGATTATGTCTGAGAATATTATACACATATACACAAACACCATTTCTCTCTCTCTCGCTCTCTCTCTCTCTATATATATATATATATATAGTGTTTAGTTGTCAGAAAGTTTAGCACCATTGCTGTTTTTTTTAATTCTACGGATAAGATATATTTAGATAAGCAGTGTTTTTATCGTAAAGTGCTCGATATAGGGGTATAGATAGAGCGTTGATTAGAACAAAGAGTTTGTCTCTTTAACAGAACAAGTCTAGGAAGTCTTTGGAAGTTTTGTGAGGACACCGTTATGATGTTCTCAAAGTCTTATATATATATATATATATATTTGAAAGTGTGTTTATCGAAAATAAAACTTAGTCACTATATATAAGTGAAAGTGTGTTTGTATGTATCTGATTGAAAAAAGTGTAAAGGTTCGTCCGTTTGCTAGTCAACTGTCATTCAGAATGATGGCCGTTAAAATGATGCATAGCTGTGACCTTCGGTTCAAAACCCGAACTGAAATATATAATACAGAAAAACAAAAACAAGAAAAATGATTTAAAACTTGTGGAAGCTATTTTTCATGAGGCGAGAAATGCTGGTTGTCGCTACGAAAATGACGAGAGACAGATTATGGAATAGGCCTTAGTACAATCAGTATTGGTTTCTCATAAGTTTGCTGTCTTTTTCAAACTAAATTCTTGCTGAAGAATAATAAAATGATAACACACGCCAACAGGCCGAAGAGCAACGCACCCTTTTATCTATGACAACTGAAACAGATTTTTTTATTGGTTCCTGTCTACCTACTTCTATAGAGTACATCGTTATTCGCTTATTATTTATTAAAATTTCGATTTTATAATTCATGGTTGTTTTTGTTTTTTGACTAGGTTAGAATACAAACTTACTGTAGAATTTATCAGAGGATTAAAACAGCCAAAATATAAAAGACAAAATGTACTCGAGACGAAGTTACGTATTTTACAAATATACAAAAATGCATTTCAGATTCGGTTTTTTATTATCTACAATATTTACATTGGTTTGACTTTTCTTCATTTTTGTGGCCATACTAACAAAGTTTCGACCGTTTTACGCTCTGGCTTCAGAATGGAATTTGAGTTGCGTAGTTAATAATTTTTTACTACTTGATATAATGCAAAAGACTGCAATGTTAAGATCAGTCGATACTTATTTATGAATATTTATACTGGTACTTATGCATGCAATTATCACTGAACTAAGATATGACTACATAATACCTAAAACAAGGAGTTAAGAATAAAAAACAGGGAAGGGTCTGATATCTCTTCTACCCACTTTCCTTAGGCGGGCGTGTGAAAAGATGGATATTCAATTAAAAAATATTTGTTACACCAACTCAGTCAGTTCCATTTGTAATACACTCATAGGCAATCATATAACCAAAGAGATATAACTTCTTAGGCAGGAAGAGGTTTTTTTGTTTGCAGTAGGCTGCTATTATTTTCTGCAGCAGACTGGTCGCCAAACAAAGCTATAGAATCCAATTTGTCTTGTTATTTAACCAACAGCTGGAGATAAAAGAGACGGATTCATAACATTCCAAAGGGTATTTGCGCGCAAGCGAATACAACTAGAATTCAAACTAGGCTATACTGATTTCCGATTTCTGAGCCGATAACCATTATACCACAAATAGTAGATTTATTTTTGGTTGTTGTAGTTTTTCGTAATATAAATGGTCTTTTAGAATGTTGTAGTGTTACTCACATTGTATTCTGGCCGTACATGTAATTTAATATTAGTGTATACAAAGAACTCAAATGGAATTCGAACTCCGCTTTCAGATCTTTCGTTCCGAGGCGATATTCACTGTACAAAAACTTACATGAAGAAAACAAGTATATTTAATACAAAATTAGTATAGTGATTTATTGATTGTTATTCTTTACAAATATACAAAATTCATTTCAGATTCGGTTTTTTATTATTTACAATATTTACATTGTATTTACATATTTACATTGCATTTACATTGATTTCATTTTTTTTAAATTTTTATGATCAAATAGAACTGTACACTCATTGGTTAAATTAAAAATACTTCAATGTCAGAAATACATTTAGCTTCATCCGAATAAAAATATATCTGTACAAAAACGAAATTCTTCTTACAAACTTCTTTCTTTTAATGAACTGTTATCTAGCTTGGCTAAAAGAAGTACACCACAGAAAAGACACGAGAACTGCTTACACTACGTCAGCCCTTGATAAACGGACGACCATTAAATTTTAGCTGCCGTCAAGGACATGGCGGTTCCCAGCCTTATGTGAATATTGTGTCTTGAAAATCAACCCACGCATCAAGTCGATGTCGTATATATGATCCATAGCTAAATATGCTAGGAAAAGGGTCGGTTCTCTCCACTTCTTCCTTTTTTTAAATAATTATTCATCCCAAGGAAAGCATTACTACCACTAGTGCGCATGGAACGAGATCGAAAAGAAAGAGGAACAAGATACAGGGAGTGTCTGAGAAAGGATTAAAGAAAGATGGGAATACTGGGGTGCAGGCAGCTACGACAGAGAAGAGCGAGAAAGAAGAAAGATAAGATAGAAAGGTTGCGGGGAAAGGATAAAAGAAATTGGAGCAAGTGGCTTGCGGTTCAAACAGTATCAGTAACTAATTTTGTTATGTTTACCATAACATTTAATTGTTATTAACCAGAATTAACCAGATCAATTTTAATAATACTTTGAATGATAGTTGAGTAATTAGTGACTTTTTCTAAAACACCACTCAATTCTTCCTCCAATAATTCTAGCAGCAACCCATCGAAAACTATTCGTCACCTGTACACCAAAATCACCTTTTTATGATCATAATGGCAACACTGTACGTCCGTACTAAACGTTTCAGCATAGGAAACCCTTTTGACTTTACTTTCTCTAACTTTTATATGGCTTATACTGAAAACAATTTGTTCAAAATAACTGAAATCTACACAAGGTAGGTTGACGATATATTCATTTTGATAAAAAATAAAGATGAAATCATAAATCTAAAATCTTTTAGCAAATACTCAATGCTAATATTTACATATGAATTCCTCGATGTCAATATAAAACTAATCTCTAACGAATTTACCTTATACATGTATAAAAACCACTAGCATGAACTTTAACCTTTCAAACTATGAAAATTCTGACGTTAAAAGTGATAGCAAAATTCTTAAATTGAGTAAACAAAAATACCTTTTTTTCAAATAAGATTCTTGGGTAAATTTTCGTTTTAGGTACCGACGGCTTTCCCCGCTTCAAATTTATCCAAAATAGCATTATCTCTGTGCAAATGTATATGTTGAACTCAAATCAACAATTATTTATTGAAGAAACAGACGTTTTTTTAATGCAAATGTCCATAAACAAAGAACTATATCTTGCACTTTTTCTCTCCCGTAACTCTCACGAAGTCATGTAATTAACTGAAGAATAGCGTTCTACGTAGGCAGAAATTTTGTTTTGAATTTTGGTCGATTTTCTTCCTTTACTAAAACTTCCGGCGATGTTCTTCTGCTAATGAAAGTAATAAGCGTAGAAATACAATAGCGCATTGCTTTCATTCCCGGAAGTACATTGCCGGAAGTATCAGTAAATGAAGAAAAATCGACAATAGTTAGTGCACATACGCAGTACGTCATTCTGCAGTTAATTACATGACTTCGTGAGAGTTACGGGAGAGAAAAAGTGCTAGATATAGTTCGTTTTTTATGTATGGATATTTAGATAAAAAAAGGTAAGTTTCTTCAATAACTAACACTTGATTTGAGTTCAGCATATACATTTGCACAGAGATAAAGTTATTTTGGATAAATTGAAAGGGAATAGCGACAGGATTTAAAACGAAAATTTACCGATTTTTGAACGAACAAATAAAAAATCAACCAAATATTAGTCAGAGATATTTTCTTAGAATACATCATTAATAGACAAATTAAATTATTCTTACAAAAATACACAACACCAGTAATGAAAATGAAACACAAAAAATATACATATTTTAATGCAACCAAATGCACAATATTGATAAGCAGGACGAATTCGATATTTGAAAAATTATTAAAAACAATATATCTGCAGTAATTCCGAAAAAACGCAAAAAATTATAATATATTACAGGACATAGAAGACTGCAAACTTTGTTGTCATAAAACAAAATAACAACATCAAATTAACACTAGTGATGATCAATATGGTGTATTAATTTCAATGCCCAATACAATACTCTGTTTCTTGTCACAAATCAGTTACTTATATCGGGGACACTATTATCTCAGTTAGAGGATGCTTTACGTGTCATTTATTTAACAAAGGTACTATAAAAACAAGAGTTTTTTTTTAAAATTAAATTGTCGTTAGCATTTCGTTATTTAAGAGACACTATGTATCAAACAAGTGTTTTCTACTATCAATTTTACATTATTCAATAGTAGCAAAGGAGTGCTGATTTTTTTTTTTAAATAGAAATGGTATTCACTCGAATTTCAGTCACGCGCAGCACGTGACACCATGAAGCAACAATTTTGATCTTAAAATAAAATAGAAAAGTTTACAATGTAAAGGTCAAAACATAAAAAAATAACAACACAAGAAAGGCACCGCCCTTGAAAATGGCTATTGGATATCCCAAAAGCGCTCGGGAAAAGAAAAAATATTGAACAATTTTTATATTCTTTAACGCATACAAAGCAGAAAATGTTAGAATGGTGGAAAAACTCAATAAAATGGTAATTTAATCTTTCTACTCAATCATATTTAATAAGAGATGTTTAAAGAAATTCGAAGGATTCGAACCTGCGAACCCTATCCTACCGAAGGACACACATTTTCGTAATAAAAATTATCGTAAATAATCAGCCCGGTAAGTATAAATATGTAATACTGTTTAATTAAAAAAAAGAATATCGAACTAAATACAAGTATCGATCAACAATAATGTTCAAACAAATCATTTCAAATTGTCGGTTGTTCTTAACCAAGTTTCGTTAATCTTCGTTAATTTCCGTAATACATATATATATATATATATATATATATATATAGTAAAACGAACCTTGACATATTGGAGGCCCTCTATATTAAATCAAAACAACATGCACTTAATAAAATCATATTTTAATCTGGTCGCAAACCATTACATTACATTTAGAGATACGGTTCTGTTAACATTTTCGTTTCACGCGGTTTATGAACTGTGTCTACTATTCCGTGACTGTTATCATTTCATAGCAATGTTTCATGAAAACACAAGATAAAATCATATTTGATGGTAGGTGTCTCTATGTTAACGTCCCTGTAACCTCTCTGAAGATGGCTCATGTGAGCCGAAAGCTTAGAACCAGAATAATAAAAAAATATCCAAACTTTGGACAATTTTTGTCATTATTTTAACTGAAATTAAAGCTATAATACCATGTTTAGAACGGCGCATGATTAAACATAATAGACATTCATTGTCTGTTATATTTAACAGTATATGTTTAAAAAAAAATATATATATATATTAGAAGTAGTGTACGTGTGTGTGAGTGTGTGTGTGTGTGTGTGCTTGCGTGTGTAAATTGAATATATGAATTTTTTTTTTATAAGCGTTTCACCCCGAGCAAGGCATGTCACTGCCACTACTGCGCAGGGGGCTACATAGAGTGGAGAAAGGATGATTAAATATAGGAAATATCAGAGGGTGGGTGATAGGCGGATAAGGATACCGAGAATGAGGGTTGGGTAGATGAGAGTGTTCTGAGAATAATTGGGAGTCAGTGTGATAGGAGGTGTCTATTGACCCTACATTTAAACACCTGGAGATTGTAACTGTCGGGAAAGCAGAGTTGTGGAAGTGAGTTCCACAGGCGGGAAGCGCGAGAAAAGAAGCTGTTGGAGTAGAATTTACGGTTACATCTTATTTGCTTAACTGTAAAAGGGTGGGACCTAGTTGCTAATCTAGTATCTCGTGTAAATTCGTGCTTAGGCGGCACCAGTGATCAAAGCTCATCGGAGCAGAACCCATGAAAGTACTTCTAGAAGAGGCACAGGGAAGCCACATCACGCCGGTGAGAGAGTGGTTGCAGCCGGTCTGCCAAGTCAGTATCAACCACGTTACAGATCCTCCTTTGTATTTTGTCAAGAAGCCCAAGGAGAGCAGCAGGGGCACCCGACCAGATATGGCAGCAATATTCAACACACGGGCGGATGGTAGATTTGTATATGTGCAGAATAGATTCAGACGGGAAAAACTTCCGGGCCCTGCACAGAGAACCGTCTTTCCTAGCAGCAGATTTGGCAATGGATTCGATATAGTCATTCCATTTGAGGTCCGCCGAAAGTGTAAGGCCAAGGAGGCGTAGTATTTTACTCTCTGGGAGACTAGCCTGTCCCTTGCTAATGGGAGGTAGATGCGATTCTCTATGGTGGTTAGTTGATAACAGCTTCGTTTTAGAGGCATTGAAATTTACCAGCCATTTCCTACCCCAGGCCACGACGGATTGGAGGTCCTTTTCAAATACGGCAGCGAGGTTCACTTTGTCGTCCACACCTGGTTTTTGATCGATGCGAGAGTAGATTGTTGTGTCATCGGCATACATGCCAACTTGGGATCTAATGGCGTCGGGGAGATCATTAATGTAGATCAGAAAGAGCGTGGGACCTAGGATAGAACCTTGAGGGACGCCCGCGTTCGTATGGTAGTTTTGGGAGGCATGCCCATTTAATACCACCTTCAATGTGCGGTTAGAGAGGAATGATTGGATGAGGTCAAACAGATGTCCAGTTTTCCCGTAGCTCCGCAGTTTTCACAATAGGCCAGCATGCCAGACCCTGTCGAACGCTTTGGAGATATCCAAGGCAACGGTTCGGGCTTCACCATTCTTGTCAAGTGCCCGGTATATGTACTCGGTAATGGTCGTTAGCATATCAGCGGTAGACCTGGTGAAGCGAAACACGTACTGTTTGTCAGAGAGAAGACTGTTGGCCGTGAGATGCTGAATCACCTCGGCGTTGATAATGGCTTCGAAAACTTTGCCAAAGATCGGAAGGAGACTAATAGGACGGTAATTGGCGGTGTCTGAGGGTTCGCCAGATTTCTTAAATTTAGGAACTACACAGGAGGACTTCCAACAGGCAGGAAAGCAGGAAGCAGATAGGTAGAGGTTATAGAGTTTAGAGAGGACAGAGGATAGTTCTGGGGCACATTTCTTCAGTACTATGACTGGGATTCCGTCACCGCCGCTCGCTTTGTGTGGGTCAAGTTGTGCAATTAACTTGGCGACCAGCGAGGGTGTAATGTGGACGTTATTTAGTTGAGCCTTAGTTCTGGGTGGGAAGTCTGGTGTAGGTATTCCTAACGAGCCCAGTGTTGAATTGGTGGAGAATCTACGGGCAAAGCATTCAGCCTTGTCCGCTGGGTAGGTGAGAACTTCAAACTCATTGATTAGTGGGGGTATTGAAGTCTTGTTCCTGCTGAGCATGCTTTTGCAGAGACGCCAGTAATCTTTGGAGCCAAACTTAGAGGATGCTCTGCGTTGCCTAATTCTGGTAGCAAACGCCCTATAGCTTCGTTCAGTACTTTTTTACACTTGTTCCGTGCTGAGGCGACAAGGCGCCTGTTTTGGTTCGACGAGCAGCTTCGATAGAGGCGGAAGAAATGTTTCCGGTGGGCAATGGCGGCCGAGCAAGCGGGTTAGAACCAGGGGGACGAATTTGGTTTTAGTTGGAATTTCCTGGCCGGGATAAAAGCATCGATGCCAGCCTTAACCCAAGAGGAGACCTCGGAGGCACAGTCTTCGACAGGAAGATGGAAGACGTTGTTCCAGGGGACGTCGCAGAGGAAGTCTCTGAACGAGTCGCAGTCTGCTCTTTGGTAACAGTATGATATTCTGCTGGTCTGGTTTTCTTGGGTAGAGTTAGTGCGGATTGAGATGTTGACGAAGACTACGGCGTGGTCAGAATTTACTAGGGGGCAGAGTTACTTGGTAGTGCAGGAGTCTGGGATGAAGGTAAAACAAAGGTCGAGTAAAGAGTCCCTTCCGTTAAGATTTTTAGAGAAACGCGTGGGGAAGTCCACCACTTGCGTTAGAGCTTGGGTTATTGAAAAATACATGGTGCGGATAACAGCAAAGTCGGTGGCTGAGTTTTCAAGCCACTTGGTGTGGTGGGCGTTAAAATCGCCAAACACAAATATATGGGCAGATGGGTGAGAAGAAATGGCCCTGTCGATATTAGTGGAGATGCAATCAAGTAACGTACAGTCAGAGGAGAAAGGGGAGCGGTAGAGGAAGAAGAGATAGCTAACCGAGCTTAGAAGTGAGAGACGGAAGCACATGAAGGAATGATCAAGGGATTCAAGAGATGTGACGCTGGCTAGGGGGAGTTGTTCGCTGACATATACACCAAGCCCATGCATATAGACATTGGAGTCCTTCCTGAAGAGGGGAAGGTAACCAGGAACGAACAGCTCCGAAGAGGGGATAGAAGGGTCAAGTTTAGTCTCACATATAGCTAAGATATAGGGTGAGTTAGTTAGAAGGAATGATTCTA
Source organism: Ascarosepion bandense (assembly GCA_037127315.1). Classification (NCBI taxonomy): domain Eukaryota; kingdom Metazoa; phylum Mollusca; class Cephalopoda; order Sepiida; family Sepiidae; genus Ascarosepion; species Ascarosepion bandense. The sequence continues at coordinate 1,738,183 of JBBBDQ010000860.1, read as the reverse complement.
CACTATTAAAGTTACTCGTATGTTTGTGAAGGAAACACAGATAGGTTTGGGCGATTTATGACCAGCTGATTTAGGCTTGCTGTTTTGTTTGTTTAATTTCATGCTGGTTATAGTTGAGGATAGAGAGAGGTCTAGAGTAGGGTCAGATGGTTGTTAATTGCAGCAGGTGAAGGATGTAGAATGGCGCCGCCTGCAGCATAATCTGGCGTCGGGGTTGCCCATCGGAAATTCATGCAGGGACGCCCGTCCATGCGCGATAAAACCGATAAGATGTTTAGAACAAGTAAAAAACAAGTAAGAAAAAAGTGTCTTTAATTTAAGTTGTTTAACTTTAACAAGCTTTTTTAAAAGATTTTTAAAAAGATGATATATATATATATATATATATATATGTGTGTGTGTGTGTGTGTGTGTGTGTGCTTTGTGTTTGAAGTGGTCTTAAATTATTATATGTGGAAATGAAGAGACAATGTCTGTTGAAAATACTAACATGTCATATGATACAAGTGTTTTGTCTTAAAATCTCGCAAGAAAATTGCGATCATATGATCATTGTAAAACATCACGTTGTTAGTTTTTATTTAAATATTATTTTTATGTTTCAATAAAAATGATTGCTTAAAATCGAAAACGGAAAAACGATTTCCGATATTTAAATATTTACAGTTTAGAGCCAGTATCCTTTCAGGCTGAAGGCTCTAAAAATCAAATACAATTTTTACTGCTAGATTTTAAGAGTTGCTTTAAACATATTTCCTTTGTTTCATTTTATTTCTATTTCTTTATTCATGATGAAAAATTCATATCTTAGTTTATTTTCTTTTCTGATGCCTGATTCATCTCCGAAATAATTTTTCAGTGAAAAATTGATCCGCTGAGGGAAATTGTAGAATAATAGATAAATGATACGACAGTCTAAACGCATAAAAATATTTACCCATTAAAATATAAAAAAATCAATAAATTACATTAGACGTCTGTCAGAGAAAACAAAATCTGTGTACACACGAGCGCGCTCACGCACACACATACACACACACAAACACACACACACACACGCATATATGGTTAAAAATAAATCTTTATATTTACTTTGATAATGTTCCTCAAAGGACGAAACGCGTTGGTCAGAAACAGTTCTTCTCGGCGTTGTGGTGTAGGGGATATCGGCTCGGAATGAGAAATCGGAGAGTCGAGTTAGAATTCCAGTAGAATTCGTTGTAGTCACTTACGAGCATATATCCTTTGGAATGGTCCCTTTCCAGGTGTGGGTTCAGAAGCTAGGGAGATGTTGTTCTATAGCCTTGTTTGGTAAACATTCTCTCGCAGAAAATAATGTGAAACAACCCTGGCAATACTTCTGTCTAGTTAGTCATGTCTTTTTCAGACATGGCCGCCTAAGCGTGTATCTCGTATGGCAAAATGATTGACTTGTTTTGTCTTCACAGATATACACTATCGGTAAATAATTTGGACACCTCGATGTGGTGTAAGGTTTAACAAGCTTGTCTAGCTAGAATCATTAAAACCGAGTGGTGGCTTCAATCTTCAGTGGGTACCGCATACACTCAGAATTACGCCATATTTAAGCTGCGCTTAGAAAATCAATATCTGAAAACAATTTGCACACAATTTGTTTTGACTAAGAACAAATCGCCTGAACATGGAGAGAGAAAGACTTGAATAAAACCGAACGCATGATCATTAGAAAATGAGATCCCTAAAATGCCAGTTACTAAGCGGGGACACTAAAATTAAAAAGGTATAGATAGATAAATCCCGAGGAAGCGTACTGACTGATGATGGAAAGTGCGGCACCGAGATAGGAAGGCGGATTGGCATTGCCAATTAAGCATTTAAAAACCTAAGAATAGTATTGTGAGATAGGAAAATTTTGTTGGAGACAAAGTGAAAGTGTACAGGATTTTTATGGAAAATCTGTCCTTATATAAGGCAGCAAATAATGGGAGATCTCTTCAAAGATGAAGGAAAGACTAAAACCAAGGAAATGTGATTCTACAGAAAGAGATGCTAAAGATACCATGGACCGAACATGTAGGCTTTGATGAGGTTTTGAAGAGAAAGCAAACTAAAAGTAAACTTATAATTGGCATCAGGAAGAGACTGATGAGGTTTTTGGGGCACGTAATTAAACAGGAAGGTTCGGATAACCTAATAATCACACATGGAAGGAGTGACAAGAGAAAGAAGAGCCAGACCTACTTGATGGTCTTAAGCAAGTGGTTATCGGAGAGGGGTTTGGGAGAGAAACCAAGAGGAAAATATTAAGTGACAAGGGATAGGGGCAAGTAGAGATCCATGATCGTCTACGTTCTAAAAAGACACGACGCATAAAGAAGAAATAGATACATAATGATATGACACACAATATTAGATAAGAATGCCGTTTCTTATCATAAACAATTACATCCTCTGCTAAACGATCCTAAAAAGAAGTATGTCAGCATTTATTATAGGCGGGTTTTAACCTGAAAATTACCTACTTACATCCACTTATATTTTTCTACTTATATTATATTATATTTACTTATTATTATATATTATATTATTATATTATTATTATATATTATTATATTATTATTATATACATATTATATCCACTTATTATTTTTCTACTTACATCCTACTTATAGGCGGGTTTTAACCTGAAAATTACCTACTTACATCCACTTATATTTTTCCACTTATATTATATTATATTTACTTATTATTATATATTATATTATTATATTATTATTATATATTATTATATTATTATTATATACATATTATATCCACTTATTATTTTCTACTTACATCCTACTTATAGGCGGGTTTTAACCTGAAAATTACCTACTTACATCCACTTATATTTTTCCACTTATATTATATTATATTTACTTATTATTATATATTATATTATTATATTATTATTATATATTATTATATTATTATTATATACATATTATATCCACTTATTATTTTTCTACTTATATCCTACTTATAGGCGGGTTTTAACCTGAAAATTACCTACTTACATCCACTTATATTTTTCCACTTATATTATATTATATTTACTTATTATTATATATTATATTATTATATTATTATTATATATTATTATATTATTATTATATACATATTATATCCACTTATTATTTTTCTACTTACATCCTACTTATAGGCGGGTTTTAACCTGAAAATTACCTACTTACATCCACTTATATTTTTCCACTTATATTATATTATATCTACTTATTATTATATATTATATTATTATATTATTATTATATATTATTATATTATTATTATATACATATTATATCCACTTATTATTTTTCTACTTACATCCTACTTATAGGCGGGTGTTAACCTGAAAATTACCTGATCCACAGATGATATGGTATTGAACTAGAATCAGAAAGGAAACACACAAAAATCTTTGACAAATAAGTTAAGTATCGCTTGACTTGTTTAGACAAGCTTATCAAGTATATTAATTAAAGTCCCAAATTATACATGATAAGATTTCAAGAAGCTCAAGTATTAATATATATCTTGATATCAGTCTTACTATATGGCACTGAAAGTTGCACAGTCTTCTCAAAGATGAAGATGAGACCAAACACATTCATCAGAATTGTGGTTTTGCATCATTATTATTGAATAGTGAGTTCTTAGTGAATGCTGCGATTATTATAAACAGAACATGTCAGCAAAGATGAAGTCTTCGAGAAAAGAGGAAAAAAAGGCACTTGTACATAACATCATGAAAAGAAAGTCCAAATCTCTACAGAAAATAATGAGAAAAGAAGACTTGGAAAATTTGATACTGATAGGTTAAATCGAAGGCAAAACGAGCAGAGGAATACAACAGATAACATACATAGCGAGGTTCGGTAAAAGAATGTCAGAAGAGAGTTCAGAAGAAACAATGGACAATGAATTGTGGAGAGCCCTTATTACAAACTTCTTGAAGGGACACAGCACATTAAAGAAGAAATTTTGAAATTACTTTATAAATAAACACCTCTTCTTCTTCTTCTTCTTCTATGTCCCCTGTCCTTTCCGGACGTAGGCGATCATGGCTTTCCACATTTCCCTATCTCTGGTGGCCCTTAGCACGCTTTCTCCTGTTACACTATACAACCCTCGTTCCGTGATTCATCAGATCAGGCCCTTCAAATATGTTATCCGCTGATTTCATCTGTCTCTTTTTCCCTCTATCTGGCCTGTGAGTTTCAGGTTCTCCAAGCTCTCTTTCCTCATTGCATGTCCCAGAAACTTTAGCTGTCTCTTCCTAATGCTCAGTATGAATTACCTTTTTGTTTCCATTCTTTCCAAAACCTCATCATTACTATCCACTTCAAATCATTTGATTTTTTTATTACTAGAATTTGAAGGTATTAATAATGATTTACTGATGCAAGTACTACCAATTAATTCATATCTGGAAAAAAAGAATTGGATTATTTAACCTGTACTGCGACAAGTGTGTGTGCGTTTTGGTGCAGTGGATATCGACTCGGAACAACAAATCAGGGAGTCGAGTTCGAACTTCAGTTGTATTCGTTGCATTCACTTACCACAGATACCCTTGGGAAAGGTATTAATCCATCTTTTTCCTTCAGTTATGGGCTAAATAACAAGACAGACTGGGTTCTATAGCTTTGGCGGACAACCAGTCTACCGCAGAAAGGAATGACAAACTACTGCGGTATAATATCCTGCCCAGTCAGTCTTGTCTGATTCTAGACATGATCGTCCAAAACGTTATATCACGTACGGCACTTAACTGACTTAACTAACTGCGACAGTATTTGGAAATTCACCAGCATTTATTTATTTATTTATTTATTTATTTTTTTATAAGCGTTTCACCCCGAGCAAGGCATGTCACTGCCACTATTGTGCAGGGGGCTACGTAGAGTGGAGAAAGGCTGATTAAATATAGGAAATATCAGAGGGTGGGTGATAGGCGGGTAAGGATACCGAGAATGAGGGTTGGGTAGATGAGAGTGTTGTGAGAATAGTTGGGAGTTAGTGTGATAGGAGGTGTCTATTGACCCTACATTTAAACACCTGGAGATTGTAACTGTCGGGAAAGCAGAGTTGTGGAAGGGAGTTCCACAGGCGGGAAGCGCGAGAAAAGAAGCTGTTGGAGTAGAATTTACGGTTACATCTTATTTGTTTAACTGTAAAAGGGTGGGACCTAGTTGCTAGTCTAGTATCTCGTGTAAATTCGTGCTTAGGCGGCACCAGTGATCTAAGCTCATCGGAGCAGAAGCCATGAAAGTACTTCTAGAAGAGGCACAGGGAAGCCACATCACGCCGGTGTGAGAGCGGCTGCAGCCGGTCTGCCAAGTCAGTATCAACCACGTTACAGATCCTCCTTTGTATTTTGTCAAGAAGCCCAAGGAGAGCAGTAGGGGCACCCGACCAGATATGGCAGCAATATTCAATACACGGGCGGATGGTAGATTTGTATATGTGCAGAATAGATTCAGGTGGGAAAAATTTCCGGGCCCTGCACAGGGAGCCCACTTTCATAGCTGCAGATTTGGCAATGGATTCAATATAGTCATTCCATTTGAGGTCCGCCGAGAGTGTAAGGCCAAGGAGGCGTAGTATTTTACTCTCTGGGAGGCTAGCCTGTCCCATGCTAATGGGAGGTAGATGCGATTGTCTATGGTGATTAGTTGATAACAGCTTTGTTTTGGAGGCATTGATATTTACCAACCATTTCCTGCCCCAGGTCACTACGGATTGGAGGTCCCTTTCAAATACGGCAGCGAGGTTCACTTTGTCGTCCAGACCTGGTTTCTGATCGATGCGGGAGTAGATTGTTGTGTCGTCTGCATACATGCCAACTTGGGATCTAATGGTGTCGGGGTGATCATTAATGTAGATCAGAAAGAGCGTGGGACCTAGGATAGAACCTTGAGGGACGCCCGCGTTCGTCTGGTAGTTTTGAGAGGCATGCCCATTTAATACCACGTTCAATGTGCGGTTAGAGAGGAAAGACTGGATGAGGTCAAACAGATGTCCAGTTATCCCATAACTCCGCAGTTTGCACAAGAGGCCAGCATGTCAGACCCTGTCGAATGCTTTGGAGATATCCAAGGCAACGTTTCGGGCTTCACCATTCTTGTCAAGTGCCTGGTATATGTACTCGGTAATGGTCGTTATCAGCAGTAGACCTGGTGAAGCGAAACCCATACTGTTTGTCAGAGAGAAGCCCGTTGGCCATAAGATGCTGAATCACCTCGGCGTTGATAATGGCTTCGAAAACTTTGCCAAGGATTGGAAGGAGACTAATAGGACGGTAATTGGCGGGGTCTGAGGGTTCGCCAGAATTCTTAAATATAGGTACTACGCAGGAGGACTTCCAACAGGCAGGAAAGCAGGAAGCAGATAGGCAGAGGTTATAGAGTTTAGAGAGAACAGAGGAGAGTTCTGGGGCACATTTCTTCATTACTATGACTGGGATTCCGTCACCGCCGCTCGCTTTGTGTGGGTCAAGTTGCGCAATTATCTTGGCGACCAGCGAGGGTGTAATGTGGACGTTATTTAGTTGAGCCTTAGTTCTGGGTGGGAAGTCTGGTGTAGGTATTCCTAACGAGTCCAGTGTCGAATTGGTTGAGAATCTACGGGCAAAGCATTCAGCCTTGTCGGCTGGGGAGGTAAGAACTTCAAATTCATTGATTAGTGGGGGTATTGAAATCTTGTTCCTGCTGAGCACGCTTTTGCAGAGACGCCAGTAATCGAGATAACTGCATCAGTCTCTTCATTACATATACGTGTTAAACATTAGAAATTGTATCTTGAAAAAATCATTGTGATTATCTTAAAATGGCTAATGCTATATTCACAGACATTCTCGCAATCCAGCCTTAAATAACTTAGTGTTTATAAGCAGCATATCTCAACTATAACTCTCACCACCCATATATTGTAAAGAAATGGACCATTTTTTTTAATCATATTACCCCAAGCAAGGCGGTCATGCCACTGATGTGCAGGGGGCTACATAAGAGTGAGAAGATTAGAAAAGAGAAAAACCGGAAACCACATCCTAAACAGGAAACAAGGGATGAGCCTCTTCACCTGTTCAATAGACGTGCTTACAACATCGAGCAAAAGTCATAAGCAGCCCAGAGGCATATGAACCTGATATAGCACTACAACGTAGCAACTACACTGGGTACATAACAGTAGCTACGGAAACCTCAGATTTAATGGTATTAGAGAATAATAACTATCAGAAAACAGCCACGGTTTGCTTATAAGAAAGAATACAAAAAAGATCTGTGGTTCATATAATATCAGGACGACCTTAAGTTTTTCAACACTTAGCAGATACGTCTCCTGGGTAAGACATTGGATCGAGGAAAATATGACTAAGGACTCTGCATGCTGCACTAAGAGATATAAAGGAGAAACGGGCCGCCCCATTAAGATAAGGCTACACGAACACCACGAGGCCATAACACGAGAGGAATTAGAAAAATATAGCTGAACATAAATTGAAGGAAAAAGGAGATTAGCTTCCACTTTGGGATGAAGTTGAAAAAAATAGAGATGGAAACTGAAGGTATTAGAGCATATGACACGGCCAAAAATATCTCCTAAACCTGCCAAATGTAGAAACGAATACAATTAGAGAACCAGCGATAAAGCTACAGAATTCTAGTTACAATCAAGACTCTAGTTCTAGTGAAAAAAAAGAAAGGTTATTGAGACATTAAGTTTATAAATACGCAATATTCATACACAGATGTACTAAAGTACACATTGCTCAGTGGATAAAAACGTTCATGGATCCAGTTGATTGATCCAGAATTTTCTGAAATCGATATCTGGCATCATTAGTGGCGAACAAACTCTTAGAAAGTTGAGTCAAATGGAGATAACTAAGACCTCTGGAAGTTACATGACACATAATGAGAACAATCTACACATAGTGATCGAAATAAAGAGTTACATTCAAAGTTTCAGTCACCTGATGACGGTCGGAGCGTACAACGGTCAAAACGGCATAAATATGACAATAAAGATGAGCACAACACTCTGAAAAATGTATATAAAGCTGTGAAACATTAAATATTTCAAACGGTATTATATTTCATCATCCGGTCTGCATATTTGGTAAAACTTATTGATGAAAATGCGCACTTCGGCTGGTGTTCAGTGTGCATACCCCGTTCAATGACAGATATGCGTTGTGGTGCAGTGGATATCGACTCGGAACGACAAATCGGGGTGCCGAGTTCGAATTCCAGTTGAATTTCTTGCATTCACAAACTGACAAGTAACCTTAGGAAAGGTATTAATCCATCTCTTCCCTCCAGTTATGGGTTAAATAATAAGACAGATTGGGTTCTATAGCCTTGATCGGCAACCAGTCTACCGGAGAATGTAATGGCAACGTTCTGCTGGATAATCTTCTGCCAAATCAGTCATGTCTCATTCGAGACATGATCGCCCAAGCGTGTATCACGTATGGCACTTAATTGACTGACCCCGTTGCATGTACGAGTAGAATGTGTTTAAATGAAAAACATAAATTTCCTTCAGAGAAAAATTTTCGTGGCCGATCCATCAAATGACATTGAATTAAAGCATGATTTCACTTTTAAATGCGGATGCAGGTTTGAATCCCATTATATGGCACATTTACTTTAATAAGATAATTGGAGTGTGCAGGTCGTTAGACGAAATTTAAATAAATATAACAACACACACACACACACCCACACCCCCATACACACACACACATATATATATATATATATATATATATATATATATATATATATATATACAGTAAAACGAACCTTCAGATATTAGAGGTCCTCTACATTAAATCAAAACAACGTACACTTAATAAAATCACATTCCAATCTGGTCACAACGCATTACATTGAATTTAGTTATATGGTGGTTCTGTTAACATTTTGGTCTCATACGCGGTGTGACGTCATAGAACCGCACTACAAATGTACGAACTGCGTCTGTATTTCGGTGACGGTTATCCTCTCATAGCAATGTTTTATGTCAACACAAGATAAAATCATCTTTGATGGTGGATGTAGTTTTTGTTAACGCCCCTTTATTTTATTTTATTTTATTTTTTTTTGTGAGTTGCTTTATTCACATACTCCAATGTTTCGTTTTTTTCTTGTCCTATTTACTGGTCTTTCGAGGAGTTTTATTTTATGACAAATTTTCGTACACATAATCTTTCCTTAGCATTACTGGTATTTTTGTTTTTAGGAGTAACTTATTTCAACCAATTTACAAGTTATATATTCTCATTTAACTATAATATAATATGCAAATATTTATCTTTAGCAAATTTTTAAGTATATATTATTTCTCTTAGTTGTTAAACGAATTTATTCTGTTAAGGAATTTTGTATTTAATGGTAATTTTAACTAAATTTACACGTTAGGTTTTTTATAATTAGTATTTAACATGTAAATATTTTTTGATTAACTTATTTTTAAGCATTTTTGTAAATTGTTTTGTCTTTTAGTTGTTAAACAGAATTTTCATTAAAGTATTGGTCTCTATCTCGAATTATTTATGACACATCTAAAATGCGTTATAAATGATTCGATGGAGATTCTTTTTGTAAATAGTCTGTCATGATAATCACGTTATTATAAGTATCTCGTAAGATATAGTTAGAAAATAGGAATAAAAAGCAAAGTCATAAAAGAGATAGACCAAACAAAAGACATAATAAAAAAGTTAAAAATTGGAGGAAGAAAAAGGAAAGTCGTAAGACGAGACAATATAATATAGCTGTTTATTTTATTTTATTTTATTTTATATATTGGTTGACTTTCTTTTCTTCAAAAAGACACCCCGTCTTCGTCGGATGTAGGAATACCAGTACAACACAACCAAGCATACCCAATCTATAACATCGAATAGCCCACAAGTGAGGCCTTGATAAATTACCTTTTCTGGGGAACTTATATAATGCACGTCCTATAGCTAGTAGCAATATTTTTTCTTTCTGGGTGCGAGCCGAATACTGATCATATTCGGTTGGGTCGTCTATCGAAGAAGTCTGTTGTTTATTGAGACCCGAAACTTCTAATGACATGAGAGCAACAACACTGACGACGCACTTGAATTCGGCACTTTAATGTGTATTTTAGTAAACTCTCTGAAGATGGCTCATGTGAGTCGAAATCTTAGAACCAGCATAATATAAAATATTCAAATGTTGGACAATTTTTGTCATTATTTTCAACTGAAATTAAAGCCAAAATACAATGTTTAGAGCGGCGCATGATTAAACGTAATAGACCTTCATTGTCTGTTACATTTAACAGTATATGTTTAGAATATATATATATATATATATATATATTAGAAGTAGTACAAACTAATGTGTTGGCAGTCCGCTGTTTATAGGGATTTACTTTATTAAAAGTGCTCGATACTTAATAGACCATTATACATAGTAATATTTTTATTATACGTTTATAATTAAAACAGTTTACTGGGACAATTCAGTCGTTGTGTTCCGGTACTTATTAGCACCTAGTCAGGCAGTGAAATGTTTATTTTTGTTAGTAGTTATATATAATAGCTTAAAAACAACACAATTTTACAGATAATTCAGGTGTTGGTACGGGGTTCGGAGTGTTGTCTCAGTGAACCAATAGATGGTCAATTCATGTCGGATCGGAGAAGTTTGATAGTAATAATAAAGAGGGAAAGAGACAGTGATGAAATAAATTGAATGATACATATATAGCATTTAGCAAGTCTGACAATTTATTGTGAGTCATTGTGAAACGGTTACAGGATTTTCTTCAAGTTATTTTTCATATAAAGTAGAGAACAAGAATTAAAGATGGGACAATTTTTTTTCAAATACACTCCACGTCAAATACAACGAATCTTATGTTGCAGTAAACTATGTTTTTATTATAAACTTATAATGAAAGATATTATAATATATATATATATATATATATGTATATATATATATATATATATATATATATAACATAGTGATGATCCACGTATACTGTCTTAATATGTATAGGAAAAACTACTAAAACGTTGTAAGTTTAAAAATGTATTTTTTGACAGTATTTATTTATTTCTATTATTATATTTGATATTTCAGACAGTCCTTTGTTTCTGTTGAAAGGCCGAGGACGGTCTGAAATATCAAATATAATAATAGAAATAAATAAATACTGTCAAAAAATAAATTTTTAAATACTGTCAAAAAATACATTTTTAAACTTACAACTTTTTAGTAGTTTTCCTATATATATATATATATATATATATATATATATATATATATATATATAGATAGATAGATAGATAGATAGATAGATAGATAGATATAATTAAACATTTTTTATTTAAAATAATTTACTTTACATTGCGACACGAAAATTTCTGTTTTGAGATTTTACATCGTCATCAATGTTGATTTATTGCTGTGAAAATGATTTATGTTTGAATGTATAACTCAATAAGCTTGTTATTTAAAAAGTTAATATGGATGGGGAAAGACAGATAAAATCAAGAGTATGTTTAATTTGACTAAACAAAATGCAATTCAGTTTTTAAGTTTGGAAATATAGGTTATATATTTAGGGAATGCAGGTTGTCTGTTTTCCATCTTAACGGTAAAAAGTGTCAGTTAATCGCACCATTGTCTAGAGGGCTTTACTTCCGGTGTGATGTAACCATTTTTGTTACAAGATTATTGTCTTAGCTTTCTCTGTATACCAGCATATTTTATAAACAAAAAAGGAAGAAAGAAAACATTATATTTTTTATCTGATTTAACGGGAATTTTGAGTATGATTATATTATTTTATATTTCAGTTCAGAGTGCATTTTTTCTCAATTTTTCAAAGACTTAATTCATAAAAATTTGAATATCTATTTAATTAATATTATATTATAAAAGAAAACAAATTATCTGGTTTATTTAAGTTAATGAATATACATTTACCGAAATGTTTCTGCTAGTTCTATAAGCCATGTCCCTTCTAGATATCTTCATTTAAGCCATTTCCCTTTAACTATCTAAATATTTGCTCACTACTGTATTCAGATTTGAAATCACTCCTCTTTGAATCAAAACACTGGCTTTAACCAACGCTATTATTCAGTTTACCATTTGTTCTTTCGTGCATGAATTTTGGTGACATTCGATAAAGTACGCCATAAAGAATTGATAGAAATACTCAGCAATATAGATATATTTATACATACATTACAGTAATCAAGAACTACCGGTAGCAAACAGCCTACATACAAACAGGTAACTAATTTAGCAGATATACAAAAATAGAAATGGGCGTAAGACAAATATGTGTTTTTTCACCGAATCTATTCAACTTGTACAGCGAGACTATTCTGAGGACCCGAGAAATCATGCCAGGTTTCGTCATCAACGGCCACAATCTGAGCAATATAAGATACACAGATGATACAGTGCTGATAGCAAACGCGGGAATTAAAACTGCAAGACACCCTACGGAAGGTAGCTGAAGAAACTCAAAAGAAAGAATTACAAATAAACTGCAAGAAAACGGAACACTTGGTCATCAGCAGAAAGAGGAGTCGAAATGAAAGATAATAAAATCAATCATATGCAAAACTTTAAATATCTGGGAAGTGTTCTAACTCAAGGCGTCACAGAAATCCGAAAGCGAATTGGCATAGCGAATGACACATTATAGAAGCTGAGCAGAGTATTAAGATATAGAAAATTTTCGCTAGAAAAAAAAGAAGAAGATGGTTCTGGATTGTTATGTGATGTTTGTTCTTCAATAGAGCAGTGAATGCTAAACAAACTCATCAAAGATGAATGACAAACTTGAAGCAACTGAAACGTGGGTCTACAGAAGCATGCTACGGATATAATAGATCGAGCGTGTGTGCAATTGTAAAGTTTTGGAAAGAAGGTAAACGAAAAAGAACTTAATACTGAACATCAGGAAAACACAACTAAAGTTCCTGAAACATGTAATAAAGAAGTAGGGCTTGGAAAATCGTATATTAATAGGTCAAATAGAGGGAAAGAGAGATAGAGAAAAATAGCATGTAGCATACTTGACGGGCCTAAGCAGGTAGAAGGCAGAGCGTGGTATGGTTGGGATAACAGGAGAAAGCGTGCTAAGAGCCACCATAGATAGGGAGACGTGGAAAGCTATGATCGCCTATGACCTGAAAGTACATGGCACATAAAGTAAGAAGATATACCTAATGTCTCAGTCATCAATTTTACCAGAGCTTACATCACAATGTTGTTTTTCTTTCTACCACTACATATTACTAATTACCAGATTGAATTTACTTCTATTCTTGGACTTAGGAGATTTTTGTGACATTTGATATGCGCTAATTGCATAAAATTTCATATTTTCCAGTGGTGTTCACTCTCATTATTTCATCATAATCCGACAGTCGGCTGAGATCTCATTTTTTCCATATGTAGACACCTAGGCCCCATACTGAACATCAGGAACAGGCATGACTCATGCAACTAGAACACTCTACAAAGGTGAACGAAATAAAGTGTTCAGTTTGCTATTGCAGTCACCTAAAAAAGTCGGAGCGTACAACAGCAGAAACGTTGTGAATATGACAACACAGATGAGGACAACAATCCAAACAATGTAAATTGTGTAAATAAATAAAAATTTATTAAGAAGTCAGAAGTATATGTTCAAAGAAGTCATTTAGATTATTTGAAAGTTATAAATTGCTTTTGATAGAATATCCGTGGCGGTACCTACACTACGAAGTCCAATTATGAATTTAATTAAGCCGATGTCCAATTAAATGAAATAAATTATGAGGCTTTGTCTTCCATTAATTAATTAAAACCTTATAGTGTTGACGTTTACTTGTTTATTTCTTCCGTTTTTAAATAATTTTAATTGCATACGTTTTAATTAATAAAAGCGCATTGATTACTTACTCTTGGATAGCATCACAAAAATTTAATTTACAAAGTACATATTACAATAATATTAGAGATGATAACAATTATGTCTTAGTGAGCATGCAAATACACTGATGAGTTAAATCATTGCCGTCAGTGATATATCACAAAAATGGCAGCTACCGTCATGTAACAAATGCGTCTAAACGGAAAAAGAAGATAAGTCGAAAAAGCGACCTTCAGATATTTATGGTGATATGTGATCGGACATAGCTATGAGATATCTAAGTGACAGTGCGCCAATTCTATATCAAAAGATTATGTTAAAACATTTCCTTAATCTATTCGGTTGGAATAAATGTTTGTAACATTTTTTTAGTTGTTTGTGTTTGAACATTTTATTCCTTTTCGAACGTGATTGGAATTTATATCAGTCGATTTTTCAACGTATCTTCCTGGACGATTTATATGAAAATTATGAATGTTTTTCCACTAAGAAAAAATGGTGAAAATAACATAGATTGGCCCTCATGTTATTTTATGTTTGCCAAAGAATAAAAATCAGTAATCAGCTCACAGGCATGTTGCTGTAGATGAGAATAATTATAATATATTGTTTGTTAGGTTCAGAAGCGGACGTATCCTATCTGGAGAAATTAAGAACAATGCTTCAGGTCCCTAGTCGTAGAAGGCGACTAAGCTGAAACGCTCATTAATGGTAATCCACTTCAAACATCAGAGTAAAGAACCAAGTGGGGAAGAGCAATCTACGAAAAAAAAAAACAAACTTCGAAACACCAAAAAACAAATAGAAGGGGACAAAGAGAACCCAAAGAATAGCCAACGCTGCTCATCCTCTGAACCCTCCTATATAATAGATGTCGTTTTAGATCGAACATAGCACAAATGAGTCATATGTTAGATCTCACAGGAGAAAATGTCTATGAGCATCCCAGTAATCGGCAACGAATTTCACCAACGATGACGACACAGAACATCGCAGAGATAATCTACATATCTAATACGTATATGGAAAATTATTTTAAAACAGATTGTATGCGAAATTTCGGCGTCACTCCATTCAGTGGAAAAAACATTGAATGTTCAAAACCTGCTTCTAGGTTATTTGTTCAAACTCAACAAAAAGTGTATTTATGTACGTAATCTTCCTCTCCTCTTTTCTGTTATTACAAATTTTTGGGTGAGGCTTGTGATATTGGAGCGTCTAATAAAAAACATAATTGTCAACACTTCGGCAGCAGAGAGAGAAGCTTTAGTGAATGCAGTCAGTTAAAATGAGCAGCAGCAGCGTTAATTAGCTGCCAAGTTGAATTTTTATTTCCAGTTTCTAGAAAGAACACTGTCCCACATGATAATCAATAGATTTTCCATAGTTGGTTGAGTCCCATACGTGATACACGCTTGGGCGATCATGTCACGAAGAGACATGACTAACTGAGCAGAGGATTTTCCCGCAGTAGTTTGCCATTGATTTCTGCGGTAGACTGAATCCAATCTATCATGATATTTGACACAAGTAAATGGAAAGAATTCAAAGAAATTCGAACTCTGCTCTCCAATTTCTCGTTCCGAGCCGATATCCACTGCACTACAACACGCATTAAACACCAGGTGCATGACTCTTGGAAATGGAACAATCTACGCAGTTGAACGAAATGAAAGGTTCAGTTCGCTATTCCAGTCACCTAATGAAACGTCGTGAATATGGCAACAAAGATGAGGACAACAGTCCGAACAATGTAAATTGTGTAAATAGTAACTAATGACAACCTGTTGCAGGAAAATCTTCTACCCAGTCAGTTATGATTGTTCAAGCGTATATCATGTATGAAACTAGACTGAATGACTGATTATAGCTCTGTAACCCATCTGTGAGATATCCATGACAGTTTCTTACAGTTTCCTTGTAAAAGTTGTATATTTTCCAGTGCTTATATTGGTACCACTCTTTCCTGTCTTATTTCATATTTAGCGTTTACTAACATTGTGAAACCAAATACAAGAGAATCAAATGTTTCTGGATACTTATGACCAGCCTTAGAGATTGGAAAAAAAATCCCTCGACCGGTGGTAGAAAGGGTGGGAAAATCTACTCGCCCCCAAATTATTTACTCAATCGGCTCCATGTTTTTAATAGTCGCCTTAAGTAAACATAGCGTGAATTGCTGACAAAAAAAAAACAAATAAAATAGAATGTTAATTAAAATTTTGAACGTGTTAGAAAGAATTTAAACCTTTTTTTAAAATAATAAAATATAATCTATACTTTTAACCATAACATAAACAATTTGATGATAAAACTTTATTTTTATTACGTTTGAGCTCTTTTGACATCATGATATGCTGTTATTTTTGTTTTTCTTTTTGGCAACTGAATCGGGGTACCTAAATTTGTAGTTTCTTTCTTCTCTTTGACTACGACCTCCATCACATAGATGATAAAAAAAATAACAAATCTGATTTTCTCAACGATTTAGCGTTTACTAATATTGTGAAACCGAATACAAGAGAATCAATTGTTTCTGGATATTTATGACCAGCCTTAGAGATCTGAAAAAGAAATCACTCGACCGGCGGTGGAGAACGTGGGAAAATCTACTAGCCCTAAAATCATTTTACACAACCGACTCCATTTTTTTAATAGTCGCCTTAACTAAACATACATTATTTTAAGTATATATGACTTTACAATAGATAGATAGATAGATAGATAGATAGATAGATAGATCGATCACGTTGTTAATGTCAACCAATCTCCTTCATTTTTTCACGGCCATCTTTAGACGACCGCTATTTTCCTGGAAACTATCATTGGCAAATCTCTCCCTCAACTCCATAACTGAACTATCCTTTTATGTCTTGTATTATCTATTATTTTAGCACTGATTTTTTTTATCCCCACTTTTTTTAAATAGATAATATTCTTTTGCTTTTTTTTAATCTTTCAATCAAACATGATATTCTATAATTTATATCTCGCTTGCTTGGTCACTCACAGCTCTAATATTGCAGACATTTCGCTTTGCCCACATTTATTTTTATCTTATTTCTTCCCAATTTTTAGTCTTTATCTTTTTTTACTTTCATTAATTGACGCATCGCTGGTTTTAAGATACCTTTTTATTTCTGTGAATATTAACTTATAAAACGATGTTATTTTTATTTATACTTTTATATCTCCATTCTGAAAATACACGATTTAATTTGCTGTCTGAACAGCATAAACGACACGTTATATGTATCAATAATAAAATGTATCGATGAAATGATATAAATAATAATTTATAAATGTCTCTTATACATTCTTATTCTTAAAAACATCTTTCTTTTCGTTTCTTTCATATTTTCTCCTTCACTTTACAGAAATTCTTTCATCGTTCTTTTTAATGTAATTTTCTTCTAACTTTCATTCTCATTTATTTCAACTTTTTTTCCTCCTAACTTTGTGCGAATGACGCTTATAGTAAGTAATTTTAGAAAAGGAAATCGAGGAAGCTGATGAGAAAGAGAGAAACAAAGTGAGGCAGAGCGTGAGAATGAGACAGATAGACAGACAGTCAGACAAACAGATAGACATAATTTCAAGAACGAAAGGCAAAGAGGAAAATATGAAATAGAAAGACGTACAAATTGCTATAAATTCGAATTCTGTATTAATATATAGAAGAAATGAAAGAGAAAATCGAGAGAGAAATAGAAACTAATTGTACAATACCTATTTGTTTTTCGTATTTGGAACTTGACCAGGGTTATATAAAGTAGATAAACAGAAAAAGATTAGAAAGGATAAGGGTAAAATTGGGAATATACAGACAAAGAATAAGACTATATTAAAATAGGGTACATAAGTTAATCTGTATGCTGTAAACTGGTAAAACCCAACTAAAAATCCAGTATTATTTAAACGAAACTAGCAGTATAGTTCTACGTTGCTCGGGTGTTAGGAAAGCTTTAAAACTAATCCATGGTCCTTGGAGCTCAGACTCTGCCTAAAGAATATTTGTGTGAAGTTTGGTGAGAATCGGATAAAAATTGTGGATTTGTATAAAGGATATACAGACAGATAAACAGACGCACACAGAAACATCTTGCCTTTTATATATATATATATATATTATCGATTTTCTGCACTATTGTAAGAACTGCAACTTTAAAACTTTTGAATATCGTTTATTATGTCTTTGCCTATGAGTGTATCAAATTTGATTAAAATCGGACCACTCTTTTTATAACCCGATTTTTTCGATTATCGATTTTCGATATTTGTCGGTGGTACCTCGACACAAAACCTAGCTAAAAACACTCGCAGACGCTTATAGTACAACTGTGTAAATTTTCAAGAAAATCGGTTCAGCCGTTTCGGAGTCTATAGGTAACGGACACACACACACAGAGACACACACACACACAGACAGTTCCATTTATAAGTTTAGATTAGATAAACTAAAAATTTATTAGAAATTTCTACGTATAATCCATTAAGGTTACCAGTCTTAAAAGTTAACGTAGAGTATGAATGAGTTTATGAGACATTTAGTTGTATATTTATTTTTGTTTAGTTGTCATTTATGCTATCAAACAGGTTCAGAAATATTAGTCATCTGTAAAAAAAAAAACTTTATGATCAATGGTGAAAATAGCTTTGAGCAAGTAAAGCTTTTGGGTATTAATGAAGACAACACTTCTTCGAAAATAGTGTACTGAGAATCTGCTGTATCCCCGAGTGTAAAGCAAGCTACAAGATAATGTGTACTGAAGTTTCTATAGCACAATATTCGTGCTTGTGGATATTAGTTACAAAAAATACAAACACAGATAAGGCAGAACAACAATAATTAGAAAAGAGGAGAGGCTAAGTTGGTAGAGTCTTAGAGGGCAGAGTCCGATAATAATCGTCAGCAAAACTCTTCATTATTTACGACTTCCCGGTGTGGGCAAAAGCCGGAGGTAGATGCGACAAAAAAACAATTAATGTGGGCAAAACCGAGTCCGTAATGTCGGCAAAAATTCTTGTCTACTTTTCCCTTGATGAGAATCTACCAAAAACTGGTATGAGTTCCTCTTCGCCCGAAGGGAGAGAGTTCGACAAATTGAACGACTAACGCACGCAGTCGATCCCCTTCTTAATGTCAATGAGACACCGAATTATTTCCGACCTGACCCACGTGAGCAGAGCCCGAGTTAGATTCGGCACAAAGACAATTAGCGTTGGTAAAACCGAACCCGTACTCTAGGCAAAAATTTTTGACTGCTTTTCTGCAGACGAGACTCTAATATTCGGCGGAGTCTCGCCTGGGTTCCTTTTTGCTTGAAGGCGGGTGGTCTGACAAAGTGTACGAGTGACGCAGGCTGTCGATCCCCGTTAGAATGCCATTGACACTCCAAATTATTTACGACCTTTCTACGTGGATAGAAGCCAAGGTAGAGTTTGCACAAGGCCATTCAAATAAGAAAACAGAACCCGTAATCTCGGACAAAAAATATTGTCCGCTCTTCCCCAGGTGAGACTCTACCTTTCGGCGGAGCCTCCTCTGCGTTCCTATTTGCCCAAAGACAGACAATCCGACAAAGTGAAAGACTGACGCAAGCAGTCGATACCCTCAGAATGTCTATGACACACTGAATTTCTTTACTGTATTCATTTTTTTATGAATAGCTTTTTCGATCTACAGACTATTTCATCTTTTGAGAGCGGTAGAGAGGTGTTAGCTGTACTACAACAGAATCAGAATGATGTGTATCAAATAAGAGAAACCACATTATTTGAAGTCTTTAACCCTCTTGGGCCATTCGTATCATATTTGATACAGTATTTCCCTATGAGGAAACATTTGGTATTTCCCTATAAGAAAACATTTGGTATTCATTGACTGAGCAGTCAGTACTGTTTTCATTTGAAATTTATAAAATATTTCTCTTAAAAAATTTTCAGGAACATATTTCTTTCAAGGCTTGTTTTCATACTGTATCAAATATGATGCGAATGGCCCTAGAGGGTTAATAATATAATATGATTAAGGCTTCTACTTGTCATAAAGTGGGGGATCAGTTCTATATTGTTATGAAGTAATAAACAGATCCCCCACTAATTACTACTTAACACTCTAGGGCCATTCGTATCATATTTGATACAGTATTTCCTTATAAGGAAACATTTGGTATTTCCCTATAAGGAAACATTTGGTATTCATTGACTGAGCAGTCAGTACTGTTTTCATTTGAAATTTATAAAATATTTCTCTTAAAAAATTTTTCAGGAACATATTTCTTTCAAGGCTTGTTTTCATACGTATCAAATATGATACGAATGGCCCTAGAGGGTTAATAATATAATATGATTAAGGCTTCTACTTGTCATAAAGTGGGGGATCAGTTCTATATTGTTATGAAGTAATAAACAGATCCCCCACTAATATGATACGAATGGCCCTAGAGGGTTAATAATATAATATGATTAAGGCTTCTACTTGTCATAAAGTGGGGGATCAGTTCTATATTGTTATGAAGTAATAAACAGATCCCCCACTAATATGATACGAATGGCCCTAGAGGGTTATAATATAATATGATTAAGGCTTCTACTTGTCATAAAGTGGGGGATCAGTTCTATATTGTTATGAAGTAATAAACAGATCCCCCACTAATATGATACGAATGGCCCTAGAGGGTTAATAATATAATATGATTAAGGCTTCTACTGGTCATAAAGTGGGGGATCGGTTCTATATTGTTATGAAGTAATAAACAGATCCCCCACTAATATGATACGAATGGCCATAGAGGGTTAACAATATAATATGATAAAGGCTTCTACTTGTCATAAAGTGAGGGATCAGTTCTATATTGTTATGAAGTAATAAACAGATCCCCCACTAATATGATACGAATGGCCCTAGAGGGTTAATAATATAATATGATTAAGGCTTCTACTTGTCATAAAGTGGGGGATCAGTTCTATATTGTTATGAAGTAATAAACAGATCCCCCACTAATATGATACGAATGGCCCTAGAGGGTTAATAATATAATATGATTAAGGCTTCTACTGGTCATAAAGTGGGGGATCAGTTCTATATTGTTATTAAGTAATAAACAGATCCCCCACTAATATGATACGAATGGCCCTAGAGGGTTAAAAACAATAACGACTAAAATGTGCATAAAAGAGCGATAAAAGCTAGTGGGTTAGAGAAACCTGTTTATACGAAAAACTGTTTTAAGAAAAAAAGATTATATTATTTGAATCAACAGTAATCGAAACTGTTCGATTAATTAATACCAAATATTTTCTTATTTCGTATTTCTTTACTCTGCATATTGAAATGTTTTATTTTAAAATAACATTCCGTAATTATCTCGGTTTTCTATTTTTATTATTACCTATCTGTGCCTGCTTCATTTTAAAGAGCTTTGGTCCCACGTAAATGAAGATCCCACTTCCATTTCAGTCGGTCGTTAACATCATTCATCTAATTATCTTCATTGTTTCCAAAATCTGTCAATTGGATCTTCAAATTGTATTTTTTTCTTTATGTTGTGACATTGCGTCTCTTTTTATTAGATCTTAGGGTATCTGATTTGATAAGTGCTTATCATCCTCTCTATTCAAATGACCCATTCAATGTAACCGATGAATATTATTTCGGTTTCAGTCATCGATTTCCAGCTTGCTTCTTTCCGTATACATCCAATAGCAACTGAGTCTGGCACGTACATAGGTGTGAAGAAGCAGTTCTTGGGCCTAGAGTTATAAGTTTTGATTAAATGATCTGTTTTTAAAGGTTTCTCAATCTCATAGTATAACTGACTATGATTAAACGTGATTTGTAGGATTTCCTATCACAAAGTGAAAGTTTGCAATAACAAGAGAAAGAAAAAAAGACAGAGTTAAATGATCGTTAAGCAAGCCAATAATATAGACAACAGAAAAGAGAAAACAACAGTGGTCTCATAAAATGATCACAAAGAATGATGTGAACACACAAAAGAGGGACACATACAAGCGATCGTTGTATTTTGATTCAGATGAAACCGAGAAGTGACTTCTTTTATTGTTTAGGAAAATTTCCAGCATGCATATGTGTGTTTTGTTTATAGATTTGAAGATGGGGTATTCTTTGCAGTCATACCTAATTAAATGAAACCAAAAAAAAAAAAATATGCTTATTAAGCGCTATGAAATATCCTTACATTATCAGAATCTTTTAGAAATCACAATGATTTTACTAATAAAAATCCTAATAACCGAATAAAAATCAGTAGAGAAAAGTTGGATCTTTACATCTATAATGTCATTAACGTGAGTGCGACACAAATATTAGCAGGCTAATTGTCATTGCAAAGGACGCGTTCAAGAAGTTGAGTAAAGTAATAAGTAGAATTGTCGTCTGCATTTGGCTAACCTGACTGTGAATGGGTGGGACCCAGTTGCCAGTCTGGTTGCACGAGTAAACACCTGTTCAGGAGACACCAGCGACTTAAGTTCGTCCGAGCAGAAGCCATGAAAGTATTTATAGAACAGACAAAGGGAGGCAACATTTCGACGGTGGGGAAGTGGCTGCAGTCGAGTCGCCAGATCAGTACCTATCACATTACAGACTCTCCTTTGGAGCCTGTTGAGAACACCGAGGAGAACGGAATGGGCGCCTGACCATAAATGGCAGCAGTACTTCATGCACGGACGGATGGTTGACTTGTATATATGCAGGATGGAATCGCACTTAACTGACATACTAAGTAATTCTAAAAAAAACATTCAAGTAATCTCTTCCTCTGTATGATGAAAAGATTTTGCAAGCAAATTGAACATAAAATAATGAATTAATATCGGCAACCAGTCTACCACAGAAAGTAATAGCATCCTACTGCGGGAGGTCAACTGCCCAGTCATTCGTGTCTCTTCCGAGACATGATCGTCCGAGCGTGTATCATGTACTTAACTGACAGATCTATTACACTACACACATATACAAGCTTACAATACCTAGTATTCGCAAGCGATAACCAATTTAGGTACTCACTAGGCAGGCCTTGTTTGGTTCGGGTGATCATGATAGAATACCTCAAGTTGATATGGCCGTAAAAAGAATAGTTTCTTTTTGGCAGAGATTGTAAAATCATTATTCAAAGAAAGAAGAAATTCGTGAATACAGGAAAAATCTACGACGTTCACCTTAACTTTGATAGATAGATAGATAGATAGATAGATAGATAGATAAATAGATAGATAGATATGAACAAACCAGAAAAAATAAATAGATAGATATTTATTGACTGAACTAGATAGATAGATAGATAGATAGATAGATAGATAGATATGAACAAACCAGAAAAAATACATAGATAGATATTTATTGACTGAACTAGATATATAGATAGATAGATAGATAGATAGATAGATAGATAGATAGATAGATATGAACAAACCAGAAAAAATAAATAGATAGATATTTATTGACTGAACTAGATAGATAGATAGATAGATAGATAGATAGATAGATAGATATGAACAAACCAGAAAAAATAAATAGATAGATATTTATTGACTGAACTAGATAGATAGATAGATAGATAGATAGATAGATAGATAGATAGATAGATATGATATGAACAAACCAGAAAAAATAAATAGATAGATATTTATTGACTGAACTAGATAGATATATAGATAGATATATATATAGATAGATAGATAGATAGATAGATAGATAGATATGAACAAACCAGAAAAAATAAATAGATAGATATTTATTGACTGAACTAGATAGATAGATAGATAGATAGATAGATAGATAGATATGAACAAACCAGAAAAAATAAATAGATAGATATTTATTGACTGAACTAGATATATATATATATATATATATATATATATATAGATAGATAGATAGATAGATAGATAGATAGATATGAACAAACAAGAAAAAATAGATAGATATTTATTGACTGAACTAGATAGATAGATAGATAGATAGATAGATAGATATGAACAAACAAGAAAAAATAGATAGATATTTATTGACTGAACTAGATAGATAGATAGATAGATAGATAGATAGATAGATAGATATGAACAAACCAGAAAAAATAAATAGATAGATATTTATTGACTGAACTAGATAGATAGATAGATAGATAGATAGATAGATAGATAGATATGAACAAACCAGAAAAAGTAAATAGATAGATATTTATTGACTGAACTAGATAGATAGATAGATAGATAGATAGATAGATAGATAGATAGATAGATATGAACAAACCAGAAAAAATAAATAGATAGATATTTATTGACTGAACTAGATAGATAGATAGATAGATAGATAGATAGATAGATAGATAGATAGATAGATAGATATTGCAAGACGGAGAAACATAGTAGATAGGTACGAATAAAAAGAGATATAAAAGTGTGTAATATTTGTCGTGTAAACGTTGATGTCATTATGAAAAATATAATCATATTACGATTTTGTAAATCTTCCTCATTTAAATATCATCGAATTACATACGTCGATTATTTTAATTTACATTCCAACCTTTCCTCTACTCTAAAAACATCGAACCAATAAAAAGTACTATTACAATCTCAGTCAACAATCAGTTTATCAGTTCTATTATCGATATTTTCTTGATTGCGAAAGTAATAAATAAATAACAACATAAGAAGAGCATTAATATGAAGTTTTAAACTGCCATAATTACAAAGTACGACTGCTCTGCTGGAATTATGGCTCGATCCGAATAAATCATTTTCAGAATGTTTTCAAATGTCTGCTATTAAATTAAATACAGACAATTTTATTCAGATTGTAAGCAATGAAAAATTATTTTAGCACCAATGCAGAAGCGAGATGCACTTGGTCAATCCTTTCTTTTTATGTGCAATCTTGCTTGTGGACGTGGGCGATAATGGATCTGCTCAGCTTCTTGGGGAAGAATATAATTCCTTTTTACTATCTCATTCATTGTTTAGGTATCCACATACACATTTCTTCTTCTTCTTCTTCTTCTTCTTCTTCTTCTTCTTCTTCTTCTTCCTTCCTCCTCCTCCTCCTTCTCCTCCTTCTTCCTTCTTCTCCTCCTCCTCCTCCTTCTTCCTTCCTTCTCCTTCCTTCTTCTTCTTCTTCTTCTTCTTCTTCTTCTTCTTCTTCTTCTCCTCATCCTCATCCTTCTTCTTCTTCTTCTTCTTCTTCTTCTTTGCTCCGTGTACCTTCAGGATGTAGGCGATCATAACCTTCCACATCACCCTATCTCTTGTATCGCTTAACACCACGTCTCATGCTATACCGCATAACCCTCGCTCCGCAATCTATTTACTCAAGTCCAAGTATGTCCAACGTTGCATCCCCTTGTGCCTCCTTCCTTTTATCCGTTTCGTGTGCATCAGATACTTCAAGCCTTATTTCTTCATTACCTGTTTCACAAACTTTATCTGTTTTTCCTGATGTTAAATATTAGTTTTCTCTTTCGTGTTCATCCTTTCCAAAACCTTGTCGTTGCTCATATGTTCTCTCCATGGCATCATTCTGTAGAACAACATTTCAACTGCTTCAAGTATTCATTTATTTGAACAGAAAAGAGAAAAACATTTTACTTTATTTATATATATATATATATATATATATATATATATATATATATACGCAAATGCCTTTAAGATGTATTAATCCTTATCTTACTCCTTAAGCTGATGACCTTTGTTCCAACAAGTAGTTATAAATAAATAGCAATGTCTGAAAAAATCATAGATTACATAGGAAAATGCGCGCACAAAAAGCAATTTTCTTAAAAGTAACATTAAACCTGGAAAAGTGCTAGTCAAGTTATTAAACCTGGAAAAGTAAAGGACAAAATATTTTAGTGATGTAAAAAATAAAAATGTCTTACTTACAGGATTGCAGCTAAAAATAAAATTTGAAAGCAATATTTTAAGAAGTTTCTTATTTTTTACTTCACTAGAATATCTTGTCTTTTACATTTCCATGTTTAATGACTTGTCCTGTTCTTTACCAGGTTTAATATAATTTAAAAATAGTACTTTTCATGCGTAGATTTTTCATGTTATCCCTGATTTTTCCAGGTATTGATATTAATTTAAAATTACTTCTAGGGTTAAGGGTTATCAAGTACAAAGAGTTAGGCTTGGATCTATTATAGCTATCGACTCAGCCAATGCAGTGATAGTATGTCATCGCTGTGAAGAAGGATTTTATGTCATCGCTGTGAAGAAGGATTTTATGTCATCGCTGTGAAGAAGGATTCTTCGACTCAAATCAACCGATATAGCGCTAAAATCAACCGATTGAATCAACGGAAAAGTCTCCGAGAAAAATATGTGCCTGACATTTGTTTTGTTAGATCGTTAATTTGTCTGGTGTCATATAAACACATAATGCGTCATTTAATGCCAAAAATGAATTTTCTTTTGTGCATTAATAATTTCTTTTACAAGAAATATAATGATGGTATTTTGAATTATAATAATGTATTTTTATACTGTCATAAATAGCAGAAGCGGCATATAAAAAAAATGTGTCCTTTAATGCCCAAATTTACGTTTTTGAGAGCATTTGTAATTTCTTTTATGAAAATGTATTGCCAGTATTTGTATTATAAAAATACATATTTATTCTTTCATAAAATCAAAAGAACCAAACCGCATGTTTCCTGTATTTGGATTTTTGTTTAATGGCATATCAACATCTGTTGGTTACTTACTGCCAAAATTGGTAGGGTTTTAAGGTTGTTTCTTTTTTTAATGTTCGGTTATAGTGAAAAGGTTGACTTAGCTTTTGATGAAAATTTAAAAAGTAAAAATATTTTAGAAAACTGAAGATGTCATTTAGTTTTCATTCCAAAATTTATTGCTTGTAATAATTTTTTCCTTCAAAAATGTATTCTGGCAATATATTACTTCCTTCAAAAATGTATACCTGGTAATATTTTTCTTTCAAAAATATATTTCTTCCTATAAACATCTATTTTTATACTTTCATAGTGTTTTGACTCCAATTTCGGATTAACTATTTGTTCATAGCTGACACCCTAATTGAATCAGGGTCAACCTAGGAACAACAGCAATTAAGAGGTCATTCCATGCTCCTCACAACCTCCCAATCAGAGGCCTTGCTGCCGGATGCAGTTTACCGTCAAACCCTAGACCTGTTTGTTTTTTGTTAGGCGGCATTATTAATCTCTTATTAGACATTTATTGCTAAATCTTATTTTCTTGTTAGAATTAGTGATTTTTATTTACAAATATGTATTTCCATTATTTTTGCTATGAAAATATATTTCTTCTTCTTCTTCTTCTTCTTCTTCTTCTTCTTCTTCTGTGTGTTATGCCCCTTCAGAACGTAGACGACCATGGCCTTCTACATCTCCCTATGAATAGTTACTCTTAACAAGCCTTTTCCTGTTACCCCAAACCCCGTTTTGTCAATCATTTGCTCAAGTCAATCACGTATGTTACTCGTTGCTCCCCCTTTCTCTTTTTCCTTCTATCTGACCTGTCAGTATCAAAATTTCGAAGCCCTTCATCCCAGTTATATGCCCCAGGAACTGTGCTTACATATAATACAAAAGTACCTAACCAGATGGGTTTATCAGTTTGTTAACCGGTATATTATGTTCTTATGTGTTATCTAATGCCAAAATCTACATTTCTTGGGAGAATTCATAATTTCGTTTTTGAAAATATATTTGTTGTGGAGTAGTTTTTGCACTGAAAGTTATAATCATGCTATGTCGTTTGCTATTCAACTTAACGTACGTAAAATGTTAGGAACTTGGTAATATTCCACTGAAAGCTGACTCCTTAGTATTCGGCTAACTGCCGACTAATATCAACTGGCTAGTAGTTCCACTGAACTCTAATAGAAGTCTAAAGAACTCCCATGAACTTCCCAAGTACTTCTTCCGTTAACTTTCTGTTAACTCTTATTGATATAAGAGGGAGAGTCCATTATCAGTGGAATAGTTGTGTTTCACCATAACAGTATTCTAGACATTTTTTTAATAATGTTTTCCTTGTTTCTATCATTTTTTATGGAACTGTATTGCTGGTATTTTTCTTTACACTAATGTATTGCTTGTAATGTTTTTTTCCAAACATATATTGCTGGTAATATAAGTTATAAAAAATGTATTATTTTGTTTTCTTTTTACTATGAAAATATATTGCTGAAAACAATAATCAATATGTATTTCTACTTTTTCATAATGTTGTTTTCCGCTGTTTGAAAATTCATTATTTGTTCATAGCTGAATCCCTAGCAGGTGCTAAAACACTAGGTTAGACAATAGAACAACAGCAATTAAGAGGTGTTCTCACATTCCTAAAAAACATTGCGATCAGAGGCATTGCAGCCTGATGTATGTTATCGTCATACGTAAGTGAACATTTAGTTTTGGCGAATCTTATGTCTTTTGAACTGAAAGGAGAGTATTTAATCATGTCTATCCAACGCACACTACACATGAATGAATAAATCTGCAGCATTTAGCACAGATATGTGAATCTCAGTTACCATACGCTTACAATCAGATATGGGACTGATGCCGAGTGTATGATTAATTAAATTCTTAGCTAGATTGCATAAGATAAGGCAATTCAATCATATGTTATTGATATATTCTGAAGATAAGTTGCGTAATAAAAAGCTATCTTCAAAGAAAGTAATGAAATCATCAAATGAATTGTGTCGACTTTTATTAATTAAAGCTAACGCATTCTACAGACACCACCTTTGTCCGTAACATAAGGTCAGCAACAACAGATACAGTCTTCACCCTCAACCTTGACATTGATCAATCTAATTCCAATTAAAGTATAATTCTAATGCAAGTTCTACCTTATTTATAGTACTGAAAGACATCTTGCATTTACAGTGCTGTACAATTATTATTCGACATTTTGGTATTAAGGCTGGGCGGAATTAGTGTATGGCTGAGTCTGGTGATACGGTTCCACGTTGTATGCTTTAGCTATTATATATAGAGAATCGGAATAATTTATTTTACCGACTAGCCATTGTTCGCACAAGTCTTTTTTATTCCATCCAAGAAGATTATTTTAATTCAAATTTCGAATCTCACTTGATATATTGTATCACATTGTTATAAACGGGAGGGAATAAACAGAGAAAGAATAGTGCAAGAAATAATTCTTAACACTGAGGATATATGAATAGAGATTTATTATACCTCAGTTCAATAAACAAATCATATACGTACACTAACAAACAGTTAACAAGAATAACAATCAAGAAGGTAATGTCTCTGTATAGGACGTATGCGTCTATCTTGAGAAGAAGGCTTCCGTCTAGTGAATGGGAATCAAGGAGATAGAAGATGCCAATTGACGTTGCATTTAAATCTTTGGAGATTGTAGCTATCAGGGAAGCAATCAAACGAAGTGAGTCACACATACGGTATGATATTAATACCACTTTCTTGTAGTTTCATTCTCTTAACAATTGCATATTTTCCAATGTATATATTGGTCTACTCTATCATTCCCAGATCTATATTCATTGGTTAATAAATTGTGCCATCTGAGACATGATCGTTATTTATTTCTGAATATTTATCCCAGGAACAGGATTTCGGGTGTCACACTTTTTCAGTATGTTTATTCAGCAATTTGTAGTTAGCAAACAATAAAACCTTCGATTTGAAATTGAAACACAGTACTATAATTTCCGAATTCGCAATACATATTCTTTTGCTTATTGTGTTAGGTTCTTGGCCGCTGTATTATGGATTACTTGCACTTTTTCACCCACTTAAAATTCATTTTTGAATTTTCAGGCTTCCTTTATTACTGAAAAAAGTTTCTTATTTCTTTCACGTTCTTTGACACAGCTCATCATTTAGTATTCTGTATTTTTCTTTTTAGTTATCTTGAAGAATGATTGTAGTTGTTTAGTAAGACAGTTCTTGTCGAAATAATAATAACACTAGCCTTAGTATGAGTATACGATAGCAAGTGAGATGTTTTCTTATTTTAACATCTACTCGCTTAATATCAGTTATGGTAAAAATATAGATGCGGAAATTGTTTTTCACCATAAAGACAGCCAAAGTGTTTATGGCTGATAGTCTTTCACCTCAGTATTTAAAACCAGGCGCACTCACCTGAAGTATCAATTTTTTTACTTGCTTCTTCATTTGAACATACAGTATTCCATTATTTTCGCTATTCTTTGGCAACTGTAGATTCTACTTAAATAACCTTTGTGAAAATCTAGACCTAGTAATTGTGTTTCTGTAATGGTGCCCTCTTACGAGGAAGGAACACTTCCTGTTATTATATATAATTACCTGTGTGATTTCTGGAAGGCAGTTAAACGCCGTTAAGTACGCATTTAAAGCCAGCTACGATTCAAGCAATAAGCATCGTAACTGTACCGTTCGGACTTATTCATTTCTATTTACTCATTTACTATAGCTTACTTATATCTATGCTCTTGTTATACTAATACACTGCTTTGAACCTACGTTCTGTGTTCCGTATCTTACTTTTGGCTTAACCGGTCGCTACAACGTTGCAGCGAAGTTTCGATACAACAACTCCACAACAAAGTGGCGACGATGTTCCAAAGCAAATAAGAGACGAAAATCCACAACAGTTTCTGTAATTATTCCCCTGTTGAACGTTACTTTCGGACAATTATCTAATCCGAAATCTATACTGATGGCATCACTGAAACGTTTGACAGTATTGAGGATAGCCTTCAACTCTTTATTATACTCGGCAAAGAGTTTGATATCATCATAGGTTATTAAACACTTATTTTAAAATTGTGTCCATAGCTATTAGTGTTCAATGCATGCTAAAGGGGGAATTAAGGACAAACAGAACAAAATGGGCGACAGGATGCCTCCTTTAAAGACAAATCATCGTCATCATCATCATCTTTCGATTCCTGGTATGATTACACTACCTACTAAGTCTTCACGAAATCTGAACCAGGTAGTGGTGTGTTGTTATCGCTACATTTTCTAATGTGATTTTCTACTATTCATAACGTCACTGCCGTTACATTGATTAAGTTTCTTTTAGTGTGTGGACTGTATTTATCAAGACACTTGTGGGTTTCCAGAACAACCCGGACTAAAAAGGCGGTTTTAATGCGGGCTATCCGGTCCGCAAAAACAAAATACAAATTTCATGAAAAGTCAGCGCAGTATAAAAAATATGAACAAAATTGTATTTGATAATATATATGCAATATAAACAATTTGTACAATTCTGTGTGTCTTTTGTTCGATAGAAATGTGTCTTTTATATTTGCGTGAATGTTGGTTGAATAAAAAAGTGTCTGTTAGATATTAGCTAATGTTGGTGGAAGACATAAATGTCTGTTTTGAGTCTGAAATTAAAGAGAGTAGTGGTACAAAGTTTCCTTCCTTTTTATGTATCAGCCGCTAAGTAGATGGAAAAGGAAAGTGTTTTAAATTGTTGAAAAGGAGTGAATGAGAATTCCGGAATGGAGAGAGATAGTCAAAGTAGAAGTTGCTCGAATGTGTGTGTAAAACAATGAATCAGTCTAATTAACTTAGAAAAACAAAATAGATTGCACACACGCAAAAGTGTTACTTCTCATTTCTGGTTAATGAGAGATGAAAAAGTTTTACGGCAGTTGAAGGGGTCTTGTTGCAGGCGTTTCCTCTCTTCTTTCCGTTTGTACTGGTTAAGTGGGCAAAGGATTAGTTTGTCGGCACTGGTCCATTTGAGGTCGGCGCTTATCGGACTGTGTGTATCTGACACTGATAACCTTTTGGGATTGATCGGCGTGGCTGATGTCTCGCAGACTGACAGATTGACTGTTTGCTTGAGTGAGGGATCGACCGACAGCTGCCTCTCAATGAGCCCCTTGAATGACAGACTGTGACCGGTCAGGGTACCCTCTTAAATATTGAATTCTGGTCTAGTGGGAGGATCCCAGAACGAGTTTCTCTTTAGCTGTGAAAGAAAAAAAAAGTTTCGCTGACATATTTTGAATTTTCCGATTTATCACCCAATCAGAATCCAGAGTATTGCTTTTCACACAGACCTGTGAAAAAGAAGCTTTTAGCAGTTTGGATCCTCTTTTGCGGGTGGGCAATTTTACTTTTGGTTTTTCCCAAATGTTGTAGCCGTTTGAATCAGATTGTGCGGGTGTGCAATTTATTTTGTGTTTTTTTTTAGCTGGATGGTGGATGATATAGGATTTGTATCCTTAACACTTTTGTGTATGTTTCTTAAGCTGTCATTTCTAAGAATTATTTCAATGTGCTATTTTAGTTTTTTTATCATTGTAACTGCACTTACTATCACTACTACTATTCTTGTTATCAATTGCCACATTTTTTCTATTTGAATTTCCAACTCTTCATATTATAATATTTTTTCAAATTCATTGGTTTCTATGTAACAGTCACCTCGAGAACCTATATTAATTATTAGGCATGTTTTTCTTTTCGGTTTTTGACAATAAGCTCTGCCCTATTTTGTTCATTGTTCGTATAAGAGTAGATGGTGTAATTCCATAGAATGATGACATCTTTCATTTCTTCAACCTTTCTTGCATATTGCTTATAATTGTAACCTTTATCTAACCTTTGCTGCATATTGGTTACAATTGTAACCAATATGCAACAAAGGTTTAAGTAGAGCTGGGTGATGTTCATCCCAGTATTTGTTTACATAATTTCCAAAATGTTTGCACATTGTCCTGTTTAAAGATTGCTTCCCGCTAGCGTGACAATTTTCATATTCTTTTAGGGCAAGTACAGTACATTCTAAAATTAGCTGGCTTATGTTTTCCTAGTATTTGTCACAGAACCTGCATTTTGGATCCACATTAATATGTATATTTACCGGAATATTCCTTATGCAAAGACTCTGATTTTTGCCTTGCAAGATTAAAGCCTTCAGATTCAAACTATAACTCAGATGCTCGTATTCTTCAATGAGTATTAACTTTATCAACATCGGGTTTATTAGCACGTTCTGCATTTTGGCCGTGCAAAGGTTTGTCTTACCTACTTTGTTTCCTCTGTTGAAGAGCTTTATCATTATTTTTGTTTGTTTGTTTATTTTTTTTATAATTATTGCTTCAGTAGTGGGGTCTTGGGTTCTTTCTTGGTTTTATAGAGAATGTAATAAATATAGATATTTTTGTATTTATTGCATTCTCTCATTATTGAATATTTATTCTTTCTCTTTTCATGTTGCTTGACTAATTGTATTATCCAGGCTTTTGTTGTTTCTTTATTATTATTCATATTATTAGTATTAATATAATATTCACTGATTTCTGTTGAAGACTCATTTCTTTTTAAGCCTCGAGCAGTGTCTTAAGGTTAGAAATCGCATCATTACATTTTACACTAAATATTTTATTATTCTTACTGAATTCATGGATAAAAAAAGAATGAAAGGAGATTTCTATAAGATTTTTAAACGTTTTTTGATTGATTTCTCTTAATAACTAAACAACTAACAGAATATAAACAAGATCACCATCTTATTAAGCACTTTTCAGTTGCATACTTTTACACTGGCGGCGTTTCAATGCTTTTGTCACGCTCATTATAAATTGCAGCCAAATTTCTTTACAAAATAAATATTTATAAAACCAAAAAATGTACATTGTTATATTTTTGTACTTGAAAATATTTTTAAATATGAACTTGAGAAAGACAGACTTCTTCATCTATATGCCTTGCCCATTCAGGACATGGGTCATCATAGCTTTCCATGTTTCCCTATCCCTGGTAGCTATTAGTACGCTTTTTCCTGTAACATCGCGCAATCCCATTTCTGTCACCCACCTGCTCCAGCTCTTCTATGTAATACACGGCTTTTTTGTACTTGAAAATATTTTTAAATATGAACTTGAGAAAGACAGACTTCTTCATCTATATGCCTTGCCCATTCAGGACATGGGTCATCATAGCTTTCCATGTTTTCCTATCCCTGGTAGCTATTAGTACGCTTTTTCCTGTAACATCGCGCAATCCCATTTCTGTCACCCACCTGCTCCAGCTCTTCTATGTAATACACGGCTTTCTCTTGTCTCTTTTTCCCTATATGTGGCCTGTTAGTATCAAGTTCTCCAAGCCCTCCTTCTTCATTGCATGTTCCTGGAACGTCAGCTGTTTCTTCCTGATGCTCAATAATTATTTTCTTTTCGTTTCCATCCTTTCGGAAACCTCATGATCGCTCACATGCTATGTCCATGATATCCGCAGCATTTTTGTAGAATCACATTTCAGTTGTTTCAAGTTTTTCTTTCTTCTTTGATGATATTTTTCAGCATGCATTACCATATTGAAGAACTGACATAACATGGCAATCTAGTATTCTCTCCTTAATTCTAGTTAATTTTTCTTGTCTCTTAAATTTTACTCAGCATATTCTGTCGAAATATTGTATAACATTATCAGTTGTGTTTTTCTTTTCTTTTTTTCGTTTTCTTAAACGCACATTTTATTACTACTACTATTATTATTATTATTATTATTATTATTATTATTATTATTATTATTACTTTGATTCTTTTACATTCTCTTACTATTATCATTTGTTTTTTATTTTTACGCTTGATATTATTTTCTTAGCTTCATGCTTCTCTCCACATATTTCTTCTTTTTTATATTATTATTATGATTATTATTATTATTATTAATAATAATAATAATAATAATAATAATAATAATAATAATAATAATCACCAGAGTCTTTATTTTTTTCTCTTTAGTATTCATAATAAACTAAACATAATAATTTTTAGAGCCTTTCATCAACCCTGAGTGCTGATCACATATCAACTGCAACGCACTGGATGGCTTCATCATTTTGCATCATCTGCGACAAGACGTCAGAATTTCACTCAGCTGAAGGCCATTTTATCCACTACCAATTTCCTTCGGATATAAAAAAAATAATTCCATCTTGTTTCCTTTTTTTCTTTACCATTTTTTTTTTTTTTTTTTTTTTAGAAAACAGGATACTCTACCATGAGTTCATCTAATTTCTACATCCGTGGCAACGTGACATACTGGAGTCCTATTGAGTCTAATGAATATTTACAATTCCAGAATCGTTATTATTACAAAGATTATTACTACGACAATTACTACTTTAATAATAATAATGATAATAATAATAGTAAAAATATAAATATGCGGTCATAGAAAGGTATACTGTATCCAATTTCACACCTTATGCAGTATTGTTTCCTATACCAACGATGTTCTCTTTTAAAAAAATTGACTATCTCTGCTCTTAAAGAATATTCTGGCATGACGTTAGCAAATAGAAAACATCTCTATCGATAAATATTCATATTGTCTATCACATTAATTGGTTTTTATATATTATATATTAATTGGTTTTTATATCTTTGAGAGCCATAAATACCCGTATTTGAAAAGAATGCTCTGTGCTACTCAAATACTTATATCTATGGACATCAAAGAGACACGACTGAAAAAGACGATGAAAGAGATGAAATATTTTAATAGATATGGATTCAGATATGTCTTTAAAATCTACTGAAAATATTGTTTTATATTTAAAATATCGTATTATATTTAAAATAATAATGTATATCATACTATTTTTAGTATTCTGCTGCCAAGTGAATAATTGTAAATGAAGACAGAATGGTTCTTTTATTAATAGTGTATAACATGTGCATCAAATGAATTTATAAATATTTGATATTTACCTATATTACAATTTCATCAATGAAAGAATGAAAACAAATTAAAGGTGATTCAGACGAGTTCATCTTTGCTTCCTTGCCTTGTAAAATTTTGCAAAGTAATAATAAGAAAAGAACCATTCCATTTTAATTTGGCAATAATACAAAAATTAGTATAAAACACATACTTTCCTTTAAAAAAATGGGATGACCAAATAATTATGGTCGGTAGCGTATATATATATATATATATATATATATATATATATATATATGTATATATATATATATACTATATATTTAGAACTTATAACATAAATATGTTATATCACTACAAAAGCAGATATTTTGTTTCGACACTACTTGTGTTTTATGAAGTGATAGTGTTGATTTCAAGTAGATAAATTTTAAAAGTTTCACAACTAGCCAAGCTGCCTCAATCATGAAGAAATTGTTACATAATCTGTGGTGACCGATCAAAATACAGATAATTTCTAATGTTTGGAACATAAGGACCGACTCTAACAATAAGTTATTTGGGCAATAATGTTATTAATTATTTAAAATAGAAATTATTATTTGACTATTAGTTAAAATTTACAATAAAATTTTAATCTATTTTTAAATTTATACGCAAATATATATATATATATATATATATATATATATATATATTTGAGATTTCACTCTACCGTTTATTGGTTTACTCGCCCGCGGTCGATTAAAAATTTAGCGATGACACGTGTCCGTTCAAATATAGAAAAAGACAACCCAACTTTTACAAAACAAAAGTATTGAAGATGATACTTAGAATAACCTACAATGACATTTTTGGAATCTTTGATCTTGCTTTTATAGTCCCGGTCAGTGTTAACATTCGTTTAATTAACGTTTCCAGAGTGGAGCCAAAATGTCCCGGTCGCCAAATTTTCTTACCAAAAGTAAAAACGAACATCTGAAAAAAAAGAAAAAATATATACGCGTACTTCTTCCAACCACGCAGCGAAAAACAATTAAGTAATTTTTTATAGAAAATCTTTGAGAACAACAAATTTGTTATATTTTTATAGCTTCTGAGATGAAAGTTGTAGTCAAACAGAAGAAAGACACTACGATAGATACCTCCACTCAATTGTTAAAAAACAGCATATCTTGATGTCAAAAGGGCTCAAACGCAAAAATTAAGTTTTATCATCAAAACGTTTATGCTATTATTAAGAGGAAGCATAAAATTTTGTTGTTATAATTTTTTTAAATGTTTTAAACCCTTTCTAACACGTTCGAAAAATTAATATTTCAATTTTTATTTTCCCTCAGCGATTCACGCTATGTTTACTTAAGGCGTTTATTAAGAGAATGGAGTCGGTCGAGTAAAATGATTTTGGGGCGAATAAATTTTCCCTCGCTCTCGACCGCCGGTAGAGTGATATCTTTTAAAAATCCCAAAGGTTATATATATATATATATATATATATATATATATATGAATCATCTACATACAAGCGCGTATCGCTGCATCACAGCTCATCAGCGTGGGTAGACGTATACACTTGCTTCTGGCCGGGATCTAAACCCGACAGATTTGGTGTCAGTCGGAGTCTCTACTCCCTAAGCCATCAGCGCATATATATATATATATATATATTATTTCTAAGGTATATATATATATATATATATATATATATATATATATATATATACCTTAGAAATAATACAAACTAATGGATTGGCATTCTACTGTTTGTACTGATTTCCTTTATTAAAATTGCTCGCTCGATAATTTTTTTTTCTTAATCATCTCACCCCAAGCAAGGCATTCCACTGCCATTATTGCGCTTGGGGCTACATAGGGGGAGGTAAATAGGAAGAGTGGTTAGATATAGGAAATGTCGGAAGGGGGGGTGATAGATAGTGGGGTGGGTGGGAAGAGTGTTTGAAAGAATGGAAGGTAGTTTGTTAGGAGATGTCTATTGATCTTACATTTAAACTCCTGGAGATTGTAGCCGTCGGGGAAGCAGTCATGTGGAAGAGAATTCCACAGTCGGGAAGTGCGAGAAAAGAAACTGTTGGAGTAGAAGTTGTGGCTGCATTTTATCGGTTTCACTGTAAAAGGGTGGCATCTAGTTGCTAATCTAGTATCTCGTGCAAATTCGAACCTAGGGGGCACCAGTGATCTAAGTTCATCTGAGCAGAAGCCGTGAAAGTATTTATAGAAGAGACACAGGGAAGCCACGTCGCGCCGGTGAGAGAGAGACTGCAGGCGGTCTGCTAAGTCGGTATCGATCACATTACAGACCCTCCGCTGTACCTTGTCTAGAAGCCCAAGGAGAATAGCAGGAGCATCGGACCAGATATGGCAACAGTATTCAATGCGTGCATTGAATACTGTTGCCATATCTGGTCGGATGGCGGATGGTAGATTTATAAATGTGCAGGATCGATTCAGACGGAAAAAACCTCCGGGCCCTGCACAGAGAACCGATTTTCATAGCAGCGGATTTAGCAATTGATTCGATATAGTCATTCCACTTTAGGTCCGTTGAAAGTGTGAGACCAAGGAAGCGTAGTGTTTTACTCTCTGGGAGGCAAGCCTGGTCCATGCTAATCTTAGTACAACATTACATATGGTAATATGTATATTATAAGTTTATACTAAAATCATAATTCACTGCAACACAAGAGCCGTTGTGTTTCGATACACTCTTATTAGAATCTCGTCATGCAGCAAAGGCGTTGTGGTCCATTGGATATCGACTCGGAACGAGAAATCGGGAAGCCAAGTTCCAATTCCAGTTGAATTCATTGCATTCACTTACGCGCAAATACCCTTGGGAAAGGTATTAATCCGTCTCTTCACTCCATTTATGGGTTAAATAACAGGGCAGTTTGGGTTCTATAGACTTGGCCGACAACCAGTCTACTGCAGAAAGCAATGGCAACCTACTGCGGGATAATCTTCTGCCCAGTCAGTCATGCCTCTTTCGAGACATGATCGCCCAAGCGTGTTTCCCGTATGGCACTTAACTGACTGATATATAAGAGCTTAAAATCACGCAATCTTTTAGCAAATCTAGACAATTAAGTTGAGGGCATTTTCTGGGGGATAATCTCAGCTAACCTATAAAAAATCAGTTCATGATTTGTAAGTGTAAAGGAGGATAAAGTCTTACAATTAGTTAAGATCCAGACATTTTCTATACCACAGATGAAATGAATTGAATGATACATATGTTGTAATTTCGTAATCTGAAAAGTTATCGTTTGATCGTGAAAAGCTTACTGGGTTTTCATTAAGTTATAAATCTCCTTAAAGTGGTCGACAAGAGAGAAAAACGGGAAATTTCATTTTTTGAAATACACTGCACGCCAAACTATGTAATCGACATAATTGGTGATCTATCCAATAATCCGTAGCAAATTAATTATCAGAAAGTGTGAGAATCAATCAATATATGCAAGGGGATATATTATAGATGTCTAGGTATTTTTTATTAGGAAAAATTAACTATACTTTAGGTATATTTTAGACGGAATTGACAAATAGAAATAAGGTCTTAAGCTTATTGTGTACATTTTAGTTCTGGAGAATTTAATAATTTGTAATTTTTCTCATAAACATAGAAAACATGGCTCATGTAATAATTTACAAGTTCTGATGTTTTACTGTTTTCCATTTTACGGTAGGAATTTTATTGGCATCTTCTAATTGTCAATAACAAGTAGAAAGTGATGAACTATTGCGGCGGCCATTATTATAAAAATAATGTGTGAATGTAATGGCGAGTATTCTGGGTAAAACCGCTATAATGTTTCATTATTGTGGGATTTTCTCTGATGTAAATAGTGCATAGGTAGACTATATAGTCAGTTAGACATTTATTTGCTAATGGATATTCAGTAGGTTTTCGACAATTGCAGATATTGTCATTGTGATCGTTAATTTTTAGAATGTTGTTGATTGTTTAGGTTATTATATCTGTTTAAAAATTATGTTTTTTGGTTATATACTCAAGGTTATCACTACAGCTATAGCTTAATTTCAGGGTATTTTTGTTAAAAATCACGCTTGGAAAATTACTTTTAGGGTAGTGTTTTCAACATTTTTAGAGATTTTTGCCTTAAATTAGTACTTATCATTTGGTTAAATGACGGTGTATACCGAATGATATACCTCTTTCCATTTTTATTCTTGTTGTTATCATTATATTTGTTGTATTTCAGGTCAGGGCATTTACAGCAGCTGTTGTAAGGGCAGTGTCATAGACTTTTGTAAATATTATAGAATGTTTGTAAAAGATGTTTTCGTTAGAATAATTGTTACTAATTGGCATGGGTCCTTACCTGTGATTCCAGAATTAAGTGTTTCTAACACTCTATATACTACACCATTCAAGAGAGAGGGTCGAGTTGGTAGTAGTTCACTCCAAACCAGATTGACGATCGTACTAACATATTCCACATTTTGTATTGTTGATTCTTGTTAATATATATTTGTTATTTCTACCCTTGTGGTTGTGTTGTTCTTTTCAGATCTTAACCTGTTCTATAACAGTGGCGACGAAGACAATGAAGAAACGGATTCTACGCGGAGAACAAAAGAAAAAACATTTTGGCCTCCGGTCTCCCATAACCGTGTTGACTAAGATTCTGAAGAAACGGATTCTACGGGAGATAAAAAAAATAGACTTTTCGGACACCATCCATAACAGAGATGACTAAGATATAAAGAAACAAACTCTACCTGTCGACCATAACAGTAATCGAATTCTGCACAGAAAAAAAAATTTCACCAAGTTTCCAGAACAACGGGCGACAAAGACCTGAATTCTACACTGAGAAGAAAGGAAAAACCTTTTACTCAACTACACAACTCTAGCTACAAAGTTCTTACGTTCTTACTCTAATATATTAAGCAGGGAGACAGGAGGTAACAGGCCAATCCCAAGAAGCAAACATGAATTACAAGCTAGTACCGTAGCAGAATAAAAAAGGAAAAACAAAATGAAAAATACAGAAATAAAAAATTTCAAACGAGAAAATTTTAACAAATTTAAATGCACAAATAACTTAAAACGCATCAGTTAAAAAAAATTAAAGAACTAAAAAGTAAAAAAAGCGATTAAAAGCATTAGGTATTTCTCGGGGAGAGAATGAAAGAAAAATTGAAAGACCAATTCAGACAAGAATTATAACTTGCAGTATATATATATATATATATATATATATAAACATGAAAACAATAATCAAAAATTAAAAATTCTCGGAGCTATATACATAAAATAATTGAAACCTAACCTGAACAAAATTAACTATGAAATCTCCATAAAATATCCTTAAATACCTATAATTAATAACAGAAGCCATACTTAATATTTCTTGTTTTCTTTCTCGCTAGGTCATCAGCTGTGATGCGACATTCGCTTCCAACGTCTTAAATGCACGAGTTTGTTGTTGCTTGGTAATCTTCCATGGAAACAAAAACAGTTTGTAATTATCGTTTGTTCTTGTTTATAATATATAATGTAATTAGACCTCTTTGAAAATGGCATATGTAAGCCGAAAGCTTAGACTGGATCATTAAAAAATTATGTATCAATATTTTAATTTCCTTTTTTCATTTAATGATAATGCTATTAAGTGTATCAAAGAATATAAAATAATACATAAAGTAAATACACAAAACTTGTTTATATTATTTATTGAAACATGCATATCTACCTTCTTCCACCGAG
Source organism: Ascarosepion bandense (assembly GCA_037127315.1). Classification (NCBI taxonomy): domain Eukaryota; kingdom Metazoa; phylum Mollusca; class Cephalopoda; order Sepiida; family Sepiidae; genus Ascarosepion; species Ascarosepion bandense. Next base: position 1,696,780 of record JBBBDQ010000860.1, on the reverse strand, counting down.
CGTCCGTAACTCTGAGGTTGAATCACCGACTGACGCCAATTCGGTCTGGTTTCAATCCTGGGTAAAAAGCGATCGACTGTCTAACCGTACTGAGCTGTGGTACAGCGAAACAGATCTGTCTGCGGATGACTCTGGCTATTGGGTGCGTGTAATGATAATATATGCGCCTAAAGGTCTGCCTTTTTCCACCGAACGCCCATAGCCCAGAGGTAGAGTCGCCGACAGATGCCGGTTCGGTTGGGTTTCAATCCTGGGTTAACAAGCCATCGGAGTCTGACCGTACTGATGAGCTGTGTTACAGCGAAACAGATCTGTCTGCGGATGACAATATATATCAGTTTTGTTGCTGGAGTTTAAATGTTGTTATACAGAAACTGTACAACATTTTCGTCTGCAAATATATATATAAATATATAAATATATGTGTGTGTGTGTGTGTGTGTTAAGCGCGCTACGTCGTGTAATTCCTCTATTCCTCTATTAGCGTCTGACATCTTAGTTCAGTGACACTTTCGTCAGCGACTTTCTGTTGCTCTTAACGCCTAATTTCAATACTGCCTCTACTTCTATATTTACCCTTGAATAAGATCCTGTTATAAGTTTTTGTTTCAATATTTGTTATATTTTTAATGTATTTATAAGTATAGTTATTGGGTGGGTTGGAGTGATCCTTATATTCCGGATTCGTGATTTCTTTTCAATTTCCTTATTTAACTGTGTGTTAAAATGATGGCTTCAGGAGAAGAAACAAATGTTGCACTACCTTTTTTTTCAAACATGATAAAAACAGAAATAAATTCATAACAATATCTTTTCTTAAAAAAAAGGAAATATATGAGTACAAATTGCCATTTTCGTTATGCATTTTCTTCTTTTATTAAACTGTCGAATGATTTTTCTTCAGTAAATTGAAACAAATTGCCGCCAATTCTTGATTATTTTAAAACGGGAAACTAACCTAAGATATAACGCTAAAAGCTTAATATTAATTTCTCATCAGGTTTCTTCTTCTTCTTCCTACATCCTACTTCTTTTTACCCTCTACTTTCTTCTTCTTTTACTCCTCTTCCTCCTTCATTTTTCTTTCCTTCTCTCCCCTGCTACGTTTCCTCATTCTCTACCTTCTTCCTCTCGTCTTCATCCTTCACCTTCTGTTTTTCTTCTTTTTCTTACTCCTCTTACTCTTCCTCCGAATCTTCGTTTTACTTCTTTTTCTTCTTCTTTTTCTGTTATATACTGTGATTTTTTATGATTTTTACGATCAGTCGTCTCCAGAATTCTTTGTCCGCTGTTGCTCTTTATAAATGTTGCCTTTGTTCTATCTTATCTAAATTTTTTCTGCCACATATGTTCACTAAATAGGTTGTGCGCTCAAAAACCTATTTGCTGCTCTTATTTTCAATTCATAATATCCTCACCATCCTTATGTAGAACTATATTTATCTTACTTTATGTTTCATCTTTACTTGGGATGCTATAGAGGAGAGCTGATATTAAGTAACATTTCAGTACTCGGAGACTAATCCAACTAGCCAACTCTACTTTCTTACGTGTAAATCACGTTACTTGCAACGATATGGGATGAAAAATAAGACCTATCAAGTAACAGAAGGACTCTTGATGAATCAACGGCCAGCTAACTAGAGGTAGTGTCACGATAAAATGACTGTGAAGAAGGCATGGGATATAACGTTCAAGTCAAGGAAAATCATAGCTTTTAACAATCAGTGTTAATAATCTCATCAGACTTCTTCATTCTACCGTGTCTCTATCGTGTTCACAATTTCCAGTATTTTGTATCTCCTAATATTTTTGATTTTAGGTCAAAAAACAATAATATTAAGAACCTTCTCAGCGTAAGAATATTCGGTGTGTATATGGAGGCGGCAAACTTTCGAGTTCAATCATCAGTATGAATGTGGTTGATACTGACTTGGCAGTCCGGCTGCAGCCGCTCTCTCACCGGCGTGATGTGGCTTCCCTGTGCCTCTTCTACAAGTACTTTCATGGCTACTGCCCCGATGAGCTTAGATCACTGGTGCCGCCTAAGCACGAATTTACACGAGATACTAGATTAGCAACTAGGTCCCACCCTTTTACAGTTAAACAAATAAGATGTAACCGTAAATTCTACTCCAACAGCTTCTTTTCTCGCGCTTCCCGCCTGTGGAACTCCCTTCCACAAGTCTGCTTTCCCGGCAGTTACAATCTCCAGGTGTTTAAATGTAGGGTCAATAGACACCTCCTATCACACTAACTCCCAATTATTCTCAGAACACTCTCATCTACCCAACCCTCATTCTCGGTATCCTTACCCGCCTATCACCCACCCTCTGACATTTCCTATATTTAATCATCCTTTCTCCACTCTACGTAGCCCCCTGCGCAGTAGTGGCAGTGACATGCCTTGCTCGGGGTGAAACGCTTATAAAAAAAAAAAAGGATTTGCGACTTGCTGTTTGAAGGGTCCATTTCGTCTCGCCGCTTCCGCCACCAACATTCTTCTGTGAATCCTGATCCAAACACTTCAGGAATAGACACTCACACAAGCTTACCAGTTTGGATACGTGAGGAGACAACTCAACAGCACCAACAAAACACCTTCGACTGTGCGTCAAGATAACGCAATACCGGTACAACTCAACACCAGAACAGCTCATCACCAGAAAAAAAGTAACTTAATATAACCGAATGAAAGTAATTTACTAAGCATTAAACCTTAATTATTACATATTTTTCATCAAATAACGCATTTGAAAAGGCATTATGTAAAATATTAAACTTTTTTCTTGTAACTAGTGTTTTATAAAACAAATTGTAAATTATTAAATTATTTATATAAAAAAGTTTAGAAACTTGGCATTATGATTTACTTCATTAACATATTTATTAAATGCTTCATAAAAATAATTAAATACAAAAACTGTTTCATTTTGATTTGACATTTTTGATTTGCTTTACATGGAATAATTAGAAGTAAATCCTGGTACGACTTTCTTGTAAAATCAGTGATAACGAAACAATATCACTGTTTAAGATCCGCTCCTTCATCTTCCAGTTGCTGGATTATATATTTTTTAAAAACACACACACGCACACACGCCCGCGCGCTCGCACACACACACACACACACACAAACACACACACACACACACACACACACACACACACACACACACACACACTGCATGTTTACAGCTCGGCTTTCCTCTGTAGAACATTTATGTCACATAAAGTTGTTCTCGTTTTCATCTCTGAAGAGACTACGATATTCACGTTCTTAAACTAGCATTTATATTTTATGTTCTAATTTCACTTGCTGGAATTAAAAGATTTACGATTAGTTTAAGAGCTTGTTTCTCTCAGTTTTTGGTAGAGTTTCCTTTTCTTGTATTTTTTAAAAATTTAATTGCTGTTATCTTATTTCCCGAGTGTTTCTTATATCCCGGCTTCAGAAGTGTTTTTTTTTTCAGGCGTAATAAAAATACTAATAAATTTATGAAGACAATGACTTTTCTTGAAAAAGAATAGTAAACAAAAAATCTGAAAATGCAAATCACTCAATTCTCTTTTGCATTTTTTCTCATATATTAATCTGAGAAATGATCCCTGCTCAACAGATGGAAAAGTTCTTGTTGCTATTTATGACTGACTCTTGGTTTTTCCAAGCAGCAGGAAAAAAATCTAAAGTTTAACGCATTTCCTAAATATTTATTTCTCAACAGACTACAGACTAAATATCTGCGTACTTCTAAATGAAATGATGTCTAAGTAAATTTACCGTTTAAGTTTTTCTAGTGTAGATGTTTGATATGTCCCATAAAGGGATATATATATATATTTTAATTCAGATACTTCAATCCAAGGGAAAAAAGCAGGAAGGTAAATTCCAAAAACCCGATCCTAATTAATATTAAAAAATTTATTTTAATATTAAAAAATGATACAGGAAGAGAGCTCCATGTAATAAAATATTACAGAGCAAATATATATTAAAAAAGGATTAATTCAAAGATGTTGAATGGCCATTTCGATATGAAGATCCCCACGGGGGATAACACATCACCTCAGCAACAGAAAAATTCTTTCAGAAACTGAAGAAAAATTAGTCTACTTGTGTTATCCCCCGTGGGGATCATCATATCGAAATGGCCATTCAACATCTTTGAATTAATCCTTTTTTAATATATATATATATATATATGCCATTCAAGGTAGTTAAGTGACTTAGGCAAATGTAACCAGGTAGAACAATCTAGTACGTAGACGTAATAAACGGTACTCGTCGTATGCAGTATCCTGAGACATAGGCGTAATCAATAGTCGTATCAGACTTATGGACGTAGACATCTAGTGGAAGACCAATCGACCTCCGTGTCTCTGGATGTCCTCGCCTTAGACTGTATTTATGGCTAACACCATCCAATTTTCCAGTGGGGAAAACCAAGGTGTATGCATATTCATTACCTTTTATTACATTAGTGTTCAAGACAGAAGCGTATTTCATGTCAGGTTTGATTTTGCTTAAAAACCTGGATTTCGAATGTTGTTACGAAACACTACAGTTTCTGTTTAGTGCCACATTTGATACACGCTTGGGCGATTATGTTTTGAAACAGATATGACTAACTGGTCAGTGGAGTTATCTGTAGAAGATTGCCAGTATTTTTACGGTAGACTGGTTGCCAACCAAGGCTATAGAACTTAAGCCTATCCTGCTATTTAACACAAAGCTTGAGGAAAAAACGATAGATTAATACCTTTCTTAATGGCATTTGCGTAAATGAATTCAATGGGAATCAAACACGGTTCTCTGATTTCTTGTTCTAAGCCGTTATCTACTACGCCACAACGCACATCTTCTATAGTTTAACCGTTGCTTCATAATGTTACTTATATCAGGATTTTTTTACAGTTACTGTTATAGCAATTTAACCGTTTTTCTCCCTATGCAGGGTTTACTCAGATGTCCGTCGCCCGGTGTTTTTCTGTTAATTCTGAAATAAACACTTTATCTCACCCACGATGGTAGAATATTTTTGTTCTGCTGTCCATTTCTGAGGATGCAAAATCTTTTATAATAATGCTAAGTTATTGCTCGTCCTTTTTTCACAGAGTCCTGGGATTAGGTTGCCGATGTAGTTGATAGCGGGCCGAAGTGAGCAATTAGGGAGCAGAATTCGAATTCAACTTGATTTAGTTGCATTCACTTACGTACAAATAACCCTGCAAAAAAGTATGAATATATGTCTCGTCGTTACTCCAAAGCTGTTTGTAAGATAACAGAACATTCTGAGTCTTAAGACATTGCTTGATGACCATTCTATTGCATCAATTAATGACAGGTCAATGCGGGAAGTAAAGTCAGTCATGAATTTGAAAAGATGACCACTCAAGCGTGAATCACCTAAGGAATAAATGATAATTATTATATTCTAGGAAACCTCATAATCACGAGACGGGTAAACAGAAAGATTGACTGAACCTACTTTTGTCTAAGAAATAACTTAGTAGAAATGTAATTGATGCAGTATATCACGATTTACTCGGGCAGTTGGACGTGTTACGACCGAATAGTGAGTTCAGTTTGTCTGCATCTGTTCTCATCCGAGGATCAGGATCGTTATTCTTTCTTTTGGTGGAGTGACTGAGATGGCTGTGAAGTTTGAGACTATTCCTAGAATGCTGGGATCAGGATTTACAGAGGAATGTTAGTGGCGGTTGAGGCTTGACGAATTGGGCCCTTCTAACAGCATGTCGCAAATTATCTTCATGCCATCCCAACTCACACACCCCGAATATTCTTACGCTAGCACGCCGATTATATCAACTGTTTCTCAGATTTCTGAATTGATGTTCGCTTGTGTTAAGGATGATTTCAAATGATCCTTGAATCGTTGTTTAGTGCCTGCGTGTAGCCCCTTGTGTTTTCCAAACAGTATGAAACGCGGGGGCCGAGTTAGACGTATTCTGGACACCTGACACTCTCAACAGAGACAATGTTGAAGGATAGTTGTCTCGCTGCCCAAAGTTATTCTTGCAGAATCTTTATCACAATAATAATTCATGTAAAATAGAGCAGCTTCCTTACAAATTATACGTAAGCATTAATAAACGAAAGACATTATCAATAAAGCGTTGGAAAACTTAACATATTTCCGGAACATTACACGGGAATCTACCGAGTTGTGCTCTGAATTTTGCTTCACGTGCTGGGTTCCTTGTGAGAAGACAATCTGAGTCGAGAAAATCATCCTCTCTCACAATATGCGCTGAATAATTTTGATGTTAGTATTTTCAATCTGACTTTGACTTTAGATTTTTCCCCTTTACCTTTTCTCTTTCCACTTTTGTGCAAATGTCACTTTTTGACTTGACGCTGCGTTACTGAACTGACACCGTCTAGTATTTTAAATGCCCTAGCTTTTCAAGCATCTGACATTAAAGTCTTTTTCTTTATGCAGACGTGTACGTAGTGTTGTTTAGATCTGCCTACGACACATTTTCCCGAGTTAAGACTCCATCCGGAAGGTTCCAGAATATTAGAACTACATGTACTCGAAAACGATTCAGAGCCAGTCGTAGCGTCTTTGCATTAGGAGGGTATGCATTCTGGTATCCCGAGCCAAGTATTTCTTTGTAAGAAATACATCAGAACAGCGCGTGTGGAACACTGTAAAGTGTCAATATGCCACTCCTCTCCATGAATGCTTACGAAACAAGTACAATACACCAGAAGCTTGTTGTTGTTCCATATTGTTGTTCCTACTTTGTGAGCCTTAAAAAAACTACCTGCTATCCACCTAGGGGACCTTGACAAGATCCAGCGGAGAATCAGTAACGTGATCGATCCCGACTTGGCTGCTCAAATATAGTAGTTTTCCACCGGCGTAATGTGGCTTTCCAATGTCTCTTCTACAAATACATTCACGGCTTCTGCTCCGATGAACTTAGCTCCCTGATGTCCATATATATGAATTTACTTGAGCTACGAGATTAGCAACTAGGTCCCACCTTTTTACTGTAAAACCGATATAATGTAAATGCAAATTCTACTCTCTCAGCATCTTTTCTCGCACTTACCGTCTTTGGAATTCCTTTCAGTTATAGTCATCTCCAAACTAACAAACTTCCATCCTTTCTCTCATATTCTTTCCTCCGCCGACTCCACTCTCATCAGTATACTCATTCTTCTCTTACTCATTTCATGATACCCCCAATAATCACTCGTTTTCATATCTTTCCTCCTATTTAACCGACTGCTCACCAGTGGCAGTAAACTGCCTTGCTTGGAGCAATATGATTAAAAAACTGTCAAGAGCTATGTTGAGAAAGAAGGCATCTGAGATCGTTAAATCATATATCCACGTATTGATTACCTCTAACATTTGATCAGAAATCCTGATATAAGGATAGAAGTCCACGCCCATCTTCTTAGCCAGTATTTTTTCGTGATAAAGCATATGAAGTTATCTTAATCCAAATAGCACAATTTACGCTTTTTCTTTTGGGCTTCCATCATGTTTCAAGTAACAAATATCATGTTTATCAGAAATACCTTATAATTATTCCATCAAAATCAATATCCAGTTATAAATTTTCTCATATATCAATACATGACAGGCGTGAAAAAATGAACGAAATCTCAGACAAAACGTTAAAGAACAGCAGAAGAAAATGATTTGCCATCAATTCTCAGAAGACAGAATATATCATTCCGAGTAATACAGACTGTCCAAAATTCTTAATTTCCCAAAACGTTTCTTTTTAACTTCTCCAAAATTGGAAAATTTCGAACCATGCAAGTACATATATATATTACTGAAGTATCATAAGAGAGACTAGAATATTTGAAGTAGCTCTGTGAAAAGGTCCACTAATGTGTGGCTGACTAGGGTAAGAAATGTCTTTTTACTTTTAATTCTGCCAAAACGAAGCTAAGCTTATCTTCTTTAACCCCATAGACAAATTCTCCTACCTCCCATCAGTAAGGATCACGCTAGAAAGCAATACACTGCGTCTCCTCGGCGTCCTTCTCTCAGTCACTCTCATGTAAAACGTCTACATTAAATCAATACCTACATGTACTACTAGGAAGGTCGAGTTACTGTAACGGGCCAGGAAGTTTCTTTTCCTTCAGAATCCATGTTGCACATATACAAATCCACCATTCATCGGTGCATTGAATACTACTGCCATACCTGCTCTATTAAGGTGTCTTTTCTATTCATCACGGGTTTCTTAAAAAATCTAAAAGAGGATCAGTAATATAGTTGATCCTGGCTTAGCAACTCGCCTTTACTCACTTTCTCACCGACTGGATGGGGCTTCAATCTTTTTCTGTAAACATTTTCACGGTTTCTGCACTGACGAGCTTATTTCCCTGGCGCCCCTTTCTACGAATTTACTCAAACTACGAGGCTGACATCTAAGTATCACACTTTTACAGTCGAAACATAACTTCTACTTCTACACTACTATCTTTTCTCACATTTCCCAACAGCAGAATTTCGTTTTTCCGTATACTTGCTTCCCTGATAGCTACAATCTCGAAGATTTTAAGTGCAACTTCAATTGACATCTTTTTTATCTCCTTGATTCCCACATTTCTCTTATCCTTTCTTCCACACCTCCTGTATATTGTTCTACTTTCTTTTCGCTATCCTCTCATGTAAGAAAAAAAATAAATGATGATGAGGGGTGTTAAAAAGCGTACTGCGATGCTCGTCGGCAGGCCAGCTGTTTTTTTTTTCTTCAGGCGCCTCAAGTGGCTCCGTTTCTCGGCCGTTACATTGGGAAGTTGTGAAACAGACACCAAGTAAGGCGCTCCTACTTCAACTTCCTCTTTGTCTGTCTGTCTGTCTGTCTGTCTGTCTGTCAATCCGTACCTCCAACTCTCACAAACGCAGTCCGCCGAATGACTCCTCGTTTTCTGCCGGTGATGCTGGCAGCCAGCCTTTCATGTTATTCCAAGACGGACAAAATTTGCATTGTGTGCGAATATCATCTCGTTTTGGACGAGATAGGCGCGCATAAATTGTGTCTTCAATATCACCCATGTTTCTTTGTTTGTCATCACTGTGCAGGCAAGATACGTTCGCGCTCGTTTCGAATTCTGAGGTAAGTTATGTCTTTCGTTATCCTCACACATAACCGCTCTCGCACCAGTGGCAGTACTGTCTTTTTGGGATATAACTTTTATCAAAAATAACCAACGTTTTATACATATTAAGAAACAAAGAAATGTGTGATAACTTCTGTATTATCAACCTTCTTTTATAGCAGTACATTACAATCTTTTCTTTAAGGTAAAGAAGAATCGAGATAAAGCGATGAGATTTTACAGAAATACGCCAAGAATACCATGAAAAGAACATGTAAAGAAAGAACAGGTTTCAAAGAAAATGGAACCGACTATTACTTAGAAAAATAAATAAGATCTCAGAGATACGTAATGGTAATTTTATAAACTGCGCTTAGATGTGGCAAAAAGGCCGAAAATATGGGGCACCTAGTAAGAGTCGAACTCACTTTCAATGGTTCTAGCGAGACTAGCTTGCTAACCATTACACCATCTCGAAGTGCCTCTCAGAGATACGTAATAAGGAGAGAGTAGATGAAGGCAATGAATACACAATGATTTTTACTTAGAATCAGAAAATTTCCTTATATTTTTAATAAAAAATAAACTTCAGAAAACTTTTGACGGTATTACTTTCTTTTTCTGAGAATGATTATTTGTTGATCATTAAAATTAATTGATCGCTTGTCATTGATAATAGTTGACTTAAAATAATGTTGCCACGTCTATACAGAAAATCAAAACGAGGCCTACTGAACTTTCTGAAATACACAGCGAAGAAAAGGTTACCTGAATATTCTGACACTCACAGATGTTTTCAAAGTCAAGATGGACAGAGGGAACATAAATTAGCTTATGTAACGATATTTTTAAACATAGCATGGACTACAAAAATGTATATTGCTTAAAGCCACAAATATTGTGAATTGTCCATATCTTCAAGGCAAAATGCTTATAAAGAAAGAAGACGGATGATGCTATTTCGAACATATAAAATTGTCTTCCTTTTATTAAATAAATCACTCTTCTTTTGAATTACTAGCGTATCAATCTCACTAATGAGTAATATCGATTTTCGGACTCAATATTAGCAATCTTCTACTTCCTTATTAAACGACTGGTCGTAGCATCTCGATATCGGCAATTCCATTTTTCTTTTCATCAATTATAATTTATTTATTTTCAAACTGAAATGATTGTGAGAAGGTTTTCATTTTATTTTATAGATTTATTATCTAAATATTTCTTTCAACTCCGACTATTTTCATTATAAGTGATTGTCAAAAAGCTGCAACTGAATCATCAGCTCGACGGAAAACCATCTTCGTTTTAATGAACAGAATTAATTTTTTTCAATAAAAATACTCCTTACAATAGGTTTCGATTAGCTGAATTCAAAACATGAGTATGAGTAACTAGCATCATTCAACCATTCTTGTTTATTTATAATTTTCAAGCATTTTTAAATGTGGGGAGGGAGCTGAAAAGTCACTAAAACGATCGAATTCCCTAAAACATCGGATTTAAATTTTGAAAGGTTCAGTATTTTACTTGACACCGTCTGATTATTTATCATGCAAACCACAATCGCATAAAACCCAAAACACTTTCCCAGAAAGCGCCGCTTATATACATAGTGACGTAAAATAATAAATATAATATGAGAAGGGTTTACAAATGTATAGCCTTATTATTAAGGTGTTAATAAATAGAACCAACCGGCAAGCCGAGTGGTAGTATCACAACTGGTGCCGTCACGACCGTCGATAAGAACAAGCGTCACAACAAACGAGCCAGCCTCTAAGGCAAAAAGATGTTACAGTTCTAGAACATGATGATGAGAATACTGTAGACTGTAAGAACGAAGGGGAAAAAGGGTTAAAAACGTTATACGTACAGAAACTATTGACAAAGGAAAACAGCACAGAACGTATCTAAATGCAGGTGTTAATAAATAGTACTCAATGTGTGAGCAGAGCTTTATCATATATAATATAAATATTAATAAATATATACATATATTATCCTACATCTCAGGCGCGACTGAAAGTTCTCGTTATTCAATTATCAAGTGCATATTTCAAACTGACAGATTTGAATTTAGGTTCACACTATGTTCATTGGAATTAAATCTTATAAATTTAAGTTACTGCTTTTTTAATAACAAGATTTAAATTTCATATATCCTAAGGTTACAGGGAGGTAAAACGTAGGTAAATAATTTTAGTTTTAAATTTAAAATTAAAATAAAACTAAAGCTAGAAAAATAAATAGAATATAGGGTGAAGAAATGAAAGGGGCGTAAATAATGAGTCTTAAAAATTTATATATTCAAGTAATAAATGTACATAAAAATGTAGGGAAATTTAAAATTTTAAAATTTAACAAAATAAATAAGATAAAATAAAGAAAAAAGGAAAACGTAAACAAAATTAAGAAATTAAATTTAGAATTAAGAATTAAAAATAAAACAATGTAAGGAACAAAGTTGAAAAATTATCTATGACTTGCTGTAATTTCTCAAAGACAAACCTTTTTTCAATCTTTGTTGGAGAACTTCCATGACCCATATAGTCGAAACGCAGAGAAACTAGGGTGGGGGGGAATAGAATGAAAGGCAATATTTGAATTTAAATAAATAAAAATACATATTTACATTTCAAATTAAACATTAATCTACAGAAATAGAAAATAATAATAATCTGAAATCGAAATATATAATAAACAAATTAAAAAATGTACATGAATGACACGAATCTTTTTTTTTAAGTTAGTCCTAACTACCCAAAAGATACCAACAGCGTAAAGGCGACGCTTTTTTTCAAAATGTGTCCCTCGCCCAGGAAGGAATGACATGAGCAACAGGTGTCTCTGGACCGTTACCCTGCGACTGTACACAACAAAGAAAGGATTACCTTGGAGTCATGGAACGTCAGTACACTCAACAACTGTGGACAACTAGAGAATGTCAAGCAGGAGAGGAACGGAGTGAACATCAATATTCTGGGAATATGTGAAACCAGATGGCCAAACAATAGAGACATCAGTAGCAACAAACATAGGATAATATACGCAGGAGGAAAAATAACAAAAAAAGAGTTGGCTTAATACTGGACAAAGAAATGAAGAAATGCGTTCTAGGATATTGCCAGTTCTCTGAAATATTTCTCCTGGTCAAACTGAACGGGAGACTATTCAACATAGAAATTATAGTTGTCTATGCACCAACAACGTAAAGCACTGGGGAAAAAATAGAATCATTTTACTCCAATCTAGACAATGTCAAGGCTCAATGTAAAAGCCAATAAATTAGAATCATCTTGGGAGATTTGAATGCCAAAGTAGGCTAGGAGAGGGAAGGTATCACAACAGGCAACTTTGGATTAGGAATCCGCAACGAACCAGTCATCGGCAAACTAAAGGTGAAAAAGCCTGGTGCAGCAGCAAAACTGATAAACAACATGCTCGTGAATGATCTCAACCTACAGAAAGAATACACTAACAGCGTGAAAATCTAATATGAAGAAAAAGTTGGAAAAGGACAATCGAAATAGCACTTACTCAAGGAAGCGATAGTGACATCAGCAAACAACATTGCCCCAAAGGAAATCAGGCGCAGGAGAAAAAACGAGTGAATGACTGATGAGGCAGAAAATGAAAGCAAGATGGGGAATAGAGTAAAGTGAACTACACAAAGAAATAAGGAGAAAATGCAGACAGGCTAAGGAGGAATGGCTCAATGACAAATGTGCAGAAGTAGAAAGACTGAGCAGGCATAATAAAGCAGACATACATAAAGAAATAAAAGACCTGACAGGGCAAAAAAAACCTGCTCTTCAACAGGATGTATCAAATCCAAGGATGGAACAATCATATTGGAAAAAGAGGAAATACTACAACGATGGCAAGAATTTATAAAATATCTTTTCCACGACAAGAGAGAGCAACCGATAATACACAAAGATGTGGACAGACCGAAAATATTAAAGTCTAAAGCGGAATCTGCAATAGTCAAACTGAACAGAAACAAAGCAGCTAGACCAGTTGGCATAGTCATAGAGCTGCTGATAGCCCTGAAAGAATTTGGCATAGAAAAAATTACAGAAATAATAAATTAAATTTATAATAGTGGTGTAATACCAGATGACCTCAGCAAGTTGATCTTCATAGCGCTGTATAAGAAGCCAGGAACAAACGAGTGTGAATTCCACAGACCTATCAGTTGAGTGAGCCATGTAACAAAACTGATCGTCTGAATGCTGATAAATAGAGCGAGAAGAATCAGAATCTGGCCAGAGATAGGACATGAGCAGTGCGGTTTCGTCAAAAACACTGGAAAAAGGAATGCCATATTAATGATTAGGATGCTATCTGAAAGGGCAATCCAAATGAAGAAGGACTTGTATTTATGTTTTATTTATTATGCAAGGGCGTTTGACAAAATACACCGCACAGAATTGATGGAGATGTTATGCAGTCCTGACATATTTGGGAAAGGCCTAAGAGTAATCAAGAATCTATACTGGCAGCAAACTACCTACATATGGACAGGTAACGAATTCAGCAATTATACTAAGATTGAAAGTTGCGTAAATCAAGGATGCGTCTTTTCACCGGACCTATTCAATTTATACAGCGACACAATTATGAGAACCCTAGAAGTAATGACAGGATTCGTCATCGGAGACCACACTTTACACAATATAAGGTACACTGAAGATACAGTGCTGATAGCAGACACAGAAAGAAAACTACACGACCTCATGCAGAAGGTAGCTGAAGAAAGTGACAAGAAAGTACTAAAAATAAACTGCAAGAAAATCAAATGCATGGTCATCAGCAAAAAGGGCAGTCGAAAATGCTAATTACAGGTGAGATACTTTAAAATCAAGCAGGTACAGAAATTTAAATACTTAGGAAGTGTTCAAATAGAAGATGAAATGTTCGACACTGAGATACGAAGGCGAATTGGCATAGCGAAAGAAGCATTCCGGAAGTTGAGCAAAGTATTAAGAAACAGGACAATTTCACTAGAAACAAAGAGGGGAGTACCGGATTGTTATGTGATGTCAGTTCTTCAATATGGCAGTGAATGTTGGACAATATCTTCGAAGATGAAGGAAAAACTTGAAGCAGCTGAAATGTGGTTCTACAGAAGGATGCTGCGGATATCATGGACCAAGCATATGAGGAATGACGAAGTTTTGGAAAGGATGGAGACGAAAAAGAAATGAACACTGAGCATCAGGAAGAGACAACTAAAGTACTTGGGAGATGCAATGAGGAAGGAGGGCTTGGAGAACCTGATACTAACAGGCCAGATAGAGGAAAAAAGAGATAGGAGAAAGCAGCGGATGACATATTTGAAGGACCTGACCAGGTGGATGACGGAACGAGGGTTGCATGGTGCAACAGGAGGAAGCATGCTAAGAGCCACCAGGGACAGGGAGATGTGAAAAACCATGATCGCCTACGTCCTGAAAAGACATGGAACATGAAAAGAATATTGAAGTGGAAAGAAAGAAAGAAATAGGCAAATATCAATCTAGTCAATAAACTTAAGTATGTGATCATTAAATCAGTTTATTAATAAAGCAAATTTGGATTATTGATATGGTTTAAAACGGCACGTTTTTCTAATATTTAGTGACTACATTTATCTACATTTCCATTATAATATTTGGATTTATCTACGATATTCCAGGTAATAATTGGGTTCTTGCTGTTGTTTTTTTAATTTCTGATAATGTATGGATAAAGCAATAGTTTGGATGTATTTAATGTTGATTAAAAATAATATATGGTTGTTACATCTAATCTTCTAGCTGTTAGAAGTATTTCCAAAGAAAAGATTAAAACTAAAACTCCAAATCTACTGATTTTTTTGCAGAGTCTCTATATTTATAACCTTCTCCAATCCTCTCGGGAGATCGAAGCCTTCCACCAATGAGATTGTTTTCCAGCCACTCGATCTGCGGAGGTGAGGGTCGTGGCTCGACGAATGAAATATCAACAACTCTCTTTCTTTCGATTACATCATATTTAGTTTTTTCAATTCCCACAAATTTTCTGTTCTTAAGGAATATCTGTTGGGGGATCTAACCTTACTTGACCTCATCAAGTAAATTCTGACATTTTATTATGACTGCGACCATTTTGTCAAATTTCCACCTAGCGCAAAATAATGCATATCGTATATGAAAAAGAAAGAAAACTATAATGAAAAAGAAAGAACATTATATTTCTCTCTTTCCCTCAAATTGTCAGTGAACTTATATATTCCCCGGATTTTACAAGTACATTATCGTATTAAAATATGTAATTTTTCTATTGTCCGGATTTTACAACTATATGATAGTATTAAAATAGTTTTTTACATAAGTTCACATTGTGAAGTACAACAGAATTGCGTTTTAGTTGATTTCGTTGCATTATTTTATTTTCGCATTTATATATTCTCTTGTTTCAAAAAAGCTTAAACCAGTTTTGTATAAGAAAACTGTTCTGCTAGTACTGACGTTAGTATTAACCCATTTTAATTTTGTTTTGAAATTAACCTCTCTTGTATTCCAACAACTTGAGAATGGAAAAGAGGGAAATAATAGATTAGAACTCCACTTCTATGAATGAAAAGTTCTTCCGCTTAATTTAGTGAAGTAACATACTTATACTCAAACTCATTCCTAAGTTGAATATTGAATGTTGTGGTATGAAAATTAAGACGCTGCTTAAGCTTACCCCTGGATTCTTAAAAAAAACTTTCGTCCCCTAAGTGGCCCCAACACTTTCAGATTTCTAAAATCGCCACTGGTTATGAAAAGATGAAAAAAAAAGCGCCAACACTGTCGACTCCATTAACAGACGACGTTACTACGTGTCTGGTGGAATATGTAAGGTGTCGTCTATTGAAACATGAAAGAAGAATCATTGTAGATATTAATTGTTATCTCTTTGATAAGTTATATTAGGCATTTTGGTGCAATTATTTTGCTTTTTTCTTATCTCCTGCATAATAATTTAAGATTATACTCTGCAAAATTAAGCTAAAAGAAAATTACGTTTATTATTTCAAGTTCTTTTACCAACACCTTATTCACCATCTTTAACACGGTTTTTCATATATTTCGATTGCTAGAAGATTACATATGTGGTATAACGTTCAGAAATAAAGAGGCCAAAAAAGTCTTCAAAATATATTTTAGGGAAAAATTAAAAAGAATATATATTTCGTCTAAACGCGACATCAGAAATAACTTTTCCCGTTCTGTGTCAACAGTTTAAAACAAAATGATTTTAGTATTTACATTAAATGTTGCCATTTGTACGACATTTCGTTTGTTGTACTTTCCGGCCTTCTTCAGGTGTTAGGAATTTCGAACCGAACCCCTTATTACAATTACTGGGGTATATCATTATAATGCCTCTTTTGGAAGTCATGCGTTATCTCCCCCTAATTCTGCAAGTTACTTGTTCCCCACTGCTGTAAACTGGTATTGAACTTACCATTCTTTGGGTCAATCACAAGAATTAGCCAATGTATATACCCACTAGGCCTTGTGTCTTTAAGAACAAGAACAACTGAATTTTGTGGACTTATAAACCTAATGTCCAGTAAAACTTTTTTACCAGAGTTCATATTGCAATTTTCTGATGTTAATCGTTTTCTCTAGTACTTCTGATGTTAATGGTTTCTCTAGTATTTTTTTATTACAGCTTATATTGCAATTTCTGACACTAAACATTTCCTCTGGCACTCTGCATAACTGGTTCTTATTTTGTGTTCAACTCTATCCTTGTAACTTACAGGGTTAGAGGTAGATAACTCATGACTTTCAAAAGAGCCATTACTACACAAGGGATGCTAATGAAATATCCCAGTGATTGTAATAAAGGATTCAGTTCAAATTTCTTAGCACCAGAAAAAGGCCGGAGCGTACAACGGACGAAACGTCGTACTAATGAGGAAAATAATCAGAAAAATGTAAATATTGTAATTACTACCTCATCTCAGATATATAGACAAATAAAAATGATTTTATTTTTTTGATAAATAATAAACGAACAAATGAAACCTTGCCTAATCTCTCAGAGAATGACAAAAATAAATAAAAGTACGTACTTAATAAACAAGAAATTCACAAGACGAAAAACGGACAAGAAAATGAAGTGGAAATCAATAAAAAAAAACCTCTCAGATTCAAAAGGACTCACGTGAGTCAAACAATGAAACGGTATCCGGATATGTCATTGAAAGGCTTCTGGAATTATCAGTAAATGTTTTATGTCTCAGAATTGTTTATATATATATATATATATATACCAAGGCAGCAGAAAGGAGAAACAGAAAGGAGTTTTACAGGCGGGAAATCCGAGTAAAGAAACTATAGGAGTAAAGCTTTAGGAAAACTTTTACTGTTGAAATAGCATTTAACTATTTCAACACTAAACAGGTGAGACATTGCTGCCATTGAAGTTGCACAGCTACATTCATGCAATCAGAGCGAAATTAAAAACTCGTTAGAGCAGTTGCCATGAAAATATCTATAGAAAAGAGAGAGAGAGAGTGAAGAAACGTCACGTCGGTGAGAATTTGAATAAAACTGAGACGCCAAATAAGGACCGATTACACATCCTTTTTTTGAATTTTTTTGATAAATGTAGTACGAGTACCAGAACAAATATGGCAGTGCATAGGCGAAGTTAGACTTCTCAATCGAAAAGATAGACTCTGATGAGAAGTTTTTTTGCATGAAACAATACCCAACATATCCTTGGAGTAGGTCCAGCTATTGATTCGATATAGTCGACCTCCTTCAAGTCAGTTTAAAACGTAACGTCAAGAGGGTGCAGTGAGCTGATTTTCAAGAGTCTCGTGTCAGCCATATTGGTGGCAGGCAGAATAATAGTCAAATAATAACAGTTATATTTCTAATAAATAGGATATTTATTGATATATTCGAGCAATATGTATGTAATCGCATCAGAGGATCATTTAATTCCTTTATTCTTATAGCTGTACAGATGCTCATGCTGTTGAGTCATCTTAAATAACCAAATGATCGAATGATGTAACATGTAGCTGATTTCGTTCCCGTTAATAAAGGATTTTATATATTCTATTTTCCTTACTATTACTTCTATGGTAATCTTTACTTGTATAATTACCTACCGTTTGCTTTGTGTAGATCCCAAACCCCTTAATAGAAAAGTCAGCGTATTGTTCAACGCTTTGTATAGATCCCAAACCCCTTAATAGAAAAGTCAGCGTATTGTTCAACGCTTTGTGTAGATCCCAAACCCCTTAATAGAAAAGTCAGCGTATTGTTCAACGCTTTGTGTAGATCCCAAACCCCTTAATAGAAAAGTCAGCGTATTGTTCAACGCTTTGTATAGATCCCAAACCCCTTAATAGAAAAGTCAGCGTATTGTTCAACGCTTTGTATAGATCCCAAACCCCTTAATAGAAAAGTCAGCGTATTGTTCAACGCTTTGTATAGATCCCAAACCCCTTAATAGAAAAGTCAGCGTATTGTTCAACGCTTTTTTTTTTATTTTCTTTTTTTTTATAAGCGTTTCACCCCGAGCAAGGCATGTCACTGCCACTACTGCGCAGGGGGCTACGTAGAGTGGAGAAAGGCTGATTAAATATAGGAAATAACAGGGTGGGTGATAGGCGGGTGAGGATAACGAGAATGAGGGTTTGGGTAGATGAGAGTGTTGTGAGAATAGTTGGGAGTTAGTGTGATAGGAGGTGTCTATTGACCCTACATTTAAACACCTGGAGATTGTAACTGTCGGGAAAGCAGACTTGTGGAAGGGAGTTCCGCAGGCGGGAAGCGCGAGAAAAGAAGCTGTTGGAGTAGAATTTACGGTTACATCTTATTTGTTTAGCTGTAAAAGGGTGGGATCTAGTTGCTAATCTAGTATCTCGTGTAAATTCGTGCTTAGGCGGCACCAGTGATCTAAGCTCATCGGAGCAGAAGCCATGAAAGTACTTGTAGCTTTGAAACTTTTTTATTTTCGTGCAATATTCACTCTCGAGTGGTTTCTGCAGTGTCATTAACTTCCTTACATTTTAATCCCAATTTAACAATTCTCTTATCATTTTGCGTAATAATCCTGGATGCCTCCCAATAGACACGGTACGGGTATCTGTTTCTTTTATCATGTTCCAGCTACTTAGTTCATTTAATAAATTTTACAGTTTTTCTGGGTGTTATTCTTTGCTTATACTCCTTATACTCCTTCTTATACTCCTTCGACTAACCTAGCTAAATATTTACTTCCTTCCAAAAATTCTAAATCAACTTGGTTCTTGTCTCACGTCCGGCGTCATTCCGGCTTCAATTCTTCTCGTGTTTCAACTTTTATTTTATGAATTAATCAGTTTTGCATAACTCAGTCGGTCGGTTAAGTGCCATACGTGACACACGCTGGGCGATCATGTCTCGAACGAGACATAACTGACTGGGCAGAATATTATTCCGCAGTAGTTTTCCATTACTTTCTGCGGTAGACTGGTTGACATCCAAGGTTATAGAACCCAATCTGTCTTTATTTAACCTATAACTAGAAGGAATATATGGATTAATACCTTTCCCAATGGTATTTGCGCGTAAGTGAATTCAACTGGAATTCGAACTGCACAGTTCCGAAATATATTCCATTACCTCTCCAACACCCTTTAATTTTTTTCTAATAAAGGTAAGCGTCCACTGAAATGGAACAATTTATGCTCCCCATACACGTACATTAGTAGAGACCTTATCAGCAAAACAAATAAACCTGATGTATGATATCCTTGTTATTATCCAAATTATAATTCTCCCACCATTACTCTTTATTTCAATTTCCAAAATTCAATCAGTATTCAATATTTTAGCATTAGCTCTCTATCTGAATGGCTCTCAGGCTTTCTATTCGTTAGGACGTTCGAGAGCATAACGAGCCGTCAACACAATTCCAAAACGAGTGCACCTGAAGACAATGATAGAAGTCTTCCGAGGCAATTTCCTCTAGATCAAGTTCATCCTAGTTGACAATCGGGAAAATCCTCCCAGTTCCATCTGTAGGCTACATTAAGGATAGATAAAGTGTTTCGAAACAATTGATAGGTAAGCAAAATCTCAAGGTTACTAAAATAGTTCGCCGCTAGCAAAAAAAAAAAAAACGCAACTCGGTCACCGACAAGCCAATGCGGCCACAACGTGGGTCTGAAGCGGCTCCTTCCACTAAAGCCTGATACCTATGTCGTGAAACAGGTCTCTCAGCGAACCCCATGCTTGCCTCTATCCCACAAGAAGAATAAGATATTGTGTCTAAACCACACTCTAATGATGTGGATGGGTTTGTCAGCCTAATTACAGACAGAGCAATGCCCGACCAACCAGCCCACCGCAACATAGAAAACTTGTTACGGTTAATCTTAACACCCGTGACAATCTCTACCATTCCAGCGCCCTCTGTACCACCTAATTGACGATGCGACAAGATACGAAAATAGATATATCACCGTCGTACTCGGAAACTCTAGCTCTAGCGCCACTAGCAAAAGCTATTCCACGAAGGACCAGACTGTTCGCCTTGTCCTTCTAAAAAGAGGTTTCAAGACTAATGCGTAAAATAAGGGACGACAGCAGGCATCACTAACGAGACAAGCAAAACAGCATAAAAACTGGCGACCACTTTCTGCTTGATCGTGATGTCGAATTAAAATCTCAAGTGAACAATCTACTCTAGATACTGAAAGTAAGAACTCTGTTGGCCTTTGCTGGCCAAAAACACTACAATATCTTCTCTCAGTGTATCTACCCCTTCCAGCTTTGCTTTTTTTTACCTCTAAGCGATCGGAAAAATGAGATTTCCAGATTCTGTTTAAATTTGTTTGAGAAATTCATAAAATTAGCAAAAATGACAGAAATTTCACTGTTCTCACAACTATTGTCATGATGTTTTGAAAATGCAGTGTCTTTGCACATAAACAATCTTGCTGGATAATGCAATGAAGTATGATTATTTCGTGATCAATAACAATGTGTTTTTGAAGGTAAGCCATAACTCACTTTTTCACTCTGATCATTTCTGCTGTTTTATATGTGGTTAATCTAATAAGCTTTCAGGAATTAAGATTTGTTTCGTTTATTCATTTTATCAAACTTTCAAAATATCTGTTTTAACGATACAGAAACTAGTATTGCAAATTCTTAAGCAATATCAAATGTAGGTATTTTCCCTTTCGCATACATTGCAAGCTGACAAGTATCCTTCGTTATCTACATGGTTCAAACTGTTATCTTTATTTTTATTGCCTCAGGGACACTTGGCTTAGTGGATTAAGGCGTTGATTTGTTCCAGTTACTTGACCAAAAAAATTGTATGTTCAATACCTGATTACAGCAGTGGTGAACAATTAATTTACACTGTTGAGTTAAAGGGAGATAACTAAATGGCATCCGGAAGTAGCATTGCACATGAAATGAGAATGATATACACTATTAATCGGAATAATGGTTTCGGTTGAAAATTCCTCGTACCTGAAGAAGCTCGGAACGTACAACAGCCGAAATGTTGTAAACATGGCCATAAAGATGATGACTACAGTTCAAACAGTGTAAATAATGGAAATACGACCTCATCATTTGTATATCCTTCATGACCGGTTCATTGATAGCAATGGAATAATATTCCAGATTTTTTTCAAAATGTTTCCAAGTCATTTCTGACATTTACAGTGCGTCAAGTCCAGTTCCTCAATTCCATTTAATACCAATTCTTCAATTCGCTTTTTTACAGTTCTTGCCTATAAATAAATGAATTTAACATTGAGTTCTCTTGAGTTTGTCTGTTTTGGAATTTACCTGGATTACATACCAAGTGTACTATGTTATATATATATATATATATATATATATATATATATATATATATATGTATGTATGTATTTTTTTTAACCATACACATTATTGCTCCCAAGTCAGACAGATTTCGTTTTCTAAATATGTAGTGGATTTTTCGTACCAGAGCATTTGTTTACTAGAGTTTGTGTCGGTTGTTTGTTTCTTGAAATAAATCTTTCGCTCTATCCAACAGCGAGATTGAAATCGTAACTCTTAGACATCCATATATAGTTTTTAATCAGTATATTGAATAAAGAGATCGTTTCAAATTACGAGATTGAAGAAAGAGATCGCTCCAAATTACAATAAGACTACTATATAGCAATGGGCTACAAGGAGTGAAATACAATAAGACTTTAGTAACGTGCAGTAAAGAAGGGTGAATAAAGGGAGAGATTTCAGCAAGAAAGAAAATGACGATTGACGTTGCATTTAAAAATTTGAAGATTGTAGGTTGCATGGAACCAAGAGATTGGAATCTAGTTCCACGGGTGAGTATTGCGAAACTGCAAGAATAAAAGAGACTGATTTATTCAGCTAGTTCAACAGTTAAAAGGTCATTCATAGTTGTCCAACTAATCAGTCAGTCAGTTAAATGCCATGCGTGTTACACGCTTGAACTATCATGTCTCGCAAGAGACATGACTGACTGGGAAGAAGATTATCCCCCAGTAAGTTGTCATTAATTTCTGCGGTAGACTGGTTGCCAAACAAGGCTATAAAATAAAATCTATCCTGTTATTTAACCCAGAACTGGAGGGAAGGAGACAGATTAATACCTTTCCCAATGGTATTCTCGCGAAAGTCAATGCAAGTAATTCAACTCGTTCCGAGCTGATATCCACTGCACCACAAGGAACATCAGATAATATAATATTAGGTTTAAAAGTATAACGTAAAGACATAAAAAAACTCCCATCAGAACAATTCTCATGATAATATTTATAGAAATAACACAGCAAAACAACGTCAAGTCAGTGAGAAAGTGATTGAAGTCGAAATGCAGTGTCAGGATAACATCTAAAACTACTTAGAGACAATGTGTTACTGAATTTGAATTCATTAGAAAATAGAAACATAACTAAGGATCAAGAATCATAAAAGATTAAACAGGAAGACTGCAGAAAATAACTGACGTTACATTCAAATTCAAAGAGAAACATGAAGAAGGAAGAACCATAAAAAATTAAACAGGAAGGCAGTAGATAATGATATCCATTGCAATTAAATTTAAATTTAAAATAAAGCAATATTAATAGTTAAGCACAAAAGAAATGTAATCAGGAAAACAGAAATAATGACTGGCATTGCGTTGCGATTTAAAATAGAAAATTATTAAGTATTGCAGACAATATAAGAGTAACTAGAAAGACAGTAGAAAATGATTAATATAACATTTAGATTTTTAAAAGAATTGTCCGCAAAAGCATCGAGCTGCAAGAGTTTTCTACAAGAGAGAAGTAGCAGAAAAGTCACTGTTTGCATAGAACTTACGGTTGCATCTAGCCGATTAATTTGCAAACTCATAAGACCATGTTGCTAATCTAGAACTTCGCTTAAATTAATAAAGTCTAGACAACACACCGAATGGCTCATCCGAGCGTTTAAGATTGAATTATATATATATATATATATATATATATATATATATATATATATATATATATATACTGAAAATCCAACTGTAAATAAAGTCTACATTGGATCTACAAAGAACACTTTTAAGCAACGATGGTATATGCACTTAACTTCATTCAAAAACAACATCCCTTTGTGCATATTCTTGGAAATTAAAGGACACAAGACACCCAAAGTAAAATGGAAAATCCTGGAAAAAACTAGAATCTGTAATTCGTTTAACATCTTCCCTTTATGCCGAAGTGAAAAGCTTCATATTCTAAGGTACCCCAACAATGGTGAACTGTTGAACCGTAGGGATGAATTAACAGTGCTATTTAAACATCGAAAATATTTTCCGTTAAAATTTAATTAGCTAATAAGTTAGTTATTAGTCATAACTCGGGCTGTAATATAAAAATCAACTTACAGTTAAAATTATTTACCTATTTGAAGAATTAAAAAAAAAAACATCCCACGAAAAGAATTACCTAGATAAAACTAAACCGTGATATGATCAAAAATAAACTACCTCGCCCCCCTCTCTTAACCCAAAGCTGTGTCTCTATGGTTACAAATTGCCGACGGACCAGCTTAGACATACTAAATTCCCATGCCACACATCACTTACATATCACATTCCCCAAAATAAATCTTTTCCACCATTTACGTTCCGTTCACAAAATCACCCGAAGAAGAGCACTTCTGCTCTGAAACATGAGAATTTTTGTGTAGTGATACTATGCTTTTATAAACATTGTAACAACTATTACAATATAAAGCTCTACTTTGTATCGAGCAATTTTTATGAAAGTAAATGTTTGAACACTGGGATTAAAATCTACGTGTTCTGCCACTTTCTTACAATATATATATATACTGTCTCACACCCTGATTGAGCACTCTAGAAGAATGGTAGACTTTGAAAAAACAGTAGCTACTCTAGCATCTACGCATCACTCATTCAGTAATGAATTAAAGCACTTTGGCTATTAGCATATGATACAAGATACGCTCAAAGTCTGCCTCCTTCTACCAAGCGCCCATAGTTCAAAGGTAGAATTGCCGACTGATGCCACTTCGGTCGGGTTTCAATCCTGGGTTAAAAGCAATCGGATGTCTAACCGTACTGATGAGTTGTGATACAGCGAAACATATCTTTCTGCGAATGACCATATATATATATATTTCATTTTAATATGTATCTTTCGATATATAACAGGGGTACTACACCATACTAAAAAAAGCATACATAAATTTATAACTTTTAATATAGTTAAAACTAAACACTTCTAATTGTTTTATATGATATAGAGTATTTTTCTGTTTTATTTTGAGATCTAATTCCTTAACTTTTCTGCATTTATAAAGTGGTTCCTTTTAGTTACAGCAGCGGTAGTATTGTGTGGTGATCGCTGTTAGTATTTTGAACAGCCAACGTGCACGTGCTGCAACTTATTTTAAAGGATCACTGTTTCTGTATTTGCAAAATCTATAAAAACGGAAACGAAATATTCTGACCGGCTCAGAGAGATTGTCAGTTTGTCAACTGGGATAATTTGGTGTGGCAATGACGAACGGATGATTCAAGAAACAAATCCGATAAAACGCGGTTTGCGTTGCACACGGTCAGCCGCTTTTAATGGGGCTGTGCCGAATCAAATCGCTGAACCCGCAAAGAAATGTCAGGAGTAATCAAACTCGAGCTCAAAGTTTTCATTCCGGCTCAAATCACTTGACTTGTCTTCCGAACAAATGACGGTCGCCCGTGATCTTCATTGTCAATTGGAATCTCGAAGTTATACACTCAAAGACGTTTTATGTTTATTTTGCAGGCTACACTCCGGCGGCTGCGCGCATTTTTCTGACTAAAGCAATTTCTAAATCTGTAGCTATGAATCTAGGCAGCCACGTATGGTGTTCTGGTTAACAAGCTCTTTTGATTAGGCCCGGCTTTAAGAGTTGTTAATTATAACTTAACATATTGATTTATAACAAAGATATTGGTAATAATCACCAAATACATAAATAGTATATATGGCAATTGAGATTAATGTAATTTTAAGTAAACAATTATGAATGCTTAGTACTACTTTCTTTTTTGTGATATGTTATTTCATTACATGGATAAACATGGTTAGAGACACATTTCTCTGACCAAAGCAATTTCTCAATCTGTAGATATAAATCTAGGCTGCCTCGTATGGTGTTCTGGTTAACAAGCTCTTCTGAATGGGCACGTCTTTAAAAGTAGTTATAAATTAACTGACTGATTTATAATTAAGATATCGGTAATATTCACCAAATATATACATGCTATATATGGCAAATGAGATCAATGTAATTTTATGCAATCAGTTATGAATGCTTAGTACCCCTTTCTTTTTTGTGATATGTTCTTTTGGACATGGGTAAACATGGTTATCTACAACTTCCAATGCTTTGTTGCTCTTATTAATGCTTGTCTTTTTACCAATGCTCTTACTTCGGACAGTTCGGACTCCTAAACTCGTTAGACAGACGAGCCCCTGCTTTTCCGCATCTTTTTTGCTTTTGATATGTCCTGTTTGTATCAAATTTTCTCAACTATGTTTCCTCATTATGTGTCCCAGATTTTCTAGCCGATTCTTTCTGATTTTATTATAATTATCCTTTTGCTTTCTGTTTCCCATAAGAATCCTCCGTTGCAAACATGCCTCGACCATTTTATTATTCTCATCATCCTTCCTCAGAACAACACATCTAATTCTGCAATGTCACTCTTGGTCTGAGATTATATATTTCTAGCCTTTAATTTTATATAGTTGGTTTATATTACACGGCTTTCAACAGTCTTTTCTTTTTGTTTAGCGAAATATTCATCCTTGTTTCGGAAGTTTTCTTATGACATACTTGAATCAATTAGTCTTATGCATAACAATAAACTGCATCCTGCAGCAATGCCTCTGATCAAGTGATTGGAGGTTTGGAGGATCGTAAATTTAAACAGCAAGTAGGGAGTAGATTCTATAGTATTTATATTTTCATGGTATTTTACGGAGGAGTTCACTATTTGGCTCTAACTTAAACCCATACAGGTTTTTTAGAATTCCAGATACGAGCAAATAGTAAATCCACACAGAAAAACACTATAAAACTATAAAATATATTTTTATATAAATATTAACACCTATTTGTAGGAGAATTACCAAAAATACATTTTATAATAAAGAAGCACATTTCAATTCAGGTTATTCCTATTTCCACCCAGATGCGGGATGAAAGGACCTGTGAGGCTCAAGCTATCGGAATATATTAAACCCCTATCTAAACCAAAACTCTATGAAACATGAAAATACGTTTTTATAGTAATAATTCCAGCAATACATTTTTAGAAAGAATATTACTAGAAAAACATTTTTGTAAAAGAATTATCAGCAGAACATTTTTGTATAAAAATTACCACCTAATTATAATAAAATTACTAACAATGCATTTTCTATCAAAATTACCAACCATACATTTTATAATAAAGAAACACATTTCAATTCAGGTTTTTCCTATTTCCACCCAGATGCAGGGAGATAGGACCTGTGAGGTTCACAGCTATCGGAATATATTAAACCCCAATCTAAACCAAAACGCTATGAAATACAAAAATACATTTTTATAGTAAAAATTCCAGCAATACATTTTTAGAAAAAATATTACTAGAAAAACATTTTTGTAAAAAAATTATTAGCAGTACATTTTTGTATAAAAATTATCACATAATTATAATAAAATTACCAACAACGCATTTTCTATCAAAATTACGAAAAATACATTTTATAGTAAAATTACCAAAAATGTATTTTATAGTAAAATTAACATCAGTACATTTTATTGTGAAATTATCAACCTTACATATTATAGTGCAACTATTAACAATACATTTTATAGTAAATTTTGATTTCCGGTATCGATGTCAAATACGTTTTCCGTCGCAAACTGAATTTTGAAGGTTAAATAAGTCTTTTGAGTAAATGTTATCATGGCTAAGACGAAGAACTACAATTATATCTACTTAGAACACAACCCGAAGCAAAAACCAAAATAAAAAAAAAACTGAAAAGCTGATTTTCATCAGACCCGATAAGATATCGGGGTATCGATTTCCAATATCGGAGTCAAATAAATCACCCAAGGATAGACTAACCTAAGTAAGTCCATGAAAACGTATCGTGCCCATCAGGAGTAAAATTGAAGAAAATGACCCATATTGAAGGCTGAATATCAGTTTTTGATCCAATTCAAAAGAATATTGAGGGTATCGATTTCCGATATCGAGGAAAATGAGTCGTCTGACAAGAGCTACTATTGTTGCAAACTAAAAACCATAATTTTACTAAGTTAGAGCAAATTCTGCAGCAGGAACCATGATAAAATTGCCGAAATCCTGATCTCGATTAGACCTGATCAGATATCAGATTTGTATAAAAGACATACATACATACAGACAGACAGACAAATATCTTGTCTGTTATAATATAGATAAAATTACCATTGATACATTTTATATCAAAATTACCACCAAAACATTTCACAGCAAAATGACTAACAACATTTTTATCTGTGTTTCAAGGTGTACAATTCGTTCAAAATATTTAGATATCGGTATCAATAAAATAAGGAACTGATATGCTGCCAAGCAATATAAACTAAACAAATTCAATCAGTAAAAAGAGTTCATAGCTATTTCAGAGATTGGCGCGTTTAGTGCTACTTTTTAAAAAGACATTTTTTGTTAGATGACGAAGAAGTAAAACAGTCATCAGTGCAAAAAATGAATAAACCGTGAGCCTTTTTCAAACTCTGAATTCGTAATTTTGCAATGTCGCCATTGGTAAAATGAAGAATCAATTGTTTTTATTCTGACCTATAGAAAAATAAAATGAATGTATGGAGAGTGCTGATCGCCGTCGTTCTAAAAGAGTACTAAAAATTAATTGATATGTTCTAAATGACCTCAAAAATTGAAGACTGACTTAAGTAATTACAGAAAATATTATTGGATGATAAAAGGGTTATCTTGCAACATAACAAACTCAATAAATTAGATGTTCAACGTAGCAACAGACTTTGCCAATATTACGATTAAAATAATGATAATTTAGTTACAAGACTGATTTGTTGTTTTTTATACCTTATCAAACATCATTAGGTTATTTAAAGTCAGAAAATATTTTACCTTATAAGAATATTTTGCCTATAATAATGATTTACTGACACAAATATTAATTAATCGTGGGTAGATTTGGATTCATAGCTTTACCATTGGTATTTGCGCTAATGGAATCTGAATTAGGCTGCTTGGATTTCAAGTCACCATCGCCTACGTTCTGATAGTATTTGTAATACACATATGTTTAATCCCTCCACTTCCTTGGGGAAAGTTCAGGTGAACTACACTCAATAGTTCCACCAGTTCTAACATTCACGGCTAAGGCTCACCATGCGACGCACATTGTAACGAACCACCCTCATTACCTACATATTCTCCTGATGAGAAATAAGTTCCACTGATGTAGCTTCTGCCCATGAACAATTGCCTTGCGGAACAGGTTCTCATAAAACTGCTTTCTGAATCACTAAAATATTAACTTCTTCATGTCTAGGGCTAACGTTATCTTATACACATATCTGCATAATATATAGTTCTTAATTTGCGTCGAAGGAGATGGGATAATAGAGAGTGGCTCCGATTGAGAAATGGAGAGCTGAGTTCGAATTCCAGTCGAATTCATTACATTCACTTAGGTAGTAATGCCCTTGGGAAAGGTATGGATCCATCTCTTCTCCCCACACAGACATGGTTCAGTAGCACGGCAGAATTTGTTCTATAACATTGGTTGTTTAACAGTCTACGGCTGCAAGTTAAATCTTCAGTATGAAGTCGGGGACCGCTTGAGGAGTCCCATTATATTATCTCTAGAGAAAAAGCTTTTCAACCCACCCAGCCTGTATGCCGCCACAAGTACAAGTAGTAAGTACATCGAGTGCCCCAAGAACCTTACACAGTATGAAAAATAAACTTGCATGTCTTTTTGTTTCTAGTTTACCTGTTTTGAATCCTGAATAGACTTTATACTATATTGACATCTTTCTTTTTTATAATCATTTCACTCTAAGCGAGACACAGACACCTACCATACCCCGTCTAGAACATACTCGTTGATGACACAAATATCATAGCATCATCCACACTATCTCCCATGCCTGGATTGCCCTCTAATTTAAACCAAAGCTAGGAGTAAATGAAGAGATGGGTTTATACATTTCGCAAGGTTGTATTAGAAGGAACAACAAACTGGAGAGAAATTCGAACTATGCACTCTGATTTTTCATTATGTGCTGCTAATTTACTAGCCGTAAAACCACATTATTAACGAAGTTCATTACCATGGTTGTGAGTAAATAAAAAGTTCCGACAGGGTGACTGTTGGAGTCAAGAATCAAGGGGAAAGATGAACGTCTGTTTTGTTAAGCATGGCAAATCTCTTAATCACAAAGTTAATCTATATTCACGGAAACTATCAGGGAATAAATAATTATTATTTCCTTTGCTTTCTGTGGTATACACGTTTTTTCCTGGTCCCAACCAGAGACCTAAGCTTAAAAATGACATCATGACATTTTTCAATGATCATATGAGACAAAAAGCAATCCCTAAGATAACGTCATTGAAACCTTTATTCTCAAACTCCTAGCCATAACATCTAAGCCACTAACCCCTAAACACTCAAAACCTTACCTCTCTAAAGCCTTCAACCCCTAACTATAACACTAACCCTATCATTCTCATTATTATCTAAACGCTTATCACTGTACACACTCACCTGTCTAGCTGTGCGAGAATGTACGTCTATATAAGTTAAATGAATGATATATAGCGATAGAACGATTCAGTTCGCCCGTGTATATTCGGGCGAAAAGAAAGAAATCAATTTCATGAGATGATATTTCCGTGTCACAGACGGCAGTCATATCAATTAAAATTACGTGAATAGTTCATTATCATGTAACTTAAATCTCACTCTGATTGATTGTTCTTAAGCCGCCCAACAAAATTCACAGTAGTAAAATAGCAGTTCGGAGAAACAATTACTGTTTCCAAGTAATAAATCTTCTCGAAAGCCAGATATTTGGTGTCAACTTCAACAAATTTAGGAAGAGGAAATTGTACTAAAATTTAGAGTCTTTGTGTTGTACGTTTGTGAGGCATGGTTTGGTGCAAGGATTTATTTAAATAATTTTACGAAAATGATATGATTGGATCTATGAATTAACGCGAGACAAGTTCCGTAATATTAATTTGAAGACGGTGTTTGGTTAATTTTCCCTAGAGATATAAAAGAATATTTGAATAAAATGAAGTAAATAAAAAGATTCCAAAAACTATCAACACACATTTTTGTGAAGCCAGATAGATAGATAGATAGATAGATAGATAGATACATACATACATACATACATACATACATACATACATACATAAGAGGCTCATTCAATAAATAAGGTGAATTTTTCCGTATAAAGACTTTTAATACAGAGAGAAGCTTACTATTTTTATTTTTAGAGTAATCTCCCAGCAGCCTCAGACACTTTTCCCATCTGTGCACAAGCCTCCATATTCCCTCAGCGTAAAAATCTTTGACTTCATCGTCACTTTCAAACCTCGTGCCTCTCGTGAACGGTTTCAATGGACCAAACAGATGAAAGTCTGAAGGGGCAAGGTCTGGGCTCTAAGAGGTATGTGTGAGCATTTCCCAGCCCAGCTCGTTGATGATCTGCACCGTTTGGGCAGCTGTGTGAGGCCTTGCAGCTGACCTTGGAGTGGGCAAGGTCATCATGGAAAATTTTGTGTGTTGTCCCAACAGATAGGCTCCAAGTCCTTGCAATGTCATCCACTGTCACCCTTCTGTCACACTGAATGAGGTCATTGACTAATTCGATCACCACAGCAAACCTAACTTCTGTAGGCCTCCCAGGCCTGTCTTCATCATCAACACTTTTTGCCCATTTGTAGACATCTTTTGGCTAAAACATGTGGCAACATGTACAGTTGACATTCTCCTAAGAATTTCAACTGGTCTGCACTCTTCAGCAACCAAAAACTTGATAACTGACCTCTGTTCAATCCTGGAGCATGCTTCTTGGTCGACCATCTTTGTTAATCTCCAAAACTTACAAAGTTTTCATTTAATCTGCAAAAACAAATCCATTTGAAAAAGACTTAAAGGAAAAAAAAAACAAATGTAAGCTTCTATCTGTATTAGAAGTCCTTATACTGAAAACTTCACCTTATTTATTGAATGAAACTCGTATATACATACATACATACATAAAAGCACATAGATAGATAGATAGATAGATAGATAGATAGATAGATAGATAGATAGATAGATAGATAGATCTAAATTAGCTGCCATACTAGTTAGTTACCAGGCACAACGTTGCTTAACTTCGGTTATTTTACGAGAACCGGTGTTTCAACATCATATCATAGTGCAAATACAAGTATATTTAGATCTGTACTGATAGATAGATATTAACAGAAATTAGATAGTGTGTAGAGTGTGGTCGTCTCATCACACTACAGGCCTTACATCAGTTACTATGGATTCTGTAGTCTCTTTTAGCTAAGCACACCATTCTATAGATATGATAACCTCCATCCATATACCTCACATCTCACCTGTTATAGCTTACGGCAAAGTGTTGTTTTATTTGGGAAAACATTTAACAGATTGCTCTCACAATAATTAAGATTGTAATAAACAGAGAGGCTAAGGAGAAAGGTGATAAACATTAAACTGTTTCGTAAACTACAATAACTTTAGGGACAAAATGTCCAACTCTTTGACTGACTGAGAGACTTCATAAGACACTAATCTTGCCAACTGCTTTTTACTGCTTTTCTCGTTGGTTTTATTGACATGGCGTATGTTAAAAATACAAAGATCTTGACCTGTTGAAGACAGGTCTGCATCTAGACATGTCAAACTGACCCGCTGCTATTGTTGAAAAACGGAATGCAATTGATGCTGACAACCTTCCCGGAAGCGATCTGAGCCCTCTTCTGAGTCTGCAACAACACACTTCCGCCACATCGCCTCTTGCAGAAATATTGATGTTACTTTTTATACTAATATTTACCAAATACAAGTTAGAAAGTTGCTGTGCGCTGTTGTAAGAGACTAAGAAAAGTCAAGCAGTGCTGTTAATGGCACCATAAAAAAAAGATAACGGTTAACCCTAAATTTGATGTGTACAGTATTATAGTGATTGGGGTAAAACCTATAGTGATTCGATCAAAAAATCAGCAAATCTTAAAAATATTTGGTTGACTGATTGATTTTTGTTTAACGGGATATCAACCACTATCTTTCTTGTAAAGAACTTGGACAAATGGAACTTACTTTTTACTAAATAAATTAGAAAAAATTGGGATTATTCACATTTGTGTACTCGGCACGACGGGCCCCAATTTTAAAGGCCTGTGTTGTAGATAAATGGATAAATCTTAGCAACATTTTTACATAAAATGAATTAAATTCTGATAGGTTACTGTGGTCTGGTCAGAGCCCAGAAATAAAGACACAATGATGGAATAGATCTAAATGCATATATTAAAAAACATTATACACATATAAATATGAGAAGATCACCAGCGTGACTGTATTGGTCCGGCTGTTAGAACTATCTTCTGGAATAGACTTCTGCACAAAGAAGAAACTACTGCTTATTTGTAGTTTAGAAGAGTTTATATATGCATGAGTAAATTATCATAACATAACTCAAGATAAAAAAAAATTATATATTCAATGAAAACTAAAATAGAAAAATCACCCTTGACAATAGTTAAAAGAATAGATGAATATGTTCGTACATTCGGACAATTTAGAGAGTTTTTACACACTTTTTGTCCGAAAAAGATATCACTTATAATAATATAAGAAAAATAAATAAAATGTACCATGTCAGTCCTTTACAAACACAGATGAAAGTATGTAAAATAGTTTCGCTTGTCCTGACTAAAATCCTCCCCTTATTTTAAACATCCTGTTATGACATACAAACTTATGACGGACAGCATACCAACACAAGCAGCTATCGGTTATCAATAGCACAAATAGGGACCCAACACCAGCCAAGAATGTACCCAAACAATTCCTCACATATACCCTAGACAATACACTTCACTCACACCCTAAAGACTAAATATGAAACTCTCTAGGCTAAAGCAAGCCATATTTACAATCCTCAAAGACAATATTAGAGTATCACAAAACCTTTCCAGAGCACAACGCCAAATCTTAAATACCCTGAGAGAGAAGGACCTAATATACCCTCAATCCGACAAAGGAAAAGAATTTTGTGTCATATCCCGAGATACATACCACCAACTACCACATGAACACCTCAGCAATATCCAACTATAAACAGAAGTCACAGACTTTACCCCAACCCAAATAGAACATCGCATCAACACTGCATGGATTGATATATGCAAACTTTAAAAACTCCCTAACAAATACAGAATAAATTTTACTATCAGAAACAGCCACCTCCCCAAATTCTACCACTTAATCAAAACACACAAAACCAGCACAACTGCACAGATTAGACCAATCGTCTCTAGTATAGATGGACCCACATACAAAATATTATGGTTTCTGACACAAATCCTCAAACCCATATTTTTTACCTTCCCCGGAGCACGTCAAAAGTCCTGATGAAGTCAAACATAGACTACACGGTTTTCAACAAAAACAAGTACAAAAGCATAACCGATTTGCATTTAAACTTGATGTTGTCTCGCTCTACACGTCAGTACCGGGTCGCCCAGCAGTCAATTTAACTGCACAGATTAGACCAATCGTCTCTAGCATAGATGGACCCACATACAAAATATTATGGTTTCTGACACAAATCCTCAAACCCATATTTTTCACCTTCCCCGGACACGTCAAAAGTCCTGATGAAGTCAAACATAGACTACACGGTTTTCAACAAAAACAAGTACAAAAGCATAACCGATTTGCATTTAAACTTGATGTTGTCTCGCTCTACACGTCAGTACCGGGTCGCCCAGCAGTCAATTTAATAACGGAATGCACCATTCCTTCAAGCCTGTACTGCTACAACCTCACTACGGCAGACATTCACCTACTACTCTTGACGACCATAGTAGATAACATCTACTTCACATTCCAAGGGTGCACCTATAAGCAGACCACGGTCCTTCCGATGGGGGTCAAGACTATTGGGATTACTTGCAATCACATATTATATCGACTGGAATGGCCGCGCTCTCTATTCGTGCCATTCGTACGCCTTATTCACAAGATATATTGATGACATACTCATCATCACCTCTTCACGTGATGAGGCGAATAGAATGGCGGCAAAGTTCAATAGCATGGATAGCAACATAAAATTCACCCTCGAACATCCCGATAACGATGGATGCCTGTCACTGCTGGACTTCAGGCTGAAAGTATCGGAAAATGACGACATCCACATCGATTTCTACAAAAAGCCTGCCAGCAGAGATATGTTTGTTCAGCATAAATCAGCCCTCGCTCTCAGCGCAAAGACCGGATACATAAGAAATGAACTTGCACGTATCTGGAGCAAATGCAACAAATAAGAAGAAACACATACACTGCATATTTCAAGGCGGTACTGAAGACCAACGGTTATCTCCAGTCTTTAGTTGTTTTCCTGGAACGTAAAGGTAACAAATGCCGAAGGGGCCACACCTTCTAACATCTGCTTCCTGAGGTTAACACACTTCAGCGAAAACATCAACACAAAAATACGTAGAGCCATCCGAAGAAACGGACTGGGCATACACAGGCCCACTACGGCCTAACCCTTAGGAGACAACTCAGTTACAACTACAACAAACAACATCCTAGAAATGGCACCGCATGTACAGTGGCAAATTGCCCTATTACCGACACCGGTATATGCCTCCAGGTCTATGTCGTACATCGCATAGAATGCATTAAATGCGAGGAATTTTATTTCGGCAGCACCAATAGACCGTTACACATCGGAATCATGGAACAGTTACATACGCAGGCATCATCTTTCCACAAGCACCTAAAAATGCAAAAACACATCCAAAAACATAATAGTCAATATTGAAGCAACAGAGCGGAACCAAGGAAACTTACGCATAACGGAGTCCTTAATAATAGCTAAACTCTAACCACAGATCAACAATAGACAGGAACATAATATATATTACATAACAGAATAATTAACATTATCACGCATCTGACACACACCGGCCACAACAATAAAGCGTATTTGCAAACAAATACATGCCTATAAACACAAGACCAGTAACAACAAGTATACCCCACTATAATCTGGAACAAGCACACACAGTTACCCCAAATATATTGTCACCAGCAACAATAAAACGCAAAAAATATATACACATGCTCACACAAATACCAGACTTCAACATATTATGCACTGAAACACACACACACACACACACACAAAAATAAAAAACATATATATATATATATATATATATATATATATATATATATACGCGCATACTCCAACATATTATACGCCGGAACACATAAACACACACATATATATCTATATGCGCGCGCACACACACACACACACACATGATACAAGTAAAAGGTATGTAGGTACATGTATATATAAAATAAACACAAAATGAAAAAAGATACAAGAAGTATACGCACATAAACACATACACATAACACATTCACGCACGCACGCATGCACACACATGAGATCACACGAGAACGAATACCGGAGGAAAAAGAAAAAATGAAGCAATAAACACGCATCCAATTAAAGCAGATAGACATAATATCAGGTTAAAAAACGGCACCTACTACCATTTTGACAAATATGTAAAATTGCCACACCCTGCCATGGGCCAACGCGCACATGTTAAACCGTAAATTAAAGCAGACAGATAAATCATG
The DNA here is from genome assembly GCA_037127315.1 of Ascarosepion bandense. Lineage (NCBI taxonomy): Eukaryota > Metazoa > Mollusca > Cephalopoda > Sepiida > Sepiidae > Ascarosepion > Ascarosepion bandense. The sequence goes on along the minus strand of JBBBDQ010000860.1, from coordinate 1,660,175 downwards.
AAATCGTAAAACAGCGTCTGCTCTGGCTTTAACAAAGATGCCAAAAAAAAATAACAAATGCTACTACTGCGCGCAAACGCAGACATACATGCACTAACGCACTTACAAGTAGACACGCACACGGATACTCACTACAATTAACAACAGCAGTAACAACTAAAGGGGACCATTTGTTTAATGGCACGGTCCACCAGGGGACGGACGTGAAATGAAGCACACCTATCATTTGAAGATGAGATTCTGATCTCGAAATATTAATGAATAATAGATCATACCCAATACTTTTTTACCTTCATTCAGCCTTCAAATACCTACCCATACATCTTATATACACAATATGAAAGGGAATTCTACAGGCCAGAAGTGCGAGAAATAGGCTGTTGGAATAGTTACAGCAGCATTTGATTATTTTAACTGTAAAAGGGTAAGACCTTGTTGCCTTTCTGGTTGCTCAAGTAAATTCTTGTCGAGGGGGTACCAATGAGCAAATACCGCCCTGGGGGTGAAACGCATGGGAATTGCCTCGATTAGCATTTCCTGAACATTCTCTTTCGTAGATTCATTCTTTTCATGACGTGTGCGATTAGGGTCGTCCGAAATATCCTACCCCTTGTAACTCTCTTATCCTGCAATGTGATTTCAAGTTTCTGTTGAAAATAATGCGTTAGAAAATCGGTTAATGTACAACGCCTGACAATATCGAAAGTTCAAAACCACGTTTTAATATTTAAATGTTCTGAGTGTTAAATATCTATCTTTAATTTTTCTGTTTAAATATATATTGATCACTTTTTAATACAACTGTTTACTGGTCTAATTTGACTCTGACCAATAAATTTTTAATATATATATATATATACATATATAAAGAGTAATTAATCAGAGTGAATTAGTTCAGTAAATTGTATTATAATTCTAGCTATGTGTGTGTGTGTCTGTGTCTGTGTGTCTGTGTGTGTGTATGTGTTTGCATGCGCAAATGCGTAAAGACAAATACTACTTGTTTTCCGTTACTATATTTTCGACGTAATGCAGTGGTTGGAGATTATAAGGAGGAACGAGTTTTGCTTACCTATATTTATATTTCAAGGCAGAATTCTGATTTAACGTTGCGCAATTTAACACCCTTCTCTTTCTCTCTGCAGACACCAAAAAATGTAAAAAAAAAAAAGGATTTTCGACAATAACACAGAAAGGTTTTATATGCTGCAAAACTGTACACCGTCGCAAATCTCAGTATCTATAATTAGTTCTTACACTAAAAACTCGAGTATTTTCTTTCTTCATATTTGCAGCAAAAAAATTATTTCGGAAAAATTGTTTACGCAGTTTTGCTTTTCGTTCTCTTCTTGGAAATTTGTTATATTCAGATTTAAATTATTATGATGATCGAAATCAATTTTCGATGTGGGAAAACTCATCGTGTAAACTACGAATTGGAGACGTTATAATCAAACAAGTACAAACATTTAACAAAGGATGGCTAATGTGACTGCGAAATCCGAACGCGCAGGAGGTTAGCAAAAGATCCCTTCCAAATCCTAATCAATGTATTAAGAAACAAGAAAATTTAATGACGAACAAAGAAATGAATGTTGAGCTATTATGTAATATGGGTCATCTTGTATGGCAGTGGATGTTGCAAATTCTACTCACAGATGAAGAAGAAACACGATACATCAGAAATATACTTCTGCGGAGGTTTCTAAAGACTACCATTGGTGTATATATCATCAACGAGGAAGGTTTAAGGGAAACTTAAATTAAAAAGAAATTTATATTTTGGATCAAAAAGTTCCACCAGAGAGAAAAAGAAGGATTGAAGAACTTGACACACTCAGACCATGTGGAATGCAAAAGGGACAGAAGAAAGTATATTATAACCTATCGAAGACTACAATATGCGTACAGGGCTGACAGAACAGGGACATTGCGTGATAAAAGAGCAAACCTTACTCATAAACAGCCCGTGTAAGAAGAAAACTAATGTATATCATATATAAACGAGAATGTTGGGTGTGTCTTCGTCGTCGGCAAGATATTTTGATATGTGCTATTGGCAACAAATAAACAGAGAAATGTATGAAGACACAAAGGAATATATGGGCTCCAATCATGACTTTCTTTCTGCATTGTATTGAATGCTGGACAGTTTCCTTAAAGAATTTTTTAATCGTTTCACTACAAGCAAGGCAGTACCCTACTGGTGCGCAGAGGGCTACATACGTGGAGAGTGAAAGTTGACATAGAAAGAGAGCGAATACAAAAAGTAACCGGTCACAGCGGGTGTCAGAGAAAAAGTAAGACAACGATAGGAATAATGGTGGGAAGAGTGTTGTGACAGTAAATTGAAAAGGGAGAAGAACAAGATATAAAAAGTGTTGGCTAAAAGACGAGAGGACTGGAGTCAAGGAGATAAGAGATGGCAATTGACATTGCATTTAAGCTCTTGAAGTATGATGCTATCAGGGAAGTAAAGCATACGAAAGGGAATTCTACAGGCCAGAAGTGCGAGAAATAGGCTGTTGGAATAGTTACAGCAGCATTTGATTATTTTAACTGTAAAAGGGTAAGACCTTGTGTTATATATCGCCGTACGACGACAAAACAACAAACACGCATATATAAAAATATAAGGTTATATTTTTATTAATGACGACGAACCGTGTGAAATAGAGAACGGAAGGGTTAGATGCACATAGAATGGGTTGACGGGAGTGTAGTCTTGCCGTGGTGTTTCTCTGCTTCCACTGGCCGTTCTCTGCTAGCGAATCCGTGTGTCGAGGTCTTTATATAGTCTTCTAGAACCGGGACTTTCCTTCCGGTTTTGCCTCGCCCACGCAACGCCCACGTAATTCCCAGAGACACCTGTTCTGTTTGCCTCCGTAGTCATTTCCGCCGCTGTCGGAAATAAGGTCAAACGACATCCGCTCCGGCCTCGACAGGATGTATTTCACAAACACCTGTCTTGTCATTCGCCGCCACCTTCACCGACGGGAAACACCATCGCTTGCATCACTTCCACGGGTGGGGCCAGATTGTTATATTACACTTGTTGCCTTTCTGGTTGCTCAAGTAAATTCTTGTAGAGGGGGAACCAATGAGCAAATACCACCCTGGGGGTGAAACGCATAACATATATATATATATATATATATATGCAGACATATACACATTAACAGTATTAGATAGATAGATCTAGGTTGGCAGAGAGTGGATAGTAAAAACATAGTAAAGTGTAAAACGGTGCTTGTTACAAGGGGTAGGATATTTCGGACGACCATAATCGCACACGTCATGAAAAGAATGAATCCACGAAAGAGAATGTTCAGGAAATGCTAATCGAGGCAATTCCCATGGATTCACTCTCTAATCAAGCGTAAATCAAACTTGGTTTAATAAACATCTCATCATTTAGTTTTATTTCTAACAATGTTGCGAGTCGCCATCTGATGGCGCCATTATTCTCCAAATAGAGAAAACCTAACAATAACGTCAAAACAACACAGACGTCATAAGAAACTTTTTTTTTACAAATGAGTTAATCTTTTTTTCTTTTTTACTGTGTGTGTATTTCTATTTTTTTTTTTTACGTTCACTTGCAAATATTCAAGAAGCGACATTAGTGAACAAATTATTGGAAAACCAAATCACTGGAGGTAGCACAAATGCGACAATAAATTTAAGAATTCGTTGTAAGCAGGTAAATGTATATAAATCATTTAGTGGAATTAGTTTCGATCAAAATCTCTATTTGACATTTAAATGTACAAATATTTCCATATTATGTTATTTTATTGATAAAGTTTGTGTGTTGTTATATTTTTTTCTCTTGCTTAAGCAGTCATAAAGACAAAACTATACAATTTACGAAAGTCATTGCTTTGCTTAGCAAATAATTGATGCATATAGTATTGGCACTAATATTTACGATATTTTCTGTGTTATTTTCTGCTTTACATTCTATCAACATGTATGTATATATGTTTAGAGAAAGAAGAGTTTGCCTTGAAAGATCGCAATGGAAAAGAAGTCAAACTAGCTAGCTAGCTAGCTAGCTAGCTAGATAGATAGATAGATAGAGTCTCTACGTTATTATAGGCTATATAATCTTTCTGTATGCCTGAATATAGATTTAGTAAAAGAAGTGTTTGTCTTGAAGTATAGGAAAACCACCATATAGAGAGATTAATAGATAGAAAAATACAAATATATATTGGCAGACATAGATAGGTAGATAGATAGACATAAAGTCATATATATATATATATATATATATATATATATATATATAGATAGATAGATAGATAGATAGATAGATAGATAGATAGATAGATAGATAGAAAGTCCTATATGTTTATATACATAGTAACAGTCATATATATATATATATGTATATATATATATATATATATATATATTTATAAATATTTAGATAGATAGATAGTAGCAATCATAGATAGATAGATAGATAGATAGATAGATAGATAGATAGATAGATAGAAAGTCATATATATATAGAGATTGATAGTAACGGTCATAATAGATGGATAGATACATGATAAGTCAAATATATATATATATAAATATTTAGATAGATAGTAACAATCACAAACACACGCACACACACACACATATAGATAGATAGATAGATAGATAGATAGATAGATAGATAGATCCTCTACTTTAATATATCTGTATATTCCGTCTATGTGCATGTATATATGTCTATTCAAATTTTTAAAAAAAAATAAAGTTATGTACATACAAGCATACAGATACATTGATAAACATAAAAATGTTTACAGATAGAGATAGATAGATTATAGATAGATAGATAGATAGATAGATAGATAGATAGATAGATAGATAGATAGGATATAGTAAATTGATATGTGGTGATTTCTGTTCGACTAAGAACGATTCACCAAGCCAATCCGTCTTCGGATCTCTGTTTCACACTTTCCGTCCTTTGTTAGAACACTTCCCAGGCATTTGATTTGTTGTATCTGCTTGATTTTAGTATCCACCACGTGTATTTGGCATTTTGCGCTGATCTTTTTGCTGACGACCATGCAATCTGTTTACTCGCACTTTATTTGTAGTCCTTATTGTTACTCTTTTTAGCTGCCTTCTGTAGGAGGTCCTGTAGTTCCCTTTCTGTGTCTGCAATCAGCACTATATCATCTGCGTACATTATGTTTTCAAATTGGGGCCTCCGATTACAAGTCCTTGCATCGAAGGCGAATTGGCATGCCGAAGGACCCGTTCCAGAAGCTGAGTAAAATATTAACAGAGCGGAAAGTTTCACTAAAATCAAAAAGGTGAGTACTACATTGTTAGGTGATGTCAGTTCTTCAATACAGCAATGAATGCTGAACAATATCATCAAAGATGAAAAAAAAACTTGAAGCAGCTGCGATGTGGTTCTAGAGAAGGATGCTGTGGATATCATGGACCGAACATATGAGCAATGATGAGATGTTGGAAAGAATGGAAACGAAAAGAAAATGAATATTGATTATAAGGAAAAGATAACTAAAGTTCCTGCAATATTCACTGATGAAGGAGGGCTTGGAGAACCATATACTAACAGGCCAGATAGTGGGGAAAAGAGACAGTGGAAAGCAACGGATAATATAATTGAAAGGCCTGATCAGGTGGATGACAGAACGTGGGTTACGAGATGTTACAGGAGAAAGCGTACTAAAAGCCAACAGGGATAGGGTGACTTGGAAGGCCATGATCGCCTATGTCCTGAAAGGACAAGGCACAAAGAACAAGAAGAAGAAGAACAACAAAAAGAGTGATAAGAGAAAAAATGATTCAAAGAGTATCCCGACGATTTTATTTGGTAATTTTTTGTGTCAAAATCGAAACTGGAATATACAGTTTACTCCGACGAAACAGAAAATCCTTCCTCAGATTTAAGAATAATTCTCATTTCCAAGGCAAGCATACGCTCGGTTTTGTCAAGTAATGGCAGAACACCATATTTTCTACTTTGTTTTTCTTTTTCAAATGAAAATATATAATCTGCTAGGATAATCAGATGAGCGCGTATTAGGAAGAGTTGCCTGCGTTTGCTGTTACCGCCATCATTGTTTTTAAAGTATCGACGCTTTAATTGCATAATATATCTACAAAATTGTTCCATCGTCTTACACTTCTCTATCTTTCTCTTGTAGTACTTATATATCTGTTGTATATCGAAACTGTAAACAGGAATGGAATGTCACTAACCTCTTAAATACGTGGACACTATTGGAATAAAGATTAGTGTATGGCGTTAACACGTGATTCTGACTCACTTTTTGTCAACTCAGCTTCCGAGTGAAGGGGAACCAAGACGAGACTTCGCCGAAGGGTACAGTCTCATCTGTGGGGAATAGACAAAAACACAAGCCAGCCTTAAGCTGAATCTGCGAGATATTATGGCTGAGCTTAACGGCATAGGTAACCTCGCTTTAATTGATATTTTTTGGCATCCACCTTGGTGAGAAGGTGGTAAATCCCTAGAGCAGAGTGATCATATATGTTCCATTTTCACTCTCCTTCCAAGAAGAGAGGGGTTCAGCCGACGCTCCACCAAATGGTAGAGCCTGACCCAGCCTTAAGGTGGGTCTACGTGATAGTTTTAGCGCACTTTAATGGCTCTGTCTGCAATATAATTGAAATTATATGGTATTAACCTTAATCTGAATTTGACAAATCTTTAAAGCAATGCGATCACACTTGTTCCAAGGTCTTTTTTGTTATACTGTCTGAATCCATACTTTAAATGACGTTGTGTCGTAGCGGCTTAGTGGGAAAGTGGTAAATATAGAGAGTAAGGCTATCACACTTGATACAGCTTTCTTCCCGATTCCTTTTATCCGAACGGAGGGAGACTCAAACAAGGTGTAGAGCCGTGTCTGGGCAGAACAGATAGCTCTACCCAGCCTTCAGCCGATTCACCTGGATATTTTTGACTAAGTTTAATTGAAATTGTGTATCTGACTTGGCAAGAAGTTCGTAATTTCTTACAGTACCGTGATCACACGTGAAAAAAAACTATTTTACAAATCTCTGCTTCCGAGTGGAAAAGGCTAAGACGGGTCTCACCCGAAGGGCATAATCTCGTCTGTGATGAATAGACAAGAGTCCGACCCAACCTTAAGCTAAGTCTACGGGATATTTTGGGCAGTGCTCAATTGACCTTGTGTCGCATTCACATGGTGGGAAGGTGGTTTATATTTAGAGCAATCTCAATTGATAAAACCGTTATTTTAGTCAACTCTCTGCTTCCAAAGGAATTTAAGATACTTCTTTGGGATGAACAGCCAAGAGACAGACATGGCCTCAACCATGTTCTACGGGATATATTTGGCTGAGATTAACGGTTCGGATTACCCACTTTAACTGACGTCGTGGTTAATCTGCCTCGGTAGGAATGTGATAAATCACTATAGTACAACAGTTAAATGTAACCGCCACTTCTACCCCAACAGTTTTTTATTGTATTTTTCGCTCATGGAACTTCATTTGGTTTACTTGCTAACTGATAGCTACAAACTTCAAAAGTTCAAACGCAACGTCAATTGCCATATTCTATCATCATTCATCTTTTATTCTTTCTCAACACCCACTGTACCCTGCCTATTTTTTCTCTTTTATTGTGACTCCTTGCGCCCTAGTAGCGTTCCTGCTTGATTGGTGTGCAATGATTAAATAAAATTAAGACCAAATCTAGAAATATCCTAAATATTCAAATCAACTAACCATTTCTATGAAGGTTGGAAGACATACGCCAAGCATGAAAAAACTAATGACCCTTCTTTTGTATAATACAACAAAATAATTCAGAACTTGGTAACGAAGCCGACTTCGAACATTGTAGCAACATAATCATCCTATTCTTTTTCTATCATCACTATCAGGCCTTTGAAAAAGAAATCCTTCTAAAGAGAATGAAAGGAATGTTGTGTCAGGTCTAGTTTTCTAAACAAGAAAATTGTCCAGGAAAAATCCTTCTACCAAATACTTATTGCTGCTACAAATTTAAAGACTAAAGAATTACAAGAAGAAAACAACTTCAAGTTCAAGAAGGCACTTCCATGAACTGTACGAATTCTCTTCGGACAAAAGTATATCTCATTTAAAGACATCCATACGTGTAATTGAAGAAAGAGTAATTTAACGTTAATGATAATGATAACCGTCAAGTGATATTGGAATCGAGTGTGAAAGCGTCGTCTGGATTATAGTCCTTAACGATTGTTTGCTTAAGATCTCGTATTAAATTATACGAGGACTGCTTAAAGTATTTTGCCCTCTTGAAGGTTTTCATACTGTTGATTTTGTTCCGAACATAATGTTTGACTCTTTTGCTTATTTGGTTCTAACATTACCCCACCTTGTAATTCATCAAAATATCATGTTTCAATGTTTGGCTAGATAATCAGAAAACATTATAAAGAAAACATTTAAATTCATAACCGGTTTGAAAAACTAAGCTAAGTTATTTTTTATTATTCAAAGGATGATTATTGCTTACTGAATGTTTTAAGCAAATATTTTCTCCGGTTTTATCTTCATTTTTGAGATGAAAACGATAGAAAAATGATAGGTGAAAGTTTACTGGAATAATAACAAAGTTTTTTTGCAACTTAAAAAAAATCTTTACAAACGAGAAACAGTTTATGAATAAAGTATATATGCAAAATAATATAAAAAATAAAGATATTCGGCATAAAACATGAAGTAATGAAAATACCAGACTTTAACAACTGTATACAAACAGGGTAAAATAATGTATTCGGGAGACGTATTACAGTCCAGTTCATTATATTCACTTAATTCCTAGTATCCTAGGAAAGATATAAATCCAACCAACTTTTCTCCCCGCCAGGAATGGATATTTGATTTACCGCTTAGATTTTGCACAAGGCTTAAGGCATGGGGTACCTAGTAAGGATCAAACTCACTACTCAGTTGTAATAGGTTCTAGCGAGACAAGCTTGCTAACCATTAAAGCTCATCGAGGTGCCCCCGCCAGCTATGGATAGGACAGATTGAATTCTTTAAAATTACGTGAAAACCGATCTATCTGAAAGAAAACAATGAATTCAAAACTGTATGTAGCCATACTGAAGTACATACTATAGAGATAAAGGACAGGATTGTTCGCATTTAATCAATTATCTGAATAATACGGACGACCCTCCTTTTTCCTTGTAAAACCGCGACAACACTGAACCAAAACCAGAACTGAAGACAAAGATATGAACATTATTTCGAACCAGAAGTATAGCCCGGAGTTGCTCGGGTGTAATGAAACCTTTACGATTAATCCATGGTCCTGGAGCTCAGACTCAGCCTAAAGGATATTTGTGTGAAGTTTGGTGAAAATCGAATAAAAATTATGGATTTGTATAAAGGACATGTAGACAGATAAACAGACACACACACACAAACATCTTGACTTTTATATTATCGATTTTCTGCACTATTGTAAGAACTGAAACTTTGAAACTTCTGAATATCGTTTCTTATATCTTTGTCTATGAGTGTATCAAATTTGATTAAAATCGGACCACTCCTTCTATAACACGATTTTTTCGATTATCGATTTTCGATATTTATCGGGGGTACCTCGACAGAAAACCTAGGTAAGAACACTCGCAGACGCTTATAGTACAACTGTGTAAATTTTCAAGAAAATCGGTTCAGCCGTTTCGGAGTTATAGGTAACGTATACACACACACACACACACACACACACACACAGACAAAGTTCCATTTATAAATAAGTTTAGAAAGATAAATTAGACAAAAAATAACTATTACTAAGTATGTGGTGCCGGTATAATATCTAACCTACTTTTTGAATGTTGTCTACCAAATCATGTCATTAGTATGTGGCCTACCTGGAAAAGCGTATTATAAGGAAGTATTATAATTGTCTGGTAAGGCGAGCGAAAATAATTAGTTGTAATAAATAACCAAATACTTACTCTAACTGAGGTAGAAATCATAAAAAACTAGTAGGCTACATACTATACCAGAATCAATGTGGTAGATCGCATACTATACCGTAAGTAATTGTCTTATGGATGTAAAAATAGTTTCATGTTTAGAGGATCAGAATAAAAATTATGTTCATTAAAATTTACCAGCCATTCATTTCTCCAGTTTCCCCTTATTGTAGGTTTTTATATCAAGATTAGCAGCAAATTTTACTTTGTCAGCATTGACAGATATTTTGATTGAGACGCGAGTAAATTTGAGACGCGAGTAAATGGCAGTGTTGTCTGCCTAGATTCCTACTTGTAAACTGATTACGCCAAGAAAATCATTGAAGACCAGGAAAAGAATAAGATCTAGAATAGGGCTTTGAGCGATACCTGCGTTCGTGTGATAGGATCTGGAATCATGCCCGTTCAATACGACCTTCATAACACGATTTCATAGGAACGTTTGGATTAGATCGAACAAGCGTCAATGTATAGCCTTGTAGCTTTCAAAGAAGGCCAGCATGCCAGACCCTGTCGATCACATTGGAGATATCCAGGGAAAACAGCTTAAGCCTAGCCAATTTTTAGACAGCCTCGTGTGTATAATCGGTTATGATCGTTAACGTATCACCGGTAGACCTGGCAAAGTGGAAGCCTCACTATTTATCAGAGAATAGGTTTTGAGATGTGAAATGCTGTACCCCTTCAGCATTGATAACAATCTCGAAAGCATTGCCAAAAATTGGTAGGAGACTGATAGGGCGATAATTGGACGCGTCAGAGGGTTCTCCAGAGTTTTTAAAGATAAGAACTGCAGAGGTAGAGCTTCCAACAAGCAGGAAATCATGAAGCAGAAAAGCAATAGTTGTAGAGGTTAGAGAGAGAGAGAGCAGAGAACAGCTCAGGGCACATTTCTTTCCGACGAGGATTCAATCACCTCAGCTTGCCTTATAAATGTCAAGCTTAGAAATTATGATAGAGACCATATATATGAATAAATCATAAATCCAAAAGTCTGCTTGAAGGTAAATCCAGATAGATCCTATAAATAATAAATATTAACACTGATTGAGTCAGAGGGTTCAATGTACTTAAATTTATTCACTTACAGTGCATATAAACGAATTCAAATTTTCTTAAACGGGAGGGCCATTTTCGACGGGTTATTAATTAATTAACTCATCTTATTAGCATTATCAAAACGTTATGTGTTAGTGTGTGTGTGTGTGTGTGTGTGTGTGTGTGTGTGTGTGTGTGTGTGAAAACTGAATTAAGGCTCGGGATAAAGGAAATGGTAAAAAGTAAAAAGGGAGAGGTCATTGCTAGCGTAACCTTTTAGTTATTTTACATGGGTGACAGTCTCAAATAAGATAAACGAATTACGAGTTCGTTAGAATTTAAGAGGTCTTCCGCCTATGTTGGCTTATTTGATTCATATAACCTCGCCGCCTACTATTAACTCAACACACATGCCATAAGGTTATACAGAGATGATGGTCTTATGGTAGTAAAAACTTCCGCACCATTTAAAACTGATAAGATTTGAAAATTAATCTACAGAGAATTTAAAAGTTTAAACCTATCAGTAATAAACAGCATTAATTTAAAAATAGCAGACTTCCTCGATGTAACACTGGACTTAGTAAATAATACTTACAATACATACATAAAATCTAACGTACAACATTTATACAAGCACCGTAAGTCTAATCACCCCTCAGGTACAATTAAACATTTCCCTCCTCTATAGAATCTACAATTAGTAAAAAGTCATCATGTGAAACGCATTTTATAAACATGTTGATTTTTATAATATTCAGTTAAGTGCCATACGTGATACACGCTTGGGCGATCATGTCTCGAAAGAGACATGACTGACTGGGCAGAAGATTATCCAGCAGTAGGTTGCCATTGCTTTCTGCGGTAGACTGGTTGCCGACCAAGGCTATAGAACCCAATCTGTCCTGCTATTTAACTCATAACTGGAAGGAAGAGACGGATTAATACCTTTCTCAAGGGTATTTGCGCGTAAGTGAATACAATAGATTCAACTGGAATTCGAACTCGGCTACCCGGTTTCTCGTTCCGAGCCGATACCCACTGTACCACAATAAAGCCTAAAAAATAGTGGCTATAAAACCATTAAATGCACAAAACAATATAACTATAACAGAGAAAATAGATATCGTTTGGTATACACCCCCATTTTTACCAAATTTTTAGCATTAATTTACGGCAGAAGTCCCTCAATTTCATTAAAAAACATTTTCCTAATAATAATCCTATAAGTAAAATTCTTAATAAAAATACCCTTAAATTATATTTTAGTTGTAAATTATACATCCACCAAAAGTCTAATTACCCCCAAGTGTATTCAAACATGTACCTCCTCCATAGAATATAGAATTAATAAAAACTCTTCTAGTGAAGAAGTATTTTATAAATATAGAATTTTTTATAATAATGTCCTAAAGAATAGTCTCTATGAAAATCATGATATCAAATACATAATGATATATGATATAAGAAACATAGAAATAGAAAAATCATTTAGTATACACCCCCTTATAACCAAATGGTTAGCACAAAGTGAGGGCTGAAGTTTATCAATTCAATTAAGAATCAATTCCCTAATAATAATGCCCTAAGTAATATTTGTTAGAAAAATACACGTAAATTAATTTCTATACATATATATATATATATATATATATATATATATATATATATATATATATATACATATATATATTTATAAAGCCACAAACTTGATTTAAAAAAGGATTCTCTATTTTCTTTTTTTCTACCAACATGATCTCTTGTTAAATATGTACATGAGAGAAAATAATGTCAAAGTGAGGGCTGAAGTTTATCAATTCAATTAAGAATCAATTCCCTAATAATAATGCCCTAAGTAATATTTTTTAGAAAATTACATGTAAATTAATTTCTATATATATATATATATATATATATATATATATATATATATATATAAAGCCACAAACTGGATTTAAAAAAGGATTCTCTATTTTCTTTTTTTCTACGAACATGATCTCTTGTTAAATATGTACATGGGAGAAAATAATGTTTTAATGATTATTATATCTTAGCGATTAAGTAAAATATTATAGCAATAGCAATTTTAATATATATTTATATTATTTGAAATGATGATAGCATTGTTTCCCATATTTACATGTCTCTAAATATAAACATATATTTATATTTGAATTTTTATTTAACATTATTTTTTTAATGGATACTCGTGTTTGTGTAGAAAGACTGATTCTAATTTCATATATACATATATATCGTTAAACAGTATATTATAATTTCTACTGGACTTAATTGTTTGAGAAATAGTTTAGAAAATATATATGCCGGCATAAATCGAACCTGCAAAGACCCACACCGGGAAGATGCCGTCATTACATCAGATGTGTATTTTGCCGGAAGATAGATAGACATTCTACTCAAATACGAGTATCAAATAAAAAAACAATGATGTTAAAGAAATAAAAATTAAATACCAATTTCGGGGATTAGCGCTAAATTCCGTAATATATATTTATGTATGTATAATGTGAGATTTATAATAGAATACGTGCAGGTATGACAAACATAGAGAAGTACTTTTGTTTTCAAAAAAATGTAACAAGACCAGATTATGAAAGCCAAAGTTCGAACTTGCTATGAATTGAAATTAAAACTTGTAGGCTTTCAGGCATTGACTTTATTAGATCTGCATTAATCCCTTTTGATATATCTAACCAAAATACTATGAAAATTCAAAGAAATCTATCTGTGATACAACGAAACAGATCTGTCTGTGGATGACTATTTACGGTCTTACACTCTGATTGAGCACTCTGGAAGAATGGTAGACTTTGAAAAAACTGCATCTACTCTAGCATCTACGCATTGCTCATTCACTAATGAATAAGAGCGCTCTAACTACTGGCGCATGATACATCATACGCTAAACGTCTGCCTCCTTCTACCGAGCGCCCATAGCTCCGAGGTAGAATCGCTGACTGACGCCAATCGGTTGTCTAACCATACTAATGAGCTGTGATACAGCAAAACAGATTTGTCTGCGGATGACTATATACATATTTTGTTATTAAAATGGTTTATAAAAACAGTATATCACTACACAAAAATTTTCAAGCTCCGGAATAATACTGTTCTTGTTCATGTGATATTTTAACAATAAACAATAAAAGTTATTTATTTTTTGAAAATATGAAGTGAATACATGGTTATTTAGAAAATTAAGTAGGGGTGATTGGAGGAACTCAGGCAGTATGATTGTTGGTGTTTCAATTTTATTCAATGAAAAGGGAGAATTAGGGAGTTGAAAGTTTTGGTCGCATGGAGAATAATGTAGCTGAGTGTCCAAATTTTCTAAGTTATTTTCTAAGTATATGCCCTGAAAATTTCGGATGTTAAATATATATGTCATTTTTGTTCCCACTTTTCGATAAAACATCGTCGTGGCTCACATATATACGTATAAACTTATATCTTTCTTTAAGCCTATTATTTTTACTTGAGAAGATTGCCCAGCGTATAGGAGTCAGTCAGTCAGTTAAGTGCCATACGTGATACACGCTTGGGCGAACATGTCTCGAAAGAGACATGACTGACATAGGCAGAAAATTATCCTGCAGGAGGTTGCCATTGCTTTCTGCGGTAGACTAGTTGTCAACCAAGGTTACAGAACACAATCTCTCCTGTTATTTGACCCATAGCTAACCTTGGTCGGCAACCAGTCTGCCGCAGAAAGCAATGGCAACCTACTGCGGGATAATCTTCTGCCCAGTCAGTCATGTCTCTATCGAGACATGATCGCCCAAGCGTGTATCACGTATGGCACTTAACTGACTAAATTGGCATCAACGTCCCACGCTTTAATCGTTGAAATAGTTAAATGTAACCGCCTCTTCTACTGTAAAAGCTTTTTTCACGGACTTACCGTTTGTGGAACTCCTTTTTGTTTGATTGCTTCCCTGATTGTTACAATCTCCAAAAGTTTAAATACAACGTCAATTGCGAGTTTCTGTCTCCTGGATCCCCATGCATTTTTTATCCTTTCTTCAAACACCTGTTTATTCTCTCTCTGTAATCACCTGCGCACCAGTGGTATTCCTGGTTTGTTTGTAGTGAAATGCTAATAAAAAATAGTATTCAGTTCATGGAAGAATGTTAGATTTCTTAATATGCCAAATGGATTATGACGATAAAAAATTTCTACCCCGATACACAACCCAACATGACCCAACCTTAATTTTTTTTAATCATTTCACCCCTATCAAGGCGGTACCGCCACTGATGCGCTGAGGGCTACATGAAAGTAAAAGTTGAGACATGAGGAGAATGAAGAGAAAGACGAACAAGCTACAGGGTGTGTCAGAGAAAGGACAAGAGAAGGATGGGAACACAGGAGTGACGGCAGTAGCGAAGGTGGAGAAAAAGGAAACGAACAAGACAGGGTGGTGTAGAAAGAACTCGAGTCAAGTGGATAAGAGATGGGTATTGACAATGCATATAAATTCCCGGAGGTTGTAGCCGTCAGGAAAGTTAGTATATGGAAAGGAGTTCCACAGGTGGGAAGAGCGAGAAAGAAGTTGATGGAGTAGAAATATTGGCTGCATTTTGTTGATTTAACTATAAACGGATGGTACCTTGTTACCAGTTTGGTTTCACGGGTAAATTCTTGTGGCGGGGGCACCAGTGACTTACTTCGTCGGAGCAGATGCCATGGCAATATTTGTAGAATAGACAGCGGGAAGCCACGTTCCACTTGTCGGAAAGTGACTAAAGTCGAGCTGCCAAGTCGTGACCTATCACATTATTTTACCTATTTTCTGTTTCAAATATGAACATTAAGGATAAATTTTACAATAACACTGCAACCTTGTTAATACTTTGCTTAATTTTTCAAAGATATATTTTGTTATTCCAATGCGTCATCTCAGTATCATTCTACAGAAAATATTTCTGTTTCGTCAAGACTACTTTTCATCTCTTACTGATTGCTACTCAACGCAAAATTCTATTCAGATATTTGATCATTGCTAGAGGGATACGGTTTCGTTGCATTTATAAGGGCGTTTCAGGATTTTGGAAGCCTACAACTTGTTCAATACAACGTCAGAACGATGGTCTCTAAATGGTCAGGAATTATTTGCTCCGTTATGATGTGCATTCAGTGCTAATTTTCTTAAATGTCTTCGGGCGGTTTTATTTAATAATGTCACTCCTGGGCAGGGATAAAATGAAAATGATTGTGGCGAATGAGTTTGAGCGTGCAAAATTAGCTACAGAATCGCTACTCGAAGAATAGGGAACCGATATAGTAGGCCTTGGTTGCAATATAAGCGTGTCAATTGGATTTTAATTCAATTACCTCGAGTTTCGATTATGCGCAGTGTTTAGTTGTCAACGAAGTTCCCAGAGTTTGAAGAAAGGATTATTCAATTAGAACCAAATGTAATTATCTTTGAAATTCTTAGCCGAAGCATGATCGGCATTATCAATTTTGGAAGTGTCTGTTCTTTTGTTGTTTATTCTCTGAAAGCTCGCATCATTTTTTCATTTACTCTGCTATGATGATGAAACCTGCTTGAGTCGGAAATAAAGGTCTTGATTTTTTTCATACATTGAAAAATGATTTAACATATTAGTGTTCGTTGTAAAATATGGTAATAATCTTATATATTCATATAAAACATTGATTTTAATCATAGGTTACTAGCTAAACATACGTTACTAAAACAAACCAATAAAAGCGTGTTCCGCGGGTGAGAAATGTGTTAAATGTAACTATTAGAATAGAACTTAAGTTTATTGTGATATCATGAAAATTGTGTTATATAAAGCTTGATGTAACTTCGATTAAACTGTAGAATCATTGGTTTTAATGCGGTCTAGGACGCACCAGATCGAGCGTTGATTTCCCCTATATTGTTAGGGATCGCAGGTACGAATCTTGTTGAATGACACATATTTTCGTAAAAGAAAATTATCGTAAAGTACGAGGCCAGTAGAAATAGATATATAAATATACTGTTTGATTGAAAACAAAATATCTACTCAAATGTCAGCATCGATTAAAAATAATGTTCAAACAAATAAATTAAATATGTCCTTTGCTATAACCATTTCGTTAAACTTCGGAATTCTTTGTATATATATTTTTTTCGTATATATATATATATATATATATATATGTATATATATATATGTGTATATATATCGTTAAATATATCTATGTAACCCTATTTTCAGATGACTAGTATTAATTTTAAATGATTTTCAAGATGAGAAGAAATTTCTTTAAAATTGGATAATAATTATTTTTGTTGTGTCAAGTAACCGAAGTGATAAAAATAGAAGATACAGATTCAAAGTACGATGGATGCAAAATTATTTTAGGGGAGGTATAGAGGCCAAACTGTTGACAAGTGTAAAATACAGACAAAACAGTGTGCAGAATTACTTTGTTGAGTGAAGTAAACGAATTTATCAATGCTATTTTGTCAAAATATTTGTTAATGGATTTTGACAATATGTGACCCTAGGTCAAAATACGGCATTGAAGATTCTTTTGCTTAATGATGTCTATGACAGCTTATAAATTTAGGTAGACAATAACAGAGAGTGAGTTTACCTCACCTTCTCATGGAAACTGACATGTTACTTACATGTCAAGATAGTAAGTAATGTATTTAAGAAGGGGAAGTAGAAATCCCATACCAAAACTTTACCACCTATGTTTTAGTGGTTGTTTAAAACCAGGGTGTAAGACCAAATTAGTTTATACGGGCCCCATGTTTGGAATAAAATAGTAGAGATATATAAGCTGGGGGAAGTGATTTGAATGGCAGTTTGAATAATACGGTCGGACTGAAACGGAAGTACTACTAAAAAACAATTGAGTAAATCTCACCTTAGAAAATATTGTTACTGAAGTTATTTTAAAATACCATCCAACTGTTGAGTTTCACCAGATTTGACTTGCCTGTAAATCTTGTATTTATTCGATATATATAAATCTCTACCGTGCTGTTGCGGTTTTAAATCTGATTTTCATTTTATACCAATCCCTCGAGTGTCTAGGCCAATCTTTTTAAGTGACAACAAGCAATCCTGTTTGGCTAATCCAAGATCTACAACAGAACGTGGGCGGAATCGGCTAAATGTAAGGAACATTGGCTGGACTCAGCCAGAGTTCGTTATATATATAGGGGGTTTATTGTGTCATTAAATATTTGATTTTCTGAATGTGTCATATAATGATCAGAAAAAATGAAGACCTAAAGAAGATCTCAATAACATCTATATAAGTACAAACATTACCTCGAGGTAATTTAATGGTTAGCAAGTTTGTCTCGCTAGAATCATTACAATTGAGTAGTGAGTTCTATTCTCACTGGGTGCATCATAAAATATCTTCCTCCAGGTGTAACGGGTGATGATGATTACCCAGGGGTACAGAGCAATGCATGCTAATGATATTTTTTAAAATAGTTAATATTGATGTGTGGGAGAGACGTATGGATAGAAACATTGTACACCAATTTCTTTTATAGAATATTATATTTGATGGTCAATATATTTGTGTACATGTCCATATAAACACTCAGAAAATGGTTTACGTGAGCCCAAGGCTTATATCAAAGACAAGCGTAATAAAAATATATCAAAATGTTGGACAGCTTTTGTCCTTATTTTCACCAAAACTTAAAGCTAAAATACGAGCTTTAGAACCGTTCATTGTTAAACATAATAGACATTTAATGTCAGTTATATTCAACAATATATATTTAAGCAATATTTGGTTGCATTAATCTAATAAATTATATATATAGATGTGTTTCTGAATGTTTGTGCGTGTGTGTGCGTACCTATATACACATATACACGCGTGCGTTTGCGTGCCTGAATATGGTTTAGAAAATCCACCTCATGTCACAGTAAATATATAAACGACCACACATAAACATATATTAGCATAATGACGCAATTCTCATAATCACACCCACGTATACACCCTCATATATATATATATATATATATATATATATATATATATATATATATATATATATATATACCAAGTTTCTGAAGGGGTAATGAAGTAAACTGTTTAGCACCTATTTTCGTAACATTTGGCCGAAAGGAATTCATTAAAACGTACAGCTTGGAAACTATTCAGAACTTTTTCTCCAAGAATAAAACTGGAATCAAGGCAGCGTCAAAGAAGCGTCTTTTGGCGTTGGTAGAGCCGAAATCCGTCTAAGACTTCGGAAACAAAAATAGAGTTCGCATGAGTTTAAATTTAACGCTAAAACGGCGCGCATGTACGAGTGTAGAGTAAATTATACACAACTCTGGCCAAATAACATGCGGAATACCCACAGGCAAATATGAAAACAAACTTACCACCCAACCGCACAAACGAGCAAATTTTCATATATATATATATATATATATATATATATATATATATATTAATAGTTCTTCTTTTTATTTTTTCAGAAACCAAATTTGGCTTCTGTCTTTTCAAAGAAGTCGTTTAGTTCAAAGGGTGTAAAATTCATAAATGGAACAATTTTGATATGATCACATATGTTTTTCTTTACATATACATGAATTTGTAATCATATTTTAATCATGTTTAATTTACAATAATATTTTCTTTCGTATTACACGTTGGTGTATTTTTCTGCAATTGGTAAAGGGTGTGATGTGCAACCTTTATTTTAACTGTGGTTTTTATTATATCATTTTTTGTTATAACTGTGATATCAGTCACTCAGTGGAGTGCCGTACGTGATATATTTTTGGGTGAGCATATCACGAAAGCGACATGAATGGCTAGGCAGAAGATTTTTCTTGCAGTAAGTTGTCATTACTTTTTGCGGTAGACTTGTTACCAACCATGACTACAGGCTCGCAATCTATCCTACTATTAAACCCATAGCTGCAGAGAGAAGAGATGGATTCGTACCTTTGCCAAAGGTATTTGTGAATGCAGAGAATTTAACGCTCCTAACCGATAACCACTGCTCCACAACGCACATCAATGTATTTGATATATTATTATTTAAAACATGTTTTGTTAAATTCAAATCTGTCCTGTATATTTATTTTAATTCTCTTTTTCAAAATACTCGTAATGTACTGTTTAAAATGGAATTAAAAAATGTGCCACCCATTTCAAGCAAGAGTATCTATTAAAATAGCATTTGAATTTATATATACTTATATATATTCGAGATTATATATAGAGTGTTTCAATAACTAGAACCTATTTTAATTGTAAATTAAGTTTACATCTCCAACGATATTTTTTTATTTTCTTTTAGATTTAACAACTTCAGTTCTTGACAATGTCAATCATGGATAGATTTACAATGAAATAACGTGTTAAATTTATCGAAGCCAATTACGAAAATCGGCAATCAAACAAGAGAACTTCCCAGGTCGCATCATCTCTTGAAACAGTGATGTCAGTTGGCTACCATAATCGTGCGATGTGACGACTTTACATTTCTTGCTTTGAGGACATCTCAAAATAAAGGTCTATGCTAACAATCCAACAACATTTCAAAAGCTGAAGAATGAAAGAATATGGCATATCGGTGAGATAGAAAGGCCACTTTTCAGAGACGCCATCAAAAATTTTAACCATCGAGTGGAGGTGTGCCGCCGAAGCCTTGGCGGACATTTGGGATATATTATTTTTTACACATAATTGCAAAGATGCGAATAATATTATCCAACAGTAAAACAAATAAAATTGTACCAATGACACTGTTATATTTTCTGCTAATTTCGATCTACCTTATTTATAAGACCATACTTAGGATACCAAGCTGACTCATAAACTCCGTTTTTAGATTATCACACTTGTTCTTAAAAGGAAATACAATTACATTTATGTAATTTGACATTAACGATCATATGTCATGAGTTATCACTAAATATCAGTTCGTTCTTTTACATATTTTTTAGAATGATCCACTGTTTTTTTTTTAACTGCGAAAATGTTTCATTATCTATTCAATCTGGTTTTCATAAGATTATATTTTCCCCATTTTGCAAATATTAAAAAACGCTGGCGGAGTCAGCTGAAGATTCTTAGTCTTCCTGAAGCATTTCCTCTTAATGTGACTTGAAGTCTTAACGACTGACCATACTAGATGTTGCTCTTTACACGTCTTCATAACTGTTGTATCGTGGAATGAAGAGATACACCGAGCAATATAGCTTTATTAACAGAATGGTACAACCAAGACGTATATGAAATATTTAGTCTATCGCAGTAGTAGGTGTTACTTCCCGAAGTCCGTGAGAATTTCAACACTCCCGTGCTAAGCACACATTGTCTTTTATACATACGGGCAACCGGATGTCACATGGTACGAGCCACGGCACAACATGTCCCCCACCTCAAACTTGTTATGTCTGTCGGACATCATACTTTTGTGTTTTGGGATTTATCTCTGTAGTTCCCATCCGGGTAGGTTTCCGTTTGCTCGTACGATTTTGTTGTATTGGTGAGACCCTGGGTACCCCAAAATGTCATAAAAAAAACGGACATGAGTTCCTCTCGTCGTTTTTTTATTTGGTTAATACGTCTTCGTACCTCAGATTTTAGATGTTTTATTATGTACATCATATAACCAACATTTCTTTTCAATAATGCCCTCTATTCAGACAGTTTTTCTGAAATAATAATTTAAGAAAAAAATTTTCCCACCTGGACTATAAATTTTATTCAAGGAATTATTTCTTTCCTTGTTTTCCTTTTTTGAAGGAATGAATTCATCAAATACTGAGCGAATCTTTCTAGCGAACATTAGTTCTGTAGGTAACATGTTCGGGTTAGTATTTCCATTTGGCGTTATTCGATAAATCGATAAGAATTTTATAACCACGACACAACACTACGTAAGCAGTGTTTTCTGAATTTTTGCAAAGACTAACTTCAATTGTTTTGTCTTCAGATGCGTATTTCCCTTTTTTGACGTTATTATTATTATGTCATTTTTCATCATATTTCGATTTCTGCTTTGGTCTCACTACTAACCAAGTCTGCGGGGAGACCTAAGGCAGGTAGTGGCGTGTTGTTATGGCTCCATTTCATGTTTTTCTATCTTCCCTATCATCTCCAGCATTACATAGATAACGTTTTCCTTAGTGTGTGGGCTGTACTTAATAAGACAATTTTTTGTATATCTCTTAAGCTGGGGTTTCCAGGGATTCTTTCAATGTGTTGTTTTGTTCCTTTTTTTATCATTCCAAGTGCACCTACTATCACTGGCACAACTCTTGTTTTCAATTTCCACATTTTTTTCTATTTCAATTTCCAGGTCTTTATATTTTGACAGTTTTTCAAATTCCTTGATTGCTAGGTTACAATCCGCTGGACAAGCCATATCAATTAATAGACAAGTTTTCTCCTTCTGGTTTTTAACAATAATATCTGGCCTGTTTGCTTCAATTTTTCTGTCTGTGTAGATGGTGTAATCCCATAGAATGGTTACATCTTCTATTTCTGTAACCGGTGCTGGATGATGTTCATACCAGTGTTTGTTTACAGTTTTTCCATAATGTTTGCACATTGCCCAATGTAAATATTGCCCAACTCTATCGTGGCGATTTTTATATTCGTTTGGGGCAAGCACAGAACAGCCTGAGATTAGGTGGTCTATTGTTTCTTGGTGTTTATCACAAAACCTGCATTTTGAATCCATATTATTGTGCATAATATTTGCCTGAAAGTTTCTCGTGAAAAGACTTTGGTCTTGCGCTGCAAGTATAAATCCCTCAGTTTCAGACTTTAATCCAGATGCACGTAACCATCGATGAGTATTAACTTTGTCAACATTGGATTTATTGGCACGTACTGGATATTGGCCATGCAGAGGTTTGTCTTGCCAGCGCTGTCTCATCTTTCCAAGAGCTTTATCTTTGGCTTTCATTTTCATATTTTTTGCCGCAATAGTTGGTTCTTGGCTTCTGTTTTGCTTTTCTACAGAATCTACTAACTGCAAATCTTGTTTGTATTTATTATTTATTTATTATTATTATTTAATTTTTATTATTATATTATTTTATTATTTTTATTATTATATTATTATTTTATTATTATATTATTATTTTATTATTATATTACATTATTATTTTATTATTATTTATTATTATATTATTTTATTATTTTATTATTTTTATTATTTATTATTATTATTTAATTTTTAATATTTATTAATATTATTATTTATTATTATTATTATTATTATTATTATTATTATTATTATTATTATTATTATTATTATTATTTTCCCTTCCAAAGCAAATACATATATTGCAATGGTAATTAATAACTACATTTTAATTTTTGATGAATTAAAAATACTTGTCCACAGCTGTATTTATTGTATTTTCAAACGTGCTGGTGAGGAAATCTTTGCTTTTGTTCAAAAGACGGGAGAGGACTGTTAACCGTCTCCCAATAATACAAAGTATAAGACGAACAGTTTTTTCGCATTAATATATATATTAATTAGGATCCAATATGAATTAAATATTGATTGCAATAAAGAGCAAATTACTTATTATCCTCATGTTGTTGGATTTCGATCCATATATTCAACAAACCCACACCCACACTCACACACATACACACATATGTGTGTACGTGTGTGTGTAATAATAAAAGCAAAATATTACATTTATAATTTATATACCTGTCCTATTTGTTCTTTTCCTATCATATATATATATATATATATATATATATATATATATGGTTAAATAATATATGTATGTATATATAATATATATATATGTATATATATATATATATATATGGTTAAATAAATAAAAAGAAGACAAGAGGAAAACTGTATTTAACTTGCCTACGCGTTTCGTCCTGTGATGGACTTTATTAAGACAAAATTACAAAATGAGCTTTATTCTAAATTGCGTATGCATAAACAAACAGTGTTGGCAAGTATAAAAACGCTGACAAATCATTCATAAAGACGTGACGGAATTCTAAAACTAAAATATTCTGTTAATTTTTATGATTCAGACTTATAAGTTCCATTTATATGATTGAGGTAAAGTGTTGTTTTCCATATCGATATAAATTATTTGATGAAATTGATGATGACGGGTGATATCTTGTACATATTTAAAGTCTTTAAGATCCATTAATGTGGCACACTATCGAATGCCTTACGATAATCTATCCAGGCAGTACTAAGTTTTTTCATTGCATAGTAGCAGTTTTCCAGGATTATTATTATTATTATTATTATTATTATTATTATTATTATTATTATTATTATTATTTCCTTGGATTTCTTTTGTAGCGACATTTATTTCCGAGTTCCAACCAGAGAACTAATGTCATAAATGGCTTCATGAGATTTTGTCTCTCTTTATTTTTATAAAATCAACAACATCAACAACAACAAAGAAACTGAGATCACACATTTTACACAGGTAATGTTCTTCGTAATGTGGTGAGATGTACTTGTGAATACAGTTGTTATTATTTATTTAAGTAATAAGCTGCCCAGGATTAAACGCGTTTAAAACAGGTGAAAATATCTGGAAACTTTCGTACACAAATATTTGCACATGCATACACTCCCTTAAAATAAATAAATAAATATATATGAGTTTGCCAAATGAATGTATATACATTTCAGGAAACAACAACTGAAAATACTTGTGCAAAAATCCCACTGGATATTTTGGACAAAGTTTCCAAAAAGTAGTTTGCCGTACTAATAAATGTCTGCATGCAAAAGGTCACCATTTTGTGCATCTATTCCAGAGTACAAAATAACATATTAATCTTAGAATATTTTGAGAAATACAAGTGAATACATATTTTTGTGCAATTTCTCTCCCCTCTCTCTTTCTTTCTTTCTTTCTTTCTTTCTTTCTTTCTTTCTTTCTTTCTTTCTAACTTGCTCTCTCTTTCTGTCTCTCTCTCCATATATATATATATATATATATATATATATATATATATATATATATATATGAAGAAATATAGTTTAAGGTGTGCTATATTTATAGGATAAAATTCCCAATATCAGAGATAGAACGTATGTAAATGCAAATATAAAAATAAACATGGAAGTTTGCACTCAGAGGCGACAGACTGTTTTATGCTAGACGCAATCATCAGGTCGCTTGTGTTAGTTTGGCATTTTTATTTTACACTCATTTCACTCCAAGTGTCAGAGAATGAACAAAAGAAGGATGAGAACAATAATGTGAAGAAAGCTGTATGAGAGTAGCGTTGAATGGGAGAAGAACATGATACAAGGAGTGTCAATGAAAAGATGTGAGTCAAAAGATAAGAGATGGCAATTGACCTTGCATTTAAATTCTTGGAGATCGTAACTGCCAGGGAAGCAAGTATACGGAAGATAATTCCACAAGTGGAAAATTCAAGAAAAGAAGCTGCTAGCGTAGAAGTTGCTGTTACTTTTGATCGGTTATAATGTAAATGAGTGGGACTAGATATGGTAAATTCATGCAGAGCGGTCAACAGCGAGCTAAGATCATCAGAGCAAAAGTCGTGAAAGCATTTATAGAAGAGACAGAGGAAAACTACATTAATAAAGAAAACGCGGTGAAAATCAGCTACAGCTGCACAGAGAACATCGCACAAATAATAAAAAAGCACAGCAGAAAAAACTATGGACAAATAAACCAAACTAATTATATCGACTTGTAATTGCAGAATTACGAATATATTTCCCTTAAACGGTAATTGTTTACAAAACCACGTAATATATCACGTGACGTTAAAACTCACCAGATAATAGGCAAAAGTATACATAAGTATATGCATAGGTTTAACAGAAGTGCCCTGGAAAACAAAAAAAGTACGTACACAAACATCTTTCGCAAGTACTAAATACGCGAGCAGAACAGTGCTTTCTAAGTATATCCTGAAAATTCAAAACAAAAATATCGTAGAAAATACGGAAAAGAACATTATCCTACAACAATCAATCCAAAACCTACAGACTTTGCTTGGAGATAAAATAGCTAATATTCCTTTCCCAGACCAAACCAAACTATTGAATAAATGGTCTGAACTCATCTCAAAATGCAGACATGAAAATAAAGTTTTACTACGTTACTTAAAAATCGAAAAACAAATAAATTAATTCAAACAACCAATAAACAAATTGATAAACAACTGCCTCTATAACAACCATAAGAACAGATAAAGTAAAAATAAATAAAATAAATATAAAATAAAATAAAATAAATATCAAATTCAAATAAATAAATAAATGAAACATCGAAAACAAAAATAAATAAATGAATAAATGCAAAAATAAACACTTTTAAAATAAATTTATTCAAATAAAGAAATGAAAAAACTACTCCCGCAAAAATAACCGTTAGAAAGATCACAGACAATGCACTAGTTATACGTATATATAACTAACCGAGGAAAAATACAATATATGTGGCCTGATGATTGACCCTAGCGCATGAGACAGTCTGTCGCCTCCGAGTGTAGACATCAATGTTCACTTGTGTGTGTGTGTGTGTGTGTGTGTGTGTGTTTTGCAACAAATAACGTGTCATATGATTTTCAATAATTGTCTGGCCATCACCCTCAGATATACATCTTAGCAACTAGACGGTATATATATATATATATATATATATATATATATATATATATATAGACGGTATATATATATATATATATATATATATACATAACATATACTACATTATTTGTTGATAGTCGTATGTGCTGACGTGTGCATTTTAACAGATTAAGAAGGATAAACTTCTTCGCACCTGCTAATCAATATTTAATCCGGATTCATATCCGTTTTACACGAATATGCCAATCGATATAACTTCGAGCCAATGACGCAGATGTCGAATAGCTCATGGAGACGTTCAGAAAGACAACTAAACTTAGACATTTCATTGTAGAAATTTTACAGACGGCGGTAGATGTATAGATTTTAATGCTTGTTTGATAATCGATCAATTTGCGTATCAATCTGATAGCTTAGACATGGAAGCTGGTGACTGCTTATTGCACTGATAGTAAGAGACTGTTGAATTCAATTCCATCTTCTTCTAAGCTAAAAAATAGTATTTTCCTCTTTTCTATCTGCCTTGACCCTTCAGCGCATTGCCGGTAATTATTACCTACAACTTTCTTTCCCAGCAGTTTTTCTCGCCTTGAAATGTTCCAGCCCCTTTTTCCACTATTCATATAGTCATTTACGCACTAATATAAAAAATAATTTAAAAATAATTATTTAAACAGGAAATAAATAATAAAATATATATATTTTTTTAAAAACATTAGATTCAGGAAAATTACCCTAAATATTGATTGTCGCCGACACCAGTAGAAAGAATACCTTTAACAGTCAAAATCCAAAGAAAAAAGAAAACTATGAAAATAAAATAATAATGTACATATAGGCACAAATAAAGACGTACAAAAACACTCACACACTCGCGCCTGTGAAGAAGCAGATACATACACACCCACACGTACTTAAAATTAAAACATCAGCCTATCACCAATAAAAAGCGAATAAATTACTTTTTGACTCAGTATAAAATAACCAAGCACTACGTCTATCCAATCTGCACACATTGCCAACGTTGTATGGTTTAGCTATTTTCACTGTACTCAAAGTTTTTTTCAATTTTGAATTTTAATTTCTACACGTGGCTAGCCAGTTTGGTACAATATTTGAAGCATTCCAGTTTAAATGTAGATTTATGATTATTCTATCTGTTTTAAAACCGTCTTTGATAGACACTAATTCGGTCGATTGAGCCAGGAAGAAAATTAGTTATTATGTTGTTCTCAGAACAAATAAATTGCTAAATTATGTCCAGGTTTAATCATACACATAAATGAATGCGAGGATCATGCAAATATGGATGAAGGTGTTCTTAGATTCTTAAATAACTCCTCCGTAATTTTGATATCTTTTCGGTTGTTTGAAAGTACTCGTTGCGCTTTCTGAAAAGATCCCCGTCCGTGCGCTTGAAAAACAGTAATATCATTTGTTTTAAATTGTCTGAAGATACCGGAAGTTTGAAACCTAGTTTGAAGAAGTAACTCATTTCCAAAAGTTCTGCAATATAATTGTATTAAACATTTTAATACAACTGTGTACTGGCCTAACTTTATCATGAGCAAAACTAACTAATTATATATATATATATATATATATATATATATATATATATATATATATATATATATATATTAGTCAATTCAAACCGAGGAAAGGAATAAAATAACTAAGATGCAAGGTTGTTATCAAGTGTGAAAGAATAAATGTACAAGGGACAAATTATAATCCAGCGAGAAGAATAAAAAAGAGTAATTTTGAAGAGATTAAATAAAAGTTGACATTACATTTCATTCAAAGATTAATGTTGAATAGAAGTATGGAGTATGAAGTGAGTTCCACGAGCAATCCATGCAATAAGATAAAATTCTTAGCATAAAACGTACGGTCGCATCTTGCCAAGA
Source organism: Ascarosepion bandense (assembly GCA_037127315.1). Classification (NCBI taxonomy): domain Eukaryota; kingdom Metazoa; phylum Mollusca; class Cephalopoda; order Sepiida; family Sepiidae; genus Ascarosepion; species Ascarosepion bandense. The sequence continues at coordinate 1,631,591 of JBBBDQ010000860.1, read as the reverse complement.
TAACTCTAAGTGATTGGCAATTGCTGCCAATCGTGCACTTAAACTCATAGTCTTGGTACCTTAACAGAAAGTTCATCAGAAGCGTTAGCAAGAAATTGTTGGTAGAAAATGCGTAGAAGAGCGACATTGGGAGAGTGGGAAAGTAATTTAAGTAATTTAATTCTTCTTTTGAATTTTTTCGTAATTTATAGCAGGAGTCCTACCTAATACGTGGAAGTAATATTAAAACCTCCAACAAAACCTAAACTCACTTGGCTTACTTATTTTTTAATTGGATTAATTTATTTTGCTTCCTAATTCCTTTTTATTTATTTTTAATTTTTATTGTTTTAATAATGACATAATCAGTATTTGGATATTCCACACGAGTTAAACTGCAGAAGGATACTGGGGATACAGAACATGTTAGCAACGGTGAGATTTTGGTGTGGATGGACACAAAAGAAAACTGACACATGACATCAGGAAAAGACAGCTGAAAGTTCCCAGACATATAGTGAGGAAGGAGGTTCTTTGAGAGTCTGATGTTCACGGGATGGATAGAACAAAGGAGCGAATGGAAAGCAACGCATTACATATTTAATGAACTTGAGCAGATAGATGGTGGAGTGGGGTTGAATTTGAAAATGGGTATTAAAAGTTACAAGGGATAGGGAGAAATGGAAGGACATCATCGATTACGTCCTGAAGAGACACGGTACATAGAAATATAAGATCGAAACACTCAGCAATACCGCAAGAAGCAATAAGAGCTACTTGACTTGAGAGACATTTTACTTCAAAATTTCTTCAAGAGATATATTTTATGAATTTTTACCGAAGGTTGGGTTGCAATTTCAATGAATACCAAATGTTCTGGAAGTGTTCCAACAGAAAACGGAAAGTGCAACACAGAGATCTGAAGGTACATGGCGACAGAAGCATTCCAGAAGCTGAGAAAAGTATTAAGAGACAGGGAAATTTCGCTAGAGGCGAAGAACCCAGTAGTGGATTGCTATGTGATGTCAGTTATTCAATATAGCAGTGAATGTTAGACAATATCATCGACGATGAAGCAACTGAAATGTGGTTCTAGAGAAGGATGCTGTGGATATCATGGATGGAGCAAGTGAGCAATGATGAGGTTTTGCAAAGAATGGAAACGAAAACGAAATTAACATAGAGCATCAGGAAGAGACAACTGAAGTTCCTGGGACATGCAATGAAGAAGAAGGTCTTGGAAAACCTGATACTAACATGCCATAGAATAAGAAAAGGGAAAGCAGCGGATAACATATTTGAAGGGCCTGAGCAGGTGGATGACGGAACGGGGTTTTCGTGGTGTTGCAGAAGAAAGCGTTCCAAGTGCTACCAGTGATAGGGAGACGTGGAAAGCCATGATCGCCTACGTCCTGAAAAGACAAGGCAAGTAGAAGAAGAAGAATATCACCTTCAACATTTACTAGTAAAAAATTATTTTTTAGCGCTCGATAAAATCAATTTAAAAAAATTTTTTTAGACATATTACTTGATAAATATAAGCATTTTGCTTTGAATAAAAAAAGGGCACACTTTCTCCTCGCCTCTTCAGTTTTTTCGCTTGCCCCAGACAATTTAATCTTTGCAACATTCATACTCACCAAACCAAACCAAAGACTTGGCAGACAATTATATATGTGATAAGTACGGTCGGTATGAAGACACACTTTTCCTGTGATGAACCAACTAGATCAATCACCGGAGCTTGGTTTTATGAGTGGTCAAGCAAATTATCGGATTCGTTGAAGCGTAGAGAATCGGGGGTGTCGTTGATGGTGCTGGGAGTTTCACTGCCCAATCAAGCTGTCCAGTAATCGATTGCCCGTAAAAAGGCGGTCAAGTCCGAAAATGGACTTTGTAAGTGACTCTAGTCGCAGTAACGGTTCATTAAGTGAGTGGTCTTCGTGTTTGGCCCGAATGGGCAGGTGGACTCAGAAGGGAATATGTATGCGAAGGAAGTGGGTATGAAGTAGAGAATGATGTTATGAAAGTAGTGGGGAAGGATGGGAGGGTTTATTTTTAAAAAATGAAATTGTAAGAAGTAAATTGTATAACTCATGAAAAAAGAAAGAGAAATAAAAAAATGGAGGAAAGAAACGTAAGAATTAAAATAGAAAACAATTGAAAGAATGAAAGTCATTGTAAAGAATAAAAATTAAACTAAAAGAGTGTTATTGAAATGAAGGAAGAGTGTAAAGAAATGATACAGCAAGAAATAAATAAGAAGGAAGAAAACTTAAGCAGAGAGGAATACAGAAAGAAAGAATGAACGAAAGAAAGAAAAAAGAAAGAATGAAAGAATAAAGTGAAAGTAACGATGAAAATTAATAAAGGAAAGAGGGTGTTGAAGTGCTAAACACAAATGAAAGTGAAAATGAATCATACAAGTAGAAAGAAAGAATGAAAGACTGAAAGGAAGAAAGAAAGAAAGAAAGAAAGAAAGAAAGAAAGAAAGAAAGAAAGAAAGAGAGAATAATGTGAAATGTAACAATGAAAATTGATGAAGGAAAGGCTGTTGAAGTGGTAAACACCAATGAAAGTTAAAATGAATCATACAAGAAAGAAAGAAAGAAAGAAAGAAAGAAAGAAATGATAATTACAAAGCAAATTGATAAAGGAAAAAGGGTGTAAAATTAGTAAACGCGAATGAAAGTTAATTTGGAAAGAAAGAAAAAAGAAAGAAAGTAAGAAAGAAAGACAGAATAATTTGAAGGTAACAATGAAAGCTAATGTGAATCTTACAGAAAGAAAGAAAGAAAGAAACAAACAAACAAACAAACAAACAAATAAACAAATAAACAACGATAATATTTAATCTGACATGATGGATATCGATTACGGAAGAAAAAGTAGTAATCAAAAAGTAAATGAGCAATTTTGTAAACCAGATTGAATTCAAATGGATAAGAAAGAAAAATTGAAAGAATAAAATTGACAGTACAAAACCGAACGAAAAGAAATAAAGAAACTCTTTAAAATGTAAAAAGAGTGTGAGGGAAAAACAGAAAACTAGAACGTCAGAATGAAATTAAAATAAAGAAAAAATTGAGGTAGATTCCGAAAGAAATAAAATAAGAGAAATTTAGAGATATCGTGAAAGAGAGACAAAAAGTTAGAAAGAAAATGGGTAAACAAAATAAAAATGACTTCAGATAAAAAGAAGTGCAAGTGTAATTCAGGAAATGAGAAATGATTTTTAAAAAATGAGTACGTGTCTATATTTCTGAGATAAGGTAATGCAACTATTTGCACTAATTTCATTGTTCGGGCTTCTATCTATTCACGATATTTTAGCCGTTGTGAATTCCGGCAGTCATCAGGATCTGTCTATATTTCTGAGAGTATGTATTATAAAATTTGCACAAATTTCACTGTTCGGGCAGTTGCCCACATTATTGATATATTTTAGACGTCTTGGCCGTTGTACGCTCCGGCCTGCTTCAGGATCATTCTGTATTTCTACGATGATGTATTGTAACTAGTTGCACTAATTTAATTGTTCGGGCTGTTGTCCTCCTCATCACAGAAATATCGACAAATAGATAATAGTTAAGAATGATGAAAAGGGATAATATTAACTTACACCAAATTGCTCGGACTGTCGTCCTTATCATCATTGTCATATTCCTGACGTTTCGACCTCCATATTCTTCGGCGTTTTTGGCTGATATACGTTGAAATTTCTGATCAAATTCTTTATTTGGTACACTGGAACAGAGTGTTCTCAACTTAATTTGGGATATCTGAATTTCACTTATTTCCTTTTAGTAACTCAACTCTCAAAGATTTTACTGAGGACCGTGGTCAGTTATTACATATTACGACAAGTCAAGTAACTGGATTACATCAACCAATGCTTTTATCCACTGAACAATGGATAATGATTGACTGAATATGTGGGACTTACAAAGGTCATGTTAAGATAATAAATTTTTTTACCAGATCTCATATTACATTTTTTGTATTGTTTTTCTCTATCACTCTGTATTAATGGTCCCTATTATTGTTGCTATCATGCCGACTATATTTCTGTAGGGAAGCTGTTAACATATCGGCATGCATTTCATGCAGACATTTCGACTTATTTGAATATCTCACGAGCAGGAAAAAAATAATTTATTCATGTCAAGTCATTAAGCATTTATTTCATGCGAGAATGATCTTATACGTTTTCGTTTTCTTAAATGTTCTAAGATCTTTTAAAGTTTTCACATGAAGAAATTTCAACTATAATTACTTTTAACATTATCATACACTCCGTGATAAAATTAATTTCATTAATATAAGTCATTGTAATTAAAATTTATATATACATTTTATTAGCAGAAGGATGTGACGTTTGTCGGAAAATAAAATATATATTTCATTTATATAAATTGTTAAAATGACTAAGGGAAGAAACCACTGATAAGTCTACTGTCTTTGGCTGAGTTACCTCCCTTTCTGACACATGCTGTGACACAAAATATAAATGAATATATCATCTGCTTCTGTGTGCCGTGTCGTTTCAAGATGCTTCATGACATTTATCGCTCTTAGTAATTTCTGCCTTTTGGATATCTCACTTCAACCTTATTCTGTCTTTATGATTGGTAAACCGTAACAGAACAAATCAGCCAGTCAATCGTGCAATCTTTCCCGGGCTCAGAATAATACTGCAGTTCCTTTTAGATTAATGCATTGTTTCTCAAATTTGGTGGCATAGTAATTGTCAATTCAATTCCTGGGCCAGGAGGCTATGACTTAAACTTAGAATTAACAGAATGAGCATTAAGTGACCAGTAATAATAATAATAATAATAAAACGAGATATCTCCGGAGATGGAGAATTGGCATGAGAGCAATCCTCTATAGTAGATTAAATAAAATTTTCAATCGAAACTACACCTGAGTGTTGTTCGGATTGTCAGACAAATAGCAAGCTACACAAATTCTATAATGACAACAAACTTGAGGGGATGAATTGATAAGTGTTATATCCTCACTGAAAACGTATATGCTTTTACAATAATACTCAACCTGTAAAAGCCGTAAGAGTCAAAGAGATACAACACAGTTTATAAGGCATAAACTTATTGGACAATACCTGAAAGTAGGGCGTAACCCCTTCATTAGGTAACCACCTTTCTTAGACTTCGTCGAAACTATTGTTTACAATTATGTTCCTCCTATATAAGGAAAACAGCCACTCGAAATAGCGGGTTACGTTTTATGGGGATTGTATAGAAGGAGGAAACATACTCTTAGGAGTCTGTTCTTCAATGCGGCGGTTACGGAACAAAAGCGCTTCAGTGGAGTGTTGAAGCGAATATAGTTGGTTCGCTATAATGTGCTTAGCATGGATTATTGTTATTCGTGTAGGTTAGAACTAGTGGAACTAAAGAATTTACTTTGTCTTTACACTTTCCACGCAAATGTTGATAAGGCAGCAAGACATTTGTCAGGTTTTGTCTGTAGGAAATTGGCTGTAGAGTAGAAAGTAATTCCTCATCCGCAAATTGCTCGGAAACGAATTTGCATTGAAACTATAAAGTGAAGAATAGTTAGGTTTTGCCCATCTATGGCTGAAATAGTCACATTTTGACCCGGCATGACTCTTGTAAAGATAGAGAATAGCAGGAAGAGTAAGGTAGTTATAGAGGTGGTATTGCAAAGCGAAACACTTTTTAAGCATTCCTTGCAATGGACTGTGAGTGTAAGTTCCACTTGAAGTTTAGGTTGAGTATCATTTCTAATAGGCACTGAAAGGATTAGGTTAAAAATTGTTAGTTGATGTTTAACCAAGTCCGTGTTTATCTTAAAGAAAGTCGAGATGATTTTAATGCTTCCAAAACGAAGATGCTATCCTATAACACCCATAGACAACAGCTCCCACTCCACCCGTCAGAATGGATCAGGCTAGTCTCCATGAAAGCAAAACATTGTACCTCCTCGGCCTAAATCTATCAGCCAATCTTAAGTGGAATGACAACATTGAATCCATAGCTAAACCTGCTGCTCGGAAAAATTGTTTCTCTTTGTAAGTCCAGTATGTTTTTCTTGTCTAAATCAATCTTCCACATATATAAATCTATCATCCACCCTTGCATTGAATACTGCTATGACAACTGGAAGGATGCCCTGGATTCTTTACAAAATCTAACGTAGAATCTGTAATGTGGTTGATCACAACTTGGTTGCTCACTGCAGTCACTTTCTCACCGAGGTAATTTGGTTTCGCTCTGTTTCTTCTAAAATACTTTCACTCCTTCTGATCTGATGAGCTTGGTTGTATCATGTACTTCTTTCTTTCCACTATGCTCTCATGCAGCCTGCTTCAAACCAGTATTCTTATCCTTTTCTTTCTCATTATCAGACTTCCCTGTAACTTGTTACTCTCTCTCTCTCTCTCTCTCTCTCTCTCTCTCTCTCTCTCTCTATCTATCTATCTATCTATCTATCTTCACTCACCTCGCAAACCCCTGTGCACCAGTAGCAGTTCTGCCTTGCTTGGGGTAAAAAAATCAGCTACGTGGTTTTGGAGCCTTCATGTTAATTTTTTGATGGTTTCGATCTCTTGTTATTATGCAAATACCGTAACTCGTTTCGATACTTTCCATAAACAAAAAAAAAGAGTGCTAAACTTCTATGTATTGACTCTCCTTCTGTATGGCAGCGCATGTTGGACGATCTCTTCAAGGGCGAATGAGAGGCGCGAGGCAGCGGAAATTTGTTTCTACAGAAGAATGCCGAGGATGCCATGAACCGAACACGTAAACAATGAGGGTTCAAACGAAAAATAGCACACACTAACATCAGAATGAGACAGCTGAGGTTCTTGAGACATGTAATAAGGAAAGTGGGTCTAGAGAATCTAATACTCTCAGAAAGGATAGAAACAAAGAAGAGACAATGGAGAGCAGTGCGAGACATATTTGGTAGACTTGAGCAAATGGCTGGTGGAACCGGGTTTCGGAGAGATACCCAAAGGAAATATTAGGAGAGAAAAGGGGGAGATTCAAATGGAAGTCCGTGATTGCCCACGTTCTGAAGGAACACATCACATGAAGAAGAAGGATTACCAATATAGTTTTATTGTAATTCAGTTAGTTGTATAATTTAAAACATAACTTTTTAGGAGCCAGGCAAGGTCCTGTTATCATAGGAGAGTCTTGGATTCTGTGGATATAATTAATAGGGGATCCGAGTTGCACAAGAGAAGGCAAGCTCCTTTGCCACGAAAAAATCTTAACGATATTGGCACTTGAAATAATTTTCGTTCTTTCCATTTCTGATGTTCGCCTAACACTTGGCTCATTAAAGTTGTATTTTGTACTAAACGTATTAGTAAGAGGCTTACGAAATTTTCCTAATGAAAACATGACTATAAGCAGTAAAAACATCTTTGAACCCCAGCTGTTCGTTGAAAAAGGCTGCTCAAGTGGAGCGTACATCTCACAAATGAAAAACGATGGAAATAGGGGTTTTTCGCTAGATAGTGCGTGGCATAGTGGGTCTTAGTCAGGAAGGTTAGAACTGGTGGAACTACGGAATGTAGTTAACCTGAGTAATAGCGATAGAATAGAGAGATGATTACGAGGTTTTTTTCTGTTGGAAAGCGCTCCAAACAAAATCGCAGAGGGGCCTTTGAAATTCATCTAGATTGGAAAGTGACAATTGCCTTATTATTGTCCATATACTGCAGATGTACTTCATTGTCGACCTTATCTGACACTTGTAGAGATAGATCATATCAGGAGACCGTTGCTTACTGCGCCAGTCTCCATTCCTCACATGCTGCAAATAGTAACCAACTGATTCTGCCCTACTCCTCTCTCCTCAACCAAAACACCATGAAAAAGAACAAACAAAATACCAAAATCAAACCAGCTACTCGGAAAACGCCCAAACCTCTCTGTGTCTCTTTCACTAACATACGCGGTATCCGCACTAACTTTTATAGCGTAGAAGCATTCCTCCAAACTAACTCACCTGATATCTTAGCCCTATGTGAAACTAACCTTGACCCGTCTATCCCCTCCTCTGAGTACTATGTTTCTGGTTACCTTCCCCTCTTCAGGAAGGACTCCAACGTCCATATGCATGGGCTTTGTGTATATGTCAGTGAACACCTCCCCATAGCTAGAGAAACATATCTCGAATCCCAGTCTTTCATGTGCTTCCGTTTCTCACTTCTAAGCTCTGTTAGCTATCTCTTCTTCCTCTACCGCTCCCTTTCCTCCACTGACTGTTCGATGCTTGACAGCATCTCTGACAATATCGACAAGGCCATTCCTTCGCACCCATCTGCCCATATTTTCGTGTTTGGCGACTTTAACGCCCACCACACTAAGTGGCTGGAAAACTCTGTAACCAACCTTACTGGTGTCTACATCTTTACTTTTTCGATCTCCCAATCACTTACGCAAGTGGTGGACTTCCCCACGCGTTTTTCCAATAGCCATAACGGAAGAGACTCGCTACTAGACCTCTGCTTCATTTCCACCCCAAATTCTTGCTCCACCAGACAGCTCTGCCCTCTCGGAAATTCTGACCACGCCGTAGTTTCTGTTAACATCTCGTTCCACTCCACCCCTACCCAAGAAACCCAGACCAACAGAATATCCTACTGCTATCAAAGAGCAGACTGGGATTCCTTCCGTGACTTCCTCTGCGACGTCCCTTGGAACAATGTTTTTAGTCCTCCCATCGAAGACTGCGCATCAGCGGTCTCCTCCTGGGTCAAGGCTGGCATCGATGCATTCATCCCTGCCAGGAAATTTCAGCTTAAATCCCATTCGTCTCCCTGGTTCTTGCCCGCTCGCTCGGCCGCCATTGCCCAATGGAATCACTTCTTCCGGCTTTATCGTAGCCACGTGTAGGACCAAAATAAGGGCCTTTTCGCCTCAGCTCGTAATAAGTGTAAAAATATACTTAACGAAGCTAAGATGCTGTTTGCTGCCAGGATGAAGCAGTGCATAGCATCCTCCAAGTTCGGTACCCAAGACTACTGGCGCCTTTGTAAACGCGTGCTTAGCAAGAGTAAGTCCTCAATACACCCACTAATAAACGAGTTTGAAGTGCTCACTTCCTCAACGGACAAGGCTGAATGCTTTGCCCATAGATTCTCGACCAATTCGACCCTGGATACGTCTGGAATCCATACACCCGATTTCCCATCTAGAACTGAGGCCCAATTGAATGACGTCCACATCACGCCATCGCTGATTTCTAGCATAATTTCAAAACTGGACCCTCACAAAGCGAGTGGTGGGGATGGAATCCCAATCATAGTTTTGAACTCTCCTCTATCCTTTCTAGGCTCTACAACCTCTGCTTATCTTCCTCCTGCTTTCATGCCTGTTGGAAATCTTCTTCTGTGGTTCCAATATTCAAGAACGCTGGGGAACCATCGGACCCCGCAAATTAACGCCCCATCAGCCCTCTTCTGATCTTCGGCAAAGTGTTTGAAGTCATTATCAATGCCGAGGTCGTTCAGCATCTCACAGCCCACGGGCTCCTCTCGGAGAAACAGTATGGCTTCCGCTTTACTAGGTCTACTGCTGATATGCTAACGACCATCACCGAGTATATATACCAGGCTCTCGACAAGAATGGTGAAGCCCGAAACGTCGCCTTGGATATCTCTAAAGCATTCGACAGAGCATGGCATGCCGGCCTTCTACGGAAACTGCGAAGCTATGGCATAACTGGACTTTTGTTGAACTTAATCCGGTCATTCGTCTCTAACCACACACTAAAGGTGGTATTAAACGGACATGCCTCCCAGAACTACCCTACAAACACGGGTGTACCCCAAGGCTCTTTCTAATCTATATCAATGATCTCACCGATGCCATAAGAACACAAGTATGCATGTACGCCGATGATACCACAGTTTACTCTCGCCTCGATCAACAATCTGGTGTTGGTGATAAGGCGAACCTCGCTGCCGAGCTTGAGATGGACCTCCAATCCGTGGTGGATTGGGGTATGTAATGGCTCGTAAAATTCAATTCTTCCAAAACGAAGCTGCTGTCAATTAAGACCACAGACATCCGCACCTCCCTCCCATTAGCATCGAACAGGCTTGCATCCCAAAGAGTAAATCACTACACCTGCTTAATCTGACACTCTCAGTGGAATGACTACGTCGAATCCATTGCTAAATCCGCAGCTATGAAATTCGACTCTCTCTGCAGGGCTCGGAAATTCTTTCCGCCTGAATCTATCCTGCAATTATATAAATCCATCCGCCCGTGTATTGAGTACTGCTGCCACATCTGGTCGGGTGCCCCTTCTATTCTTATCGGGGTTCTTGACAAAATACAGCGAAGTATCTGTAATGTGATTGATACCGACTTGGCTGACCGACTGCAGTATCTCTCTCACCGGCGTGACGTGGCTTCCCTGTGCCTCTTCTATAAATACTTTCATGGCTTCTGCTCTGACGAACTTAAATCACTGGTGCTCCCCAGATGCGAATTTGCACGAGATACTAGATTGGCAACTAGGTCCCACACTTTTACAGTGAATCCGTTGAAATGTAACCGCAATTTCTACTCCAACAGCTTCTTTTCTCGCACTTCCCGCCTGTGGAATTCCCTACCGCATGCTTGCTTCCCCGACGACTACAACCTCCAGGAGTTTAAATGTAAGGTCAATAGACACCTCCTAACACACTAACTCACACCCACTCTCTCCAACTCTCTCCCTATGTACATCCTAAGTCGTCTATCACCCTCTTTCTGACATTTCCTATATTCAATCCCTCTATGTAACCCCCTGCGCTATAGTGGCAGTGGAATGCCTTGCTTGGGGTGAGACGATTTATAAAAAAAATCCAATTCTACCAGATCGTCAGCCTGGATGTAGCGGGTTTTGTTCACAATGGCACCCAGAGAGATGGTACAACCAGTCTGTCCTCAGACTTATTCCTAAGAGAACATAGCAGTATGCCAATAGATAAACCTGATAGCGATGCTTACTTTCTCTACACAAACTCTTCGCAATAGGATCAGACATTTTTCGACAAGATGAAGTCTTATCAATGTACTCGCCATTATCACCAGAAATAGCTAACATATACATTGAATATTTCGATTTGATGTCATTAGAATTCAGTTCAGTGAGGCCAACTTTATGGCTGAGATACGTAGATAGAACTTTCATACACTGGCCTAACCAGAAAGAGGTCAACCTACAACTTGACTATGTGAACTCCATAAGATCGTCGATAGAATCCTCAATGTTGAAAGGAAAGAACAACAAACTAGCATTCCGAGATGTGATAATAAATCAAACAGAGCATGGATTCAAAGCACCTGTATATCAACAGACAAAACATCAAATTCAACTCTCACCGCCTATACAGGGAAAGTGATCGTCCGCTGAATATAACCTCCAGCAAAATTATGTGCCAAATCCAAAGATATACGAACATAAAGAAGACAATATAATAAGTACCATAAAAGATAACATCTCCCCTGGTTACGCGAGATCAGCTCAAAAAATGTCAGAAGGCTGCAAGAGGATAACAACACTCAGAAAATAGTCTGTAAACTACTAAATATCTATGGTTTATATAACATCAGGATGGCCTTAAAAAGTTGTTCAACAATTCACGCATATTTCTTCCGAGTAAGACCCTAATAGAAGACAACATGATTAATCATTCTATGTACAACATACCATGCAACTGTTGTAAAAAAATATAAAGAAAAAATGAGCCTCCTCATTGGGATAAGACTGCAAAACCGTAACACGAGGGGAAAAAGATAAAAATCGAGCGTATGTATTCCGGTAGAGCGTGAAAAATGAGATCACCTCCCCTGTGGGATAAAATTGAAATAGTAAACTAAAAACACTAGTGAAATATACGAAATATTAAACGAATATGCTAGACCATAAAGATCTTCTAAATATGTCAAACATATAAATGAATACAATATGGGAAACAATAAGATTATATGAGTTTTGATAGAAAAATATTACGAAAACGTTTGCAAATCCTCAAAATTTATATACTGATATTCTCCAGGACACATTGTTTTGCAGGTGAAAACAGTGTTTGAATCTAATGATTTGACATAAAGCGTTGTTAAAACTTTATTAAAAGATTCACTGAAGGTTGATAAATGATACTGAGCTATCTGCAAAAATCATGGCTCGTGGAATTAGAACATTATATCCTGGTGAATGAAATAATGGGTTCAGTATGAAACTCTAAGCACCTGGAACGTGCAATGGCCAAAACAATGCTAGCAACAAGCTGGAGGCAGCAGTCCCCTGTACATATATACATAGTCTTAATATATGCTATATTTATTTGTTGAAGTCTTCCAGATAAACAAAAAACGTATATAGATATAAAATTAGGCATTGAAGGCAAAACTCCGAGACGACAGTCTTTTCCATGCTAAACACAATTTCCATAGGCGCATTTTTAATATTTATATGCACAGATCAGTGATGAATTGCGGGTAGTGCATTACATTGAATTGTTAGTGGTCTAACGGTTATTTTTAATGGTTATTTATTTAATTATTTCTAGGGGCAATTTAGTGGATCTGAATGCAGTTTCGGAGTTATTTATGTTTTTTAGTTAACTTTCTTATTCAATTCATTATTTTATTGCTGGTTGTTATTTCTACATTTTCTTGTGTTTATCTGTGCGTACATGATTTGTTAATTTGCATATTATATAATTAGATTATTTACTTATTTATATTTTTTAATTAATTTCTTTTACTTTGCTTTGATTATTTTATTTTATTTGTTTATCTTTGTTTTTCATTTCAGTTTTTTCTTTTTAAGTAATTTAGTAAAATTGTTTTCGTGTCTGCATTATGAGATGAAATTTGATAGTTTCTTTAGAACTTTTCTCTTTATCTGGGAAAGTAATAATAGCTATTTATCTTCTAGACATAGCTTACAGTTAATAATGAACAAATACAAAAAGAAAACAGCGAAAAAACCACCTGAAAGAAAATACGGTTAACCACAGAAGGAAAAACGAATGTCCTTTCAACTGTAATTGCTTGCAGAAAAATGTAATATATCAAGCCACAGTATAACCAGCAGATAACGGAAAAACCCTAAAAACAAAGAAAGTAAATACACAAAGCATGCATTAAAATGGTGAATATCGAAGAGCACAACACTTCTTAATGTATCTGGGTGATTAAAAACAAAAACCAGATCATACGAAAGATTATCATGGAAAATATGGAAAACAGCATTAGCCGAGCGCAATCACTCCTAAACCTCTAAATCCTGATTGAAAACGATCAAAAAATAAACAAATAAATAAATAAGAAAACAAAATATAATAAAGTAAATAAACAAAACAAGTAAAATAAAGTAATCCACACATATAAATAAGTTGATGAACCAAGTAAATATTAAACAAGTTAACAAAGCACGTACACACATAAAAAACATAACAAAATCACAACGCAAACGCGGTAATGCCAAACACACACACACACACACACACACACACACATATATATATATATATTTGCAATTCTATCTATGGTTTCTTGTAAAAAATTATAGCTGGGAAGTAACATGTCAGTGGGAGACGAGTGAATATGTTGACTTTAGGGGTAACCTGATATGAACACCCAACTCCAGCTGGCTTGCAGGAACAAGAAGTATTTTATTAGAATTGTAAGTGTAGTAGTGATGCGGCAGTACTCCGAATATATGAGACACACAGTAAGTATGGAACTCACGAACAACTATTGCTAACCATTAGACCATTTTGAAATACTCATTAGAATTTTTATATCATAATTTTTATGTTATATATAAGAAGGAGCTGCTAAGATGTGTTGTATAAACATCCAGTTGGGTGCAAAGAAGCGTAGTATATTCGTTAATCCAAACAATAGTGCATAGTCTATATTTCGGATGATAGACTTTGGTATGGCACACACTCATGGATACAGTTGTCAGGAAATTAATAAAATGCAAAACCAAATATGAAAGACGTGTGTTGTCATTCATCGGTGCAGTGACTATATCGTTACGAGAGAATACAAAGGATTTTACTGAAATATTGAGGAGTCATTCATCATTTGCTACAGGTATGAAATCACAACTGCAGGAAGAAATAATAAAAGCTAATTTATTTAATGAGCAGGTATCATCACAATGCTGTATTTTTTTTTTTTGCAACGAGAATAATTAAAATCTAATTGTGAAGTTCTCACGAAGGATGTTTTCGTTCGTTTTTTTTTTCACTCTGGGAAAATTCTTCTTCCAAGAGGAACAGAAATATGACAAATATAATTTTTTAATGATTTTTATTTATGTCAAAAGATAGCATTGCCGTTATGAACATAGATAATGATTATTATTGCTGATATTTAGAGAAAAAATTCATATCTAGAAAAAAAATACAATACACATTTACGAGTGCATATACAGACGCGCATGCGCACGCACGCAGACATTTATACAGAGTCCGCAAAAAAGAATGTATACACACTTCCACATTTCAAGAAAGGAAAAACTTGTATAGATACTGTAATACTAATTTTATTCAGACATCACAATACTAATACAAGTTCCTTTTAAACTTTACAATTACAAATGATGCTTAAATTAGTGGCTTTTAACTTCCAGACATTTATTAGTGCAGTAAACTACTGCTTGGCAATTTTGGCCAAAGTATTCAGTAGGATTACTGCCCATGTGTTTCAGTTTCTTGTATATCGGGCCGTTAAGTAAATGACATGTGGCGGGTAAATATTCTTCACAGTTTAATAAAACTGTGAAAAACAAATTTTTCCTTCATTGAAATGTGTACACAATTTTAACGGACAATTTCTCTCCCTCACTTACTTTCTCCCTCTCTCCCTATACACACACACACACACACACACACACACACACACACACACACACATACACATATATATATATATGTGTGTGTGTGTGTAAAAGTATACTCATTTATAATCTGAGAAAAGGAACAGTGTAAAAATAAATTAAGAAGACAAGCAGAAAGCTATATTTTTAAAAGAATTGAAATTCATTTTATCTTTAATAATACACCTATTAAAAAATATTCTGGGCTATTATAGAAAATGCTTGTAAATATTCATAATAGTGACTGAAAATATTAAACATTTACAAAAATATTAAATATTTACAAAACTTCATAGTTCGTGCAATATATGTGCAATATAATGATGTGTTATGAGATGTTAAAAAAGAGATAGAAATTAATCGTTTTTATTAGATCTTTTATATTTTTGTTTTGTATGTTAGTCTGGGAAAGTATTGTTTCCATTAGGAAAGGTGATATTGGAAAAACCAGAAGAGTAAATTAATATTTTGATAATATTTGATGGTGGCACATTTTCGAGAACTTTCTTCTGTGTAAAGCGTTTTTTCTTTCAGTGAGCATGACGTTTTTAAGTCAAAATTGAAGTCAAAATTAAGTCAAAATTGAAGTTGAATTTGTTTATGTCTACGACCAGTTCTTTAGATAAATAATCATTTATGAAATATCTTCTGTTTCATAGATACATTTTTACATTTTTCTTCATGTTTCTTCAATGTACTATACGGTACAGTTTTTGGCAAAATATTTTATATATGTATCTGAGTTATTACTTTCTTAGGTTTATCTAGATGTGATTATATCCATAATAGTTCTGACTATTTGGATGTTGTTTAGATGAGATAGTAGATATTATAGAGTTGGTATGCAATATTATGTATCTGTTATTGTTTAATTTTTTTATTTTGGATGAATTTGTTTTGTTGCGCCTATGTGTTTTATGTGGCTTTCTTTTTGCGTTGTGAATAAAATATTATGGGTATTGTAGGTTTCTTGATCTCTTATCTATGTATGCTTTTAATTTGATAAATATTGAACGCTGGATATTCTTAATGATCTAAAATAGAAATTTATAATTATGCTGATTTTAAGAGTGATTTCAACAGAAATTAGCTAGGACATCTTTTGGTATCTTTTCTGTAGACGTCAAAATTGTTTCTGTGTAAAATGATTTCTGGGAAAGAAAGAATATCATTGATTTCAGTTACAAAAGCAAATTCTGTTGTAGGTTCAACCCTGTTAAGTTGACTAACGAGATATGTGCTATTAGTGTTTTGTGAATATAATTGTAATTATAAGAGCAGTGGAAATTAGAAAAAAGTGGTTGCGTTGCAGGCACTCAGTTCTAATTTTTACGCTAAACTGGAATCAAATGAAGTAAAAAGGCCAAAATCAATTGAAGTAAAATGGAACCAAACGAATTAAAAAGGCCTAATAGAAGTAAGTGAAAACTGTTTTATGTGGATACGAAAAAAAAAGAAATATTCCATGGAGCGTTTCACCGAACATGACGGCTTAACATGACTGATCGTGAATGCTTTTTTTCGTAAATCTAATTTCGCTGTTAGACGTCTAGTATATA
This sequence comes from Ascarosepion bandense, assembly GCA_037127315.1. Classification (NCBI taxonomy): domain Eukaryota; kingdom Metazoa; phylum Mollusca; class Cephalopoda; order Sepiida; family Sepiidae; genus Ascarosepion; species Ascarosepion bandense. Next base: position 1,615,155 of record JBBBDQ010000860.1, on the reverse strand, counting down.
TATTTAGTATATCTAAACAAACTATATCGTTATAATGGGTATTCACATCAGTGATTGGGGCCGATGTGTAAGTGAAACCGTTGAGAGTAAGGCCACAAAGCAGTGCACATTATCTCTCGATGAGCCAAACTAATTTAAATATAAATTTGAAAAGAACACATTAAAAGAAATTCAATGAAATGGTGGAAATGTCATTGGCATGAGAAGCATTAAACATTTAGCTCAATCCAAGTGAGTTTCAATTACTTTACAGTAATTTTTCTTCTAGGAAGTTGTTAATTAATCTGAAATAGGCAGAGTTTGGTGATCGAATGTGTTTGAATCGCCTTCTCACGCACACTATTGATGGTGGTTTGTTACGGTCTGTGATCAACTGTTGTTTTTTTCTAGTGCTTCGGTTTATATATATATATATATATATATATATATATATATATATATATATAATGTGTGTGTGTGTGTTAAAATTTGATTCACTTTGCGTTAATATTGAATTATATGTCCTTCGAAACTAAATCTGTGCAAAACCTATCAAAAGATTTAAATATATATTGAGTAGAGTAAAGTATATTTTTTCACTGAAATACTTGTAATCTCTTTTAAATATCATGAATGTTATGGCTAATGTTCTTGATATATGAAACTTATATAATCCGTAAATGGACAGACAACAATTTTAAATATTAAATAAGATGATGTTTTGCCTCCGTTCTTATAAGTTTTGTCACATGAAGATTTATCTCTAAAGTGCGAAACTGAGTAGTGCGAATTGCTCAGATCGTTTTCAGGTCCTTATTAATGCTGCAAGGATAGCGTATGAAAACAGTTATTACTTCCCTTGATTCTTTTCAGTATACGTAGAAATCTTGTGGCATCAGGGTTAGCTATTTTTATTCTTTTAACATATCAAATATTTCTCTGTATATCAGTTCTTTCATTAACAGTCTTGCACATAATGCTGTATACATAAATTCGATATAATCACCGCACTTAATGTGTATGGAATACATAGGAATAGGTAGACACTGTGTGTTGCTGTCCTGGACTCTCGCGTCTGCCATGCTGAAGGTGTCACAAATCTTCTCTTTGGTGGTTAATGAAAGCAGTTTTGTTTTGGATGTGTTTATGGTATTTTTTATCACAAGATGTTTACGTTTTTTTTTCAATCTATCTATTGATTATGAGCAGAAGTCGCATGCTCATGGGCGTATAGTTACCATGTTTTCACCCTAATACTGAAAATATGGATGTGCGTTGTGGTGCAGTAGATAGCGACTCGGAACGAGAAATCGGGAGGCCGAGTTCGATTTTCCGTTGAATTCTTTGCATTCACTTACGCGCAAAAACTCTTGGGAAAGATATTAATCCGTCTCTTTCCTGCAGTTATTGGTTAAGTAACAAGACAGAATGGATTCTTTAGCCTTGGTTGGCAACCAGTCTACCGCTGAAAATAATGGCAACCTACTGCAAGATAATCTTCTGCCATATCAGTCATGTTTCTTTCGGGAAATGATCACCCAAAGCGTGTGTCACGTATGGCAATTAACTGACTGACTGACTGACTGAAAATAAATTTACAAGAAAAAAGTTATACTCATACAACAACACATTCTGCATGCGTTTCTTACGCACTGACGCCACGTATTTTGTACATTAAACACTCGTTCGATTTTGTTTGTCTGGCAATGACATTAATTGGTGATTAGTAAATATGCAATACATCTCTCATTGTCCAAGGATAGTTTTCTTTTCATAAAGATTAATTAAAAATTAACAAAATGTGCATGTAAAAATATTAAACTATAAAAGAAATGTTATTTATCCTCAAATACCCAATATTCGTCACTCTTGGAATCATGTAAAAACTTTAAACTATTGTCTGTGGTCATCACTACTGCCAATCATTTACAATAAATGATCCTCATTACAATACATATAATGGTGGTCACCATAGTATTAACTGATGCATTTGTCTTGGAAGACGAACATGTATTTTAAAGGGTGTTTTTAAGAAGAAATTGCGTCTTGTAAACCAGAAAATACGGTATTTAATTATTTAGCAATCGATATACGGGGACGGAGCTACAACTGAGCGGCACTATGTCTCCGAGGACAAGGACCTTGCTTAGAGATGATTTTTGGTCCACACCCGACACAAAAATGTGCCAGGTAAGTTTATATTTCTAAGTATCTCGGGTATACTATTACCATCGGTTCAAGGCGGTGACATAGTTTTCGTTCACGTTTGTTTGATTGTCTGTCCTTGGTCAATGTATCTCAAGACCAGCTGCATGGATTCAAATAAAACTTACAGGGATGATTAGCTTCATGACTGTCGCGAATTGATTAGATTTTGGGTTAGATCCGGAACGAGATAAAATTTCTTGTTTATTTTTTCTATTTGTTTTAGTAATATTTTTGGCCACTTTACATGTCAGATACTGAATTATCTCCCTTGGATTGTTTTACACTATTTCATTTATGAATGCACTTTTTTTCCACGAAAATATTATTACTTGCAGTATAATTCATTATTTATTATCTAAACGCCAAAAAATAAATAAATAAATAAAATACACAGAAAATGAGTCAAACTGAAATTATTCTCAGATGTGATAAAACCAAAATCTAGCGTATATTCAGGGAATAATAATAATAATAATAATAATAATAATAATAATAATAATAATAATAATTGGACAATGTGCAAACACTATGGAAAATCTGTAAACAAACACTGGTATGAGCATCAACCAGCACAAGTTACAGAAATAGAAGATGTCACCATTCTATGGGATTATACCATCTACACAGACAGAAAAATTGAAGCAAATAGGCCAGATATTATTGTTAAAAACCAGAAAGAAAAAAAAACTTGCCTATTAATTAATATGGCTTGTCCAGCGGATTGCCACATAGCAACCAAGGAATTCGAAAATGTGTCAAAACATAAAGACCTGAAAATTAAAATAGAAAAAATATGGAAATTAAAAACAATAATCGTGCCAGTAATAGTAGGTGCACTTGGAATGATAAAAAATGGAACAAAACAACACATTGAAAGAATGAAATCTCTGCATAGCTAATATCCAGAACGTGCCAATAAATCTAATGTTGATAAAGTTAATACTCATCGATGGTTACGTGCATCTGGATTAAAGTCTGAGGCTAAAGGTTTTATTCTTGCAGCGCAAGACCAAAGTCTTTTCACTAGGAACTTTCAGGCATAATAGTGTGGATCCAAATTGCAGGTTCTGTCATAAACACCAAGAAATAATAGACCATCTAATCTCAGGATGTTCTGTACTTGCCCCAAATAAACATAAAAGTCGTCACGATAGAGTTGGGCAATATTTACATTGGACAATGTGCAAGCACTATGGAAAATCTGTAAACAAACACTGGTATGAACATCACCCAGCACCGGTTACAGAAATAGAAGATGTCATCATCCTATGGGATTACATCATTTACACAGACAGAAAATTGAAGCAAATAGGCCGGACATTATTGTTAAAAACTACAAAGAAAAAAATTACCTATTAATTGATATGGCTTGTCCAGCGGATTGCAACATAGCAACCAAGGAATTAAAAAAAAATAATAAATAAAAAAAATAAAAAAAATATGGAAATTGAAAACAAGAATCGTACCAGTGATAGTAGGTGCACTTGGAATGATAAAAAAGGAACAAAACAATATATTGAAAGAATCCATGGAAAACCCAGGTTAAGAAATATACAAAAAATTGTCTTGTTAAGTACAGCCCACACACTAAGGAGAACTTTGTCTATGTAACGCTAGGGATGTTAGGATAGATAGAAAAAATGATATGGAGCAATAACAACACACCACGGCTTGCCTTAGGTCTTCCCACAGACTTGGTAGGTAGCACAACCATAGCAGAAATCGAAATATGTTGAAAGATTACAACATAAAGACAAAACTTAAGAAATTGAAAGCAAGTATCGTATCAATGATAGTGGCTGCACTTGGAATTATAAAAATGAAACAAAAAACACATTGAAAGAATCCCTGGAGGCCCTAGCTTGGGAGATGTACAGAGGGTTGTCTTGTTGAGTGCAGCCCACACGCTGGGAAGAAACTTGTTAATGTGATGCTAGTGATGTTAGGTAGATATGAAAAAACATGAAATGGAGCCATAACAACCCACCATGACCTGCGTTAGGTCTTCCTGCAGACTTGGTAAATAGTGCGACCATAGCAGATATTGATTAATAATGAAAAATGACAAAATAAAAACACTGGTATAGACGTCACCCCATAATAGATGATATCACTATTGTATGAGATTACTCTATCGACAAAGACTGGAAATTTGAAGCAAATAGGCCGAGCATTATTGTCAAAAACAAAAAGAAAAATATTGCCTATTATTGATATGGTTTGTCCAGTGGATTTTAACACACAAACTAATTAATTTGAAAAACTATCAAAGAATAGTACCAGTTGTAGAAGGTGCACTTGGAATGATGAAAAAAGAACAAAACAACACATTGAAAGAATCTCTGGAGACCCAAGCTTGAGAGATGAACAAAAACATTTTGATGCAAATAAGCTGGGTATTATTGTCAAAAAACAAAAAGAAAAATCTTGCCAACTAATTGACATAGCGGATTTTAATAGAGCAACAATTTAAAAAACTATCAAAGAATAGTACCAGTGATAGTAGGTGCACTTGAATTCATATAAAATAGAACAAAACAACACATTGAAATAATCTCTGGAAACCCCAGCTTAAGAGATGTATAAAAAATTGTCTTCTTAACAGCCGACATTCAAAGAAGAATTGTGATGTTATGGAAGATAGGAAAAAAAGGTTTAACACACCACGACCTGCCTTAGGTCGTTCCGCAGACTTAGTGTGACCATACCGAAAATTGATTTTTGATGTAAATAATAATAATAATATTAATAATAATCATCGGAAACACAGATTCTGTGATAAAAGGTGCGAGGATTAAATTGCCGCTATGTTTTATTTTTAATTCCAGGTGTACGCGTTGTTGTTTTTGATTTTGTCGATTGCAAAGTATAGTACGATCAGTTGCACACTGGCTGTGAAAAGAAGATCACCAATGATGCAATTCAACCATCAAGAAATCTTGAAATAGTCATGATGTATTGTTTGGCATTCGCACCGGAAGCTACAATACGAATATTTCAAAGTGTTTTGATGTCAATCTGAGAACAGTGCAGAGGATTCAGAAAGAGCTGAATGGTGCTTAGGAATGTGTTTCGATTAATCACTAGGGACTGCGATTATAATAGAAAATTGGCATTTACCGTCATGGTGGAGAATCACTTTCTCATCCACGTGACTTGGAAACCCACTCTCTTTTCTACAAATATTTTAATAGCAGCTACATTGACCAGCGTTTGTCCCTGGTGCCCAAATCACATGTGTTACAAGATTGAAATCTAGGTCTCTTTTATTTACTGTTGAAGTAGCTAAATGCAATCACCTTTTCTACACCAACAGTTTCGTTTAAACACTCCAAGTCAGTATAACTCTCTTCTGATTACATGTTTCAAAGATGTCTACAATTTTCGACAATTTAAATGTAACGTCATTTGCCATCCTCTCTCTTTGTAAATTCTGTTCATCTTTTTGTCCTTCTTTCAAACTTACCTATATTCATTTTTCTTTCACTTTCACTCCCTTTAACTTTCTACATACCTATAGAATTTCCCCCTTGATTAAGATAAAGTGATTAAATATCCAATTACAAGATTAGATTAATTCCTTTAATAGTAATTTAGTTGAAATTCAAATATGCAATAGTATTTTATGAACAATTACGTCTGAAAATACTGAAATAAAAACCTAATTAAAATAATCAAAAATAATTCATCATCGAGTATATAAACGAATATTTTTTAGAGTTATAATTGAAATCTTCGTAATACGTGAGTAAAACTATATTTAAAAGTCAAATTATGTGAATGTATTTCGATAGATTTACATTAAATATCGTTTGTAGCCAATTCAATGCAGATCGGCTGTGAAGAATACGACTCAAACAATAAAAAGTATATTAAAAAATCATATAGAATGAATAATTTAATCTACTTTAAAGATGGAAAACATTCGTGACTCAGACAAAGAAACCTCCTATTTTACTACAAATAGATCAAAAACAAACGTTCATTGCTACTCTTTTGTGACCAAACCCAGAACTCAAAACAGACTGTATTTCAAATCACAGCCATTTTTAAACTGGTCAAACGCTGCCGAACTCTCGTAATGTCGAGATGTAAACGCTAGTTCACAAACGAAGAACAAACGCGATTTCTACATGGGCAGCCAGTGATTATTTCTTTGTGCCAGAAGTCACGTATTTTAGACATTTAGAAGCAAACGACTTCAGAATGTCTGTCAGTGGGATGGTAAGATCTAAGAAAACAAAAATTCATTAAGTTGGACTGCGTAAGACAGGCGTTACTTTTTTCCTCGTCTAATTTCGAAGAATTCTAAAGCATAATACATTATAAATTACAAACCGTTCAACACAAGTTTTAACGTATATATTACATTAAGAAGTGTATCTATTATATACATAACCAAGGAAGAGTAACGAAAAAACATTCATACGTGTGCACAGTTGCATAAACAGGCGAACACAAGCTTTTACAAATACACGTATACGTCAGGAAGGTGTTAAAAGCAGGTATATGGCGTGGTGAGGTAGTGTCTATACTTAAAATCCCTCTGCAAACCTTAAAAATCACGGAATGATACGGTAATTATATGAATAACGAGAACAAGGAGATCAGATTATGTCAAATTTATTAATTTATGGCAAAATCAAAGTTACAATGACGAAATGTCACGAAAAACTTTTAGCATTTCAAATACTGTCCGTGGTTGTTCTCAAAGTTATTACGTTTATCTTGAAAAAGGACAGCATATCAATGCAGCGGGATAAGATGTATGATCCGGGAAAAGGATGCGATCGGAGACAATATCCCAAGTGCAACCAGTCTGTTGCAGATGGCAATGGCAACCTACCGCAGGAAAACAAATCTTCTTCCCAGTTAGACATGTCACTATGGGGACATGATCGCCCAAAAGTATCATGTGTGGCACTTAATTTACTGACAGATATTGGATTTAAAATTTAATACCATCTAGCTTAAATTTAATGACTTAAAAACAAAAGGTTTGGAGGCACGTGTTTATATAGAGTGTTGTCCTTCTTTTAGTGTGCGGAAACCACCCCCAAATCTTGTAAAAGAATTTTGAATGTACCGTATGTTTATTCAGAGTGATACAAGTGTTTGAGTGAACGCTAAGTGTAATAGTTTTGAGTATCAGTTATATTATTATAAACGTGTTCATTATATCTGTGTTATTCGTGCTGTATCATTTTAAAGTTTAAAACTTAATTTTATCTATTTACTTTTCAGATAATTCAGCGAACCCATGAAGTGAAATAATTTGAATACTTATAAAATAAAGTGGGTGTTAAAAGAGAATATATAGTTGAAAACCAAGACGTGTTCGTAATTTTAGAAATTACATAAGAGATGCATTATTAGAAATTAATATGCAAAGAGACATGTGCATGATTTTCAGTGAAGAGTGAGAGGTAGACTTCAAAGGTGTGTACATTGTAACAGACAACACCTGATAAAATTATGTTTTTTGCATTATTCTATATTATAACATTTATTTGTTAATGTAATTATGGTATTAGTAATATAATTGTATATGTCATCTCAAATAAATTTTATCATTCACTGACGACCTATTTTGGGCTACTCTTTTAAACACCCCCCACACACACCACATTATATATATATTTATATATATATATATATATATATATATATATATATATACAAAGTGAACGAGCATGTAGATTAAAACCTACTGTTAAAGCATTTACTTTTTGTTATTTTGTTATTGCAAAGATTTATAAAAGCATTATATCACTACACAAAAATTTCCAATATTCTGCGTTTCTTCAGGTGATGTACTAAAAAAAATGGTGAACATAGTAATTGTTGTTCTTACTATGATATATTTAAGTAAACCATAATTATTTAATCCTAGTTCTAACCTAAAAATTTCAACCCTTTTGCTCATGAGATAGAAGTAAAAAATTCTAATCTTTAATAAAAAAAACTCAAATCCAACCTGCTGTTAAAAATTATTGTCTACCCATTTAAAAAAATCTATGGTCCCACTATGTATCTCATCTACACAAAATTATAGTGACATGTCTAGATACAACGCTATCCTGCTTCTTTTCACGAACCAAATGTTAAAACTACATGATTACATAATTCTTCTTTTAGATTGACAATAGCAACATGAAGAAGAAGAGAGAAGAGAATACAAGTCAGAAAGCGGCACAACAAAGACGAACAAAAATAAAACGATAGAATGTGAACAACAATATCAACATGAAGAAGACAGAGGTAAATAATTTTCTTCACCTTCCACTCCCTTATGTTTTAAACAACTCACGAATTCATCTTATATTTTCAAACTAAATCATTTCACCATTTAACATATCACCTGAAAAAAAAAACAATGTTGTTCTAAAACATGGATAATATCGTGTGGTGATATAATGCTTTTATAAATCATTCTAATATCAAAATTAAAAAATATATATAAGTCATCCACATACAAGCCTGTTTCACTGTATCACTGCTCATCAGTGTGGCTAGACACATCCACTTGCTTATATATATATATATTTGCTTATATATATATAATTGCTTATTTATATATATGTATTTTAATAAAAGAGAACAAAATGGTTTAGGATCCCTAGTTTTCTGGCATTTTCTTTTTAAAAAGTGCTCAATACAACATAAATCGTAGAATATAATATAATTAAGTTAGTTTTTTAATTAAAATTTATTTAATTTCTATTGCGATACGGAAATTTCTATGTTTCGAGATTTTACCTCCTCATCAGGCAATGTTGAATAGGCCTGGTGAAAATTATTCACATTTTAATAGAGCAAAATACGTTTGTTTTCTAAAGAGTTAAATGTGAAGGGGAAACATAAAAATAGATTTGATGTGTGTGTTTAATTTAACTCATCAGAATGTATTTCGATTTTAAATTTTGAAATACAGATTATATATTTGGGGATACGTTTTGTTTCTTTCCATCTTAACGTAAAAGTGTAATTTTCTTCAGCCGGTGTCTAGACTGCTTTTTTTTCCGCTGTGATGTATATATTATAAAATGTTATTTTCTTAGATTTCCATCTATCCCGGTAATTTTAAAATCAAAAGAGAAAGAAATATTTTTGAAATGACTTAAAGGTACTTTTGTATGATTAAATTAGTTTTAATTTCGGTTAAAAGGGAAACTCTTAACTTGGATAAATTTTAATATCTACTAAAATAATATAATATCATAATAGTGGAAATATATCATATGTAAGTTAATTGATATGTTTTAATGAAGAATTATTAACCATATTCGAAGTTTAAAAAATTGGGCAGTGTTGACATATGACATGAATATCATTACGTTTATTTAATAGTATTTTTGTAATTCTTGAGAAATTTAAAAATAAATAGTTATTCATAGAGATATAATGGACATGGGTCTTTTAAGGACTTACATATTCTTATATATACATAAAAAAACTAGAATAATATTTTCCAGCTATGGATTAATTTTTAAGATTTGTATCACTGAACAATTATTATCTCAATATTTAATTCTTACAATCTAAATATATTTTGAATAACTTTAAAAGGATGGATAAGACGTAGTAAACGAATCAGTGAAATAAAACTGAAATATAAGTTTTAGAAAAATTCAGCAGTATAGTTGCTTAGCAAGACTTCTAAATATCATTATATTCTAAATTATTTTCTGGCTTTAAATAACCTGTAAAGCGTTGATAAAGCACAAAAACGAATCATTCAATCGGATCAACATCCTTGTTTTCGTTGTTGTACTTGCAAAGTTTAGGCCTTTGTAGCATCCAGGTTCTTTCTATTATGCTTATCGACTTAGGTAATTTTTGAACCAAACTTTTTGTTATCATGTTGCTTTAATTGTTTTAGAAATTAGTGAGTGAGGTTGAGTTTGTTTTGTTTTGTTTAACGGCATATCAACTTCTGAGAGTTATTTAATGTCAAGATGGTGAAATTTTAAGTTATCTTCTTTAATTTTTGATTATAGTGAGAAGGTTGATTTAGTCAGTCTTTTTATTTTTGAAAACTGGAGATGGCTTTTAGTTTTATATTCAAAAATGTTTTGCTGGTAATATTCTTTCCTTCAAAAATGTATTTTTGGTCATATTTTTCTTTCAAAAATCTATATTTTTCTATAGAAGTCTATTTTTACACTATCATAGTGTTTTATCCCAATTTTGTGGAGAAAACACTATGATAGCTGACATAGCGAAAAGGGGCTACCTCTCTGGGTCAGGGTGAACATGGGAACAACAGCAAATAAGAAGTGATTCCATGCTCCTCGTAACCATCCAATCAGAAGCCTTGTTGTTGGATGCAGTTTAGCGTCATACCAAGGACTGTTTCATAAATTAGTTCTCTTTAATTAATTCACCTTTTTATCAACTGTTCGATGTTTCTTCTATGGAACCAGAGTGTATATCATCTTATGCACTACCGAAAATAGAGATGTAACTCCAAATTTCACAATTATCAAAAGAGCCAATGTGATTTAATTAACATTATAATACAGTTGACTGTGTTTTGTGTTGCAGTCATTATCATAACGGTTGAACTCAAGTCGTGAAATTTCGTGGTGTCTATTTTTTATTAATCTGAAGCACAGAGATGGTAAGCACCTTTACGATAGGTCTACTGAGGATGTTTCAGAGTTTAGTCTTTTGAAGGCATGATTACAAGAGCTGTGAGTTTTAACTTTATGACATCAAAATCAAGCAAATACAGAAAATGAGTTACAGAGGTGTGAAGACTCGGGAAAATAGCAAAAGATGTCGAATAAAACAAAGCAAAGTATTATGAAATGGAGAAATGTCACTAGAAACAAATTGCAATTCCGTATATATCCTTCTATATGACAGTAAATACTGACTAATTTTATTATAAATAAAAAAGAGGAAGGAATTTCGAGATGGTTGTTGAGATTGTATTTGTCATAGACGGAACAATTTCTCAAAGGAGAAAGCTATAAACAAATAGGCATATTAATGAAGATTTGGGAACACTTTTTGTAGAAACTAGGGTGAAAAATTTAATTTTCATATGGCATAATGAAAGAAGAACAGACAAGCAAATAACAGGCAGGCATATTAATAGTTTTTTAGTAAATTGATGAGGGGGTGGGGAGAGGTAAAAAGACAAATATTGCTTAGAATAACAAGGATTAGACGGTTGTGGAAAACTTTGATTAACAGCTCGGATCTTTTACCTATTACACCACTTGTGCATCTAATCTCTCATTACCTGGTATTACCAAGTGGACCATCCATGTAGATGCTTACTCGTCCCACGTTGGTTATAACTGATATGTTGCTGTTTATCTCTGTTACATTTGAAACTGAAATCGAAACTGTTTCTTATATAGTCTTAAATTTATAATCCACAGACTTTGCATGAACTAAAATTAACATTTTTTGTTATAAGGACATCAAGTAACGTTGTCTTGTGACAGAATTCTATTTAAATGGTTAACGTGCTCTGCCAGGAGAATATCTGTGTGGTATGATGAAGAGAGCGCGTATCACGCGAGACCACTACGACTGACTAATGAGTTCACTCTTCACTGAAGATGACAATTGAATATTTTATTCAGTACATGTTTTGAGTATGTAGTCGAAACGATTTTATTTGCTTTCAATTAGTTATATTTTAATCACATTTTTATTAAATATGCGATATAGAAAAATAGTCAATATATATATATATATATATATATATATATATATATGTATTAGGAAGTATTTACAGTATTTACATTTTGCAACATTAACATAATATGTACTAGAGAAACCCATTAACATCAAAACATTGCAATATGAAATCTGGTAAAAAAAGTGTTACTGAACATTAATTTTCTAAAACTTAAAAAATTGACAGGGCCAGTCGATAAAAATTTTGGTTAGTTCCTGTGACTTAATCCAAAGGGTTCTGAGTTCAATACCAGGCTAGAGCAGTGGTGAACAAGTAAATTACAGGGTTAGAGGGAGATTATTCATGGCTACGAAAAAGATGCTTTACGCAAAAAATATAGAGTTGATCTACCCAGTGATTGTAATAAAGGATTCTGTTCGAAATCCCTAGCACCTGAAGAAGGCCGATGCGTACAACGGCCGAAACATCGTACAATAGTTCAAATAATGTAAATACTGCAATATATATATATAATAGTTTCAACCTAAGCAAGGTGGTAGAGCCACTGCTGCGTAGGGGGCTACAAAGGAGGAGAGTTAAAATTTAAACAAGAGAAGAGCGAAGAGAAAGATGAACCGGTTATAGAAGTTGACAGACAAAAGGACCAGAGAAAAGTGGAAATGCCGGTGTGAAGACAGTTGTGACGGTAGAGTGAGAAAGGAAAAGAACAAGATATTTTTTAATCGTATCCCCCCGAGCAAGGCGGTAACGCCACTGATGTGCATGGGGCTACGTAATAGTGAAAAGATTGGAAAAGAGAAAGCCGGAAACCACATCCTAAACAGGGAAAAAGGGGTGAGCCTCTTAACCTGTTCAATAGACGTGGGTGGAATGTGAACCGGGCGATAGATAGATCTATCTACTCCAATTGAAAAAATGGTGAGAAGATTGGTAAAGAGAAAGCCGGAAACCACATCGTAAACAGGGAACAAGGGATGAGCATTTTAACCTGTTCAATAGACGTGAGTGGAGTGTGAACCGGGCGATAGATAGATCTATCTACTCCAATTGAAAAAAACAAACAAACAAGGTAGTAAAAGTCCAGTCAAGAGATTTCTGCTAAAATCAAAAAAAGAATTAAAGAAAGCCAATTAAACATGAAAAGCTTAAAATTTAAAATTAGGCAGAAAAAAAAGAAAAAAAAGACTTACTTTAAGAATATTTCAAATAAAGGATTCTCAACTCATCACGAGGGTCTTTTGTTTCGCCATTGAAGAAACGATGTTTCATCGGGTAGTTAACGCTATTTTAAAAATAGTATTTGCTAACTGATTTATCATAAATACTCAGACCAATTTCTATATTGAGCGTTGTTTTAAATTAATGTTTTTAACGTTGTTAATATTTTCTTCGTTCCTTATACATTTGAATATATAACATTACTAAGTTTTAACTTAGTATAAGTTGAAAATGGCTGAATTCAATGATTAACGGTCTTCGAAATTCTTTCCTTGGAAGAGGTCACTAGCAGAATAACAAAAATTTCAAACTATCTGTATCGAACGACCTTTAAACAACCGAGCAATTTAGTATAATTTAGTAACAAAGAAATGGATAACAATTATAAGTAAATGAAATACAAATTCAGTAGAATAAATAAATTAAATTAAACAGAAACTCAAACTTACCACGTGCCGATAACTAAAAAAGTTGATCAAATTTCTGTCGAACATGCCTGATTTTCACTTGTTCTCCAGAATAAATTTTGTGTGCGAGTCGCAGCCCGTAAAGTAAGCAGAGATTTACTGGCAAATGTATATATAAAGTTTCAGTTTCTTCTCCAGTATATCCACATGTCTTACACAAGTTATCGTTATTGCTAGAGACAAAACGGAGAGTTCATCAGTTACAAATCTGGCTAAGGCATCTAGCTTTTTGCCAGAATATACTGAACTTTATACGTTACAATCTTTGAATCACTAATCAGAATCATGATGCTTGATAGAAAATCATAAAAAATGACCTTTGATAAGAATGGAACATTTTTTTCTATTTTGCTAATAAGGGTTAATGGGGGAAGAACAAGTCAAGTGAATAATAGATGGCAACTGACATTGCATTTAAATTCTCGAGGATTGTAGCCATCAGGGAAGCAAGTACACAGAAGTGTGTTCTACAGGCCTGTAGTGCGAGAAAATAAGCAGTTGGAGTAGAAGTAGAGGCTGCATTTGGTTGATTTAATTATAAAATGTGGGACCTTCTTGCCAGTAAATTCTTGTGTCGTGGCATTAGCGAGCTAAGCTCGTCGGAGCAGAAGGCATGAAAATATTTGTAGAAGAGACAGAGAAAAGCCAGAGTACGTCGGTAAAAATGTCTGGAGTAAAAATGTCTGGAGTCGAGCTTCTTTGGAGCCTGTCGAGAACCCAGAGATGAATAGAAAGGGCGTCGACAAGATAGGATAACAGTATGCAATCCACGGGTGGCTGTTTGATTATATATATACATACATACATACATATATATATATATATATATATATATATATATATATATTGTTGTATACCTACCTATATACCGGGAAGGATATTCCTATCCTCTTAAATACGTGGAAATTGTTGGGGCATTGGGGAGTGTGATTAATACTGGTCATCAGTTCATTAGCAGTTTTTCTACTTCACACAGCGTGTGCATCTTATACTTGTTGATCAATTATTATTCTCAACCCCTTTTTTGGTGATTACTCACAGAGTAATCTTTTTGGGTTAACACACATAAAACACACACTAATACACACACATATATATACACACACACACACACACATATATATATATACACACATATATACATTTACACAAACATACACGCAAAAGTATATGTGTGTATGTGTATGTATTAGTGTGTGTTTTACATGTATTATATATATATGAGGGGATGTGCGTTGTGGCGCAGGGGATATCGGCTCGGAACGAGAAATCGGGGAACCGAGTTCGAATTCCAGTTGAATTCCTTGCATTCACTTACGCGCAAATACACTTGGGAAAGGTATTAATCCGTCTCTTCCCTCCAGTTATGGGTTAAATAACAGGACAGATTGGGTTCTATAGCCTTGGTCGGCAACCAGTCTACCGCAGAAAGCAATGGCAACCTACTGCGGGATAATCTTCTGCCCAGTCAGTCATGTCTCTTTCGAGACATAATCGCTCAAAGCGTGTATCGCGCATGGCACTTAACTGACTGTTATATATGAGTGTTTGTATATGTGTGTGTGTGTGCGTGTATTTGTGCATGTTTGTGTATTATATATATATATATATATATATATATATATATATGGCTATTTGTGTGTTTGAGTCTGTTATTAAATTAGGATATATGAATGGCGAAAATCATAATCGAATTTATTTTCAATCAAATCGATATCCTTGAACAGTTACCTCTTTTCACACACATACACACATATTAAATATATATACATAAAAAGAGAAGTAGTAAAGTTTAATTGAAATACATTTGATTGAAAATGTATATATCCTATATATGCATATATTCCAAATTATATATATATATGTATATTTTTCCATTTGTAAACGAGTTATTACGCGACCGAGGTTTCTACCATGAATTGCCTGAAGACACCACTCACGGTAGAGACCTAGGTCGCTTAATAACTCTTTTAAAAATGAAAAATATTCAAAAGCTTTACAATATAATTGTATCGAACACTTTTTAATAAAAATGTGCACTCGTCTTATCCTATTATGACCAGAAGATAAGTAATTAAACAAACAAGATATATATTTATACATATATATATATATATATATATATATATATATATATATATATGGGGAGTATCAACAAAGCTTTTAGAAACTTCACCACCAAAACGAAACCCCCTAAAAGCATACTTCATTAAAAAGAATTAGAAAACTATAAATATAACCCATTTCTAAACGAGAAACACGTCATAAATCTCTTATGTTGTTCAATGAATAGGAAAGAAGTGTGAAGAGAAAAGTACGAGACCTATCTGCTCTTGATAATTAACAAGTGGGCTTAATTGTAATAAACGAAAATTTAATTTTAGAGCTAACCTGGACCTTTCATAATATCATATTTGGCTGCTCTAGATATGCATAGCCTGACATTGTTAAAAAAATTTTATTTAACTCACTACTACACGCGTTAAACGTTGAAGAAGCAATTACCAAAAATGTACACGAAAGACAAATGTAACCTAGTCTTAATGGCAACACAGCGCTATCAAGCGTAAAAAATATATTATACTTAATAACTCAAACAGAAAGATTTGCGGATTTATTTTTAAATGAATTTTTGTTTTTAATCTGGTGTGACGATCCGCGCCCCCGAATTTTGTAAAATAATTTTTAATACACTCCTGTGCATACATATGAGTGTGTGTATTCAGGTAGCATATTTTGAGTGAAGCATGTTTTATTGAATAGTATATACATATTCTGCTATTTATTTTAATAATAATTGTTAAATTGTTTCTAATACTCTAATTAGCTTCTTGAAGATAAGTTCAAATTCATCAAGGAAGGTGGCGTAGTTTTTGTTAACCCAAGTACTTTTAGATTTTTTGTGACATCATCAACTGTGCTAAATTGCGAAGACAAACTTATGTAATCGTGATCGTTTTGCGGGTGATTTTTCTAAACACTAGTGAACGTACTCGGTTACAATTATTTCAAAAAATTAAATTAATCTGTTGAAGCTATCTTAGACTTCTCTGGATTGGAGTTGTTTGTGAAGGCTTGACTAGACATATTTCGTCTATGTTAGTGCTTCTTATTTATCGACTGAGGTTCATGTAGTGCTTCACACCTGGCCTATTTTTCTGTTCTGGTCGCAAAAATATTCCCTCCTCATCAAGTAAAATCTATGATTTATCAATATATTTGTGGTTACGAAGCCAACTCCATAGGTAAAACTACTCAGCGCCTAGATATTAGGATTAAACAACACGTTGCATATAATGAATTATATCTTCCTTTCAAATAAACCTGCCCTTAACACCAATGGTTCCTCTATCTGTGAGCACCTTTTAAATAACAGATAGTGTGCTCCTGATTTCAATGTTGACTGGTTAACGATTGTGTCCTGGTCACACTTTTTTACACCTGAAGGTGCTGGACGCTCTTTCTATCAGGTTCCGCAACCTTTTTCTTTGGGACTTGATGCCATTAGCTTCTAGTAATTCTTTCCCTTTCATATTTTTTTCATCACTCATTCCCTAGTTTATTTTAATCCTATCTAAAATGTCACGTTGAGACCTGAAAAGCGGGAGCGAAAACAGCTGTTTCATTTTTATCATGTCCAGTTATATTAAGCTACACACTTATATATATATATATATATATATATATATATATATATATATAGATAGATAGATAAAAAGAAGACAAGATAGAAAAAGCTTATTTGAGATGAGTGTTCAACATTTAGGATTGCGTTTTCGAAGTTGTTTTAAATAGGCCAAAAATGTTTTTTTATTTTGTCTTACAGCCTACTCTACACTCCTTTTTATATATAAAATCTATTTATCTCATACACTCACACACAGGCATACACACATATATACTCAAATATAGACAATAGATACAACTGTTTCTCGACAGTAGAAAACAGAATTACAGCCACAATAATATATAGAATGAAATTTAAATAAACGCTTCTAAGAGCGTTTAAAATTCTTGTCTTCACAAGATTCTAGGCATTACTGTCAGTTTCATTATATACCTGATTTTCAGATTAATTTAAAATCTCCTATCCCAATTTCCATATGCGCTTATGTCTTAGGGGTTAGTTACTCCGACTGACACCATATCGGTCAAGTTTCGATCCCGGCCAGAAACAAGTGGATGTCTAGACACACTGATGAGCTGTGATGTATCGAAACAAGCTTGTATGTAGATGACGAATATATATAGTTGTACACATTCTAATTGTAGCTATTGCAATTTCCTTATATCGATTATCAATCTCTTTCAAATTTTCATCTCAGCGTATAGAGCTATAACTATTTCACACTTGTATCAAAGGCAGCGAATCAATATATAATGATCAATCTCTTCCCAGGAATCAATGTAACTATTTAGTCTGGGTCTTAAGGAAATTACTAAAGTTGAAAGCATAGGTGATATCGCCATAAAAGCTTTGGCTGGTGACTTAAAATCAAAAACGTTCTGGTCCGTATATAGCGAGGCAAAAACTAAATAAGATAAGACATATTATTAAATTAGGGTATATACATATATATATATTAGTCATCCACATACAAACCTGTTTCGCTGTATCATAGCTCATCAGTGTGGCTAGGCACATCCACTTGCTTCTGGTTGGGGTTGAAACTTGACCGATTTAGTGTCAGTTGGAGTCGCTAACTCCTAAGCCATGGGCGCATGGAAGCAGAAGACGGAAATTTTAACACGTTGTATAATCAGGGTATACACATGCCAGTCACCGAAAGAACGCATTTCATTTGAAGAGTAACGCATATATCGCAGACGTGGATATATATATATATATATATATATATATATATATATATATATATATATTTATGGACTCTCCCGTCGATTTCGACGTACGAGCGTCTAACTTAGTTAGACTACCACACAAAGAATTGTTTAAAGTGGTGAAGGCTTGTGTAGCACCATCCACACTTTTGGAACAGCTGATAACAAACAATCGGTGCAGAAGTCTGCCACAGATCACATGAACAACAGACGTCAGTTATTTAACCCATAACTGAGGGGAAGGGACGGATTAATACCTTTCCCAAGGGTACCAGTGCTTAAGTGAATGTAAAGTGTTCGACTGGAATTGGAACTCGGCTCACCGATTTCTCTTTCCGAGCCGATATCCACTGCACCACAACGCACATCCGTCAATAAACGCTTACAGCACCTGGTATTCCCAAGCGGTCACGCATCTAAATACCGACCAGGCTCAATGTTGCTTAACTTCGCTGATCGAGCGAGAACCGGTAACCGTAACTATATATATATATATATATATATATATATATATATATATATAATTAACATTTTGGTCGATGTTTAATTTGTTACGTACTAATAAATTCCATCTACATAGTCTGTTCTTTTATTTTGGCTGCCATCCAAATGTTTCATAAGCTAATCTTTCTTTTTCTTTGCATTTTTATATTATATAAATGTACTTTCAGTTTCCTTCCTGGGTCTTTCATTTTCGCAGTGTGATCCGATTATCTCGTATTACTGAGATTATGTGCACCGAAAAAAAAAAATTAAAAAT
Source organism: Ascarosepion bandense (assembly GCA_037127315.1). Taxonomy (NCBI): domain Eukaryota; kingdom Metazoa; phylum Mollusca; class Cephalopoda; order Sepiida; family Sepiidae; genus Ascarosepion; species Ascarosepion bandense. The sequence goes on along the minus strand of JBBBDQ010000860.1, from coordinate 1,596,023 downwards.
TATGTTATGAAGCCCACCAAGGATTATCTCGTTCAATATGTTAAACAGATTTGGTGAAAAATTACACCATCTTAAACAACACGTTTAAGTTGTTTATTTTTTATATAGTATGGTTCCCACTCTAGAAAACCCCAGGGCCACGCGTTGTAGAATGTTGCGTTAAGGGGTACTTTGTATGAATAGAAGGGGAAGATAACGTCTGACTCTTGTATCGAAGAAGTAAAGATAAGCGTAGTCGGGAAAATTTCCTCCTGAGAGTTTGCTCCATAGGGTCATAGATGGTAAGAAGATGTTTGAGTGAAACTTTTCACTGATAGAATACGAAGCGAATGTGGGTGGTTTGCTATTATTTATGTGGCATAGCGGGTTCTAGCTCTTTAGGCCAGACACGGTGGAACCAGATGAGGCAATTCGTAAAAGCACTTTTCATTCTAATAGCGATCTAGCAGTGAGAGACTTTCTACATCCCTCACCTGAAAAAGAGAGAGAGTTTGAAAGTAGGAAAATTATTATTCTCCAAGAAGTCCACGAAGACATGTTTAAACTCTATTATGATTGCAAAGTAAGGTCTGAACAGCTCCAGCTCAGTACTGCCTTTTCGGCATTATCTGGATTTTATAAATATAGAAGATAATATTTAGAGTTAGGTATTGGAAGCCGTTTATTTTACCTGCATCGTTTATAGAAATTCCATTTAAGATAGGGTGTGAGTCTGAGGATCAATACACGGGCCTTCTCGAGAGGAAATCCATTTATTGTAGTTAAAGGAACAACGAGGTCTGATCGACGGTGAAATAATGTAATCAGTTAGGTTTTGGAAGAACTGAATCTAACCAGCCAGTTTTCCTCTTCTTGGAAGTTAGTATTAAACCGGAAGAGAGGCAGCTCCCAATCTCTGATCGTCAAGACTTTTGGAGATGCGCACGAATATCTACCTTGAATGATCTATATGTTATTAAGGTTTTTTTTTATAAATCTTAGTAATATAGTCATTTTAAGAGTGCGATAGATGGATTGACGTTTAAATTTTCATTGTTACGTAAATTAGTCGAGGGTTTATCTACTTCACCTTATACATTAGTAGTACTATTAATTTTAATTGTATTATGTACATTGTGTACTATTTTTTTACCCTCAGTGTTCACTAGGCGCACTCTCAGTTTCTCTCTCTTTCTCTCCTTCTATATATCGGATTTTCGTTCCTTCTTAAAATCTCCCTCTCCCTCTATATACAGTGAGAGAGGGAAAGAGTGAGAGAGAAAATTTATAAAAGAAGGAAATTCCACTATATAATCTGCCAAATAAATAAAAATGCTGAGATAGATAGATAGATAGATACATACATACATACATACATGAACAGAATGTTTTAGATAGATAGATATATAGATGTCTTGTAAATTAACATAACTAGATAGATGTATTGTAAATTCAGATAGATAGATAGATAGATGTCTTGCAAATAGACATAACTAGATAGATAGATAGATAGATAGATAGATAGATAGATAGATAGATAGATAGATAGATAGATGAATTGAAATAGAAGATATAGACAGAGATAAGTGCAATGTATGGAATATATCAAAATATCAGTCAGTCAGTTGAGTGCTATACGAGATAAACGCTTGGGCAATCATGTCTCGAAAGAGACATGACTGAACGTGTAGAAGATTTTCCTGCAGTAGATCTTTTATAATTTCTACGGTAGATTCGTTGATAACAAATGCTATAAAACCCAATCTGTTTTGTTATTTATCCCATAGCTGGAGGAAAGAGATAGCTTAATATCTTTCCTTAAGGTAATAACCTTAAGGAAAGATATTAATCTATCTTGCGCGTAAATAAATGCAACTACTTCAACTAAATTTTGAACTGGAATCGTACTGAAAGTGAGAGCTATCCATTGTATAGAAACTGTACGCAGAAATCACATTATAAAGACTTCATAAGTTATTAGTTGTTCATAAAGATAAACATCTGTACTCGCATGCACCTCGAGTGCTATTTCTTCGCCGTCAATATCTCAAATTCAAAGACACAAGACGTTTATGACATTTTGGACAACTTGCAGGTTCTAAGAATCTCGTGTAGACACATGCGATTATTTCTTAATGCAGTGATGGTATCTTGGATGACAAATGTATGTTCTCAAATTCTGAGAATGCATTTCCTCAATGATCTTCCATTTTACGCGGTCGAGAAGCTAAAAAATATCGAGATTTTATCATAGGAATAACTAGATTTTACAAACTATTCAGCAATCATAGTATTCCATCAGCTTGAAATTATTTATTTCATTTAGTGCGAATAACATCATACACACACACACACGCACACACACACACACACACACACACACACACACATATATATATATATATATATATATATATATATATATATATATATATACCGCAGCTGGTGGACAGGAGGTTATATTGAAAGAAAATATAAACGTTACAGGGGATGTCAATGAAAGGATAAGTGAAGTTTGAAAATCAAGGCTGTAGATGATGGCAATTGACGTTGCATTTAAACATTTAGAGATTGTAGCTGTCAGGGAAACAAGCTAACAGAAAAATGTTCCAAGAACAGGAAGTGCAAGAAAAGAAACTGTTAGAGTAGAAAAGATTGTTACATTTAACCTTTTCATAATTCTTTGGATTTTGGCGAGAACCATGTGGTGAATAGCCACATATGGCAATAGTATTCAATGCACGGACGAAATATTTGATTTATAAATGTTCAAAATTGATACTAACAAAAAAGAATTCTGGCTTGATAGAGAGACTCAACGTTCCTAGCAGTGGATTCAGATAACGATTCGATGTAATCGTTCAATTTGAGGTCGGTTAAGACATTGATGTCAAGGAAGTGCAATTTGTTGCACTTTAGACGAGGATTCTTTAATTCTGATGGCAGTTAAAAAAGTTTCTCTAGAGTGGTTAAAGGAAAAGTACTTCATTTTGGAGACATTTTCAATGTAAAGTCATCTCCTATCACACTGACTTGCATAATCTCTCATGCTTCTTTCTCCGTTCTCAGTACTCGTATCAGTATTCTCAAATTTCTTTTACCCACTTCCTGACACCCCCGATAACCTTTCACTCTTTCTCATAATTTTCCTCCTATGTAACCCCCCTGCACACTAGTGGCAGTAAACTGCCTTACTTGAGGCGATGTGATTATAAAAAAAATAACAAAAAACATTAAAATTTACGAGTCATTTTCTATTCCATTCAATCACAAATTGGGGAGCGTTTTGAAGACTTTACTGTGTCAGCCTTGGAACGTCACTATTAAAACGGAAGTAAAATGTGGTATCATCTATAGAGATGGTTGATTACACCAGGAATATTATTTATGAACATAATAAAAAGCGGAGGAGCTAGGATATGGCCCTAAGTGTCGCTCGCGTTTCTATGAAAAGATCAGGAAAATTGCTCCTTCATTTCACGATTTCATAGGAACAATTGGTATAAATCCAACTATCTTCCAGAAATACTGTAGCTCTAGAACATGCAAAGAAGGTCAGCATGCCAAACCCTGTCAAATGCGTCTGAGATATCAAGAGTAACAGTTTGTGCTTAGCCGTCTTTTATCAAGAGCCGGGTATATATGTAATCAATGAAGGTTCTTAGCACATCAGCGGTAGACCTGACGAAACGGGCCCATATTGTTTATCCGAGAGAAGTTTGTGAGATGTGAGATGCCTAAATATTTCAGAATTGATAACAGCCTCGTATAATTTACCAAAAAATAATCGGCGATAATTAGAGTGCTGTAATGCTCTTCAGATTTCTTAAAAAGAGGAACTACAGAGGAGGACTTCCAAAACGGAAGAATGCAGGTAGCAGTGACGCAATATCTGCTACGTGTTCGAATCGAGAATTGTTCCGCATTCTCTGCCATATAAGAGGATTGATATCACGTAATATTTCAGTACATTTTTCTTTGATTCTAACGAATTTTGTACTGTTTCTTAATACCCTTCTTAACTTTTCTAATGCATATTTAGCCATTCACTGAAAATTGACATTTTAGTGTTTGCTTTCTGCAAAAATGAAAAAGTATTTCCACCTATTTAAATGTTCCAACTTTTTTTGCATTTTGTATCACTTGTATGACTTGTAACTTAGATGTTGGGCTCATCATTTTATCTAGTTAGTCATATTTACTCCACCATATCGACGACCTCACAATGAAAGAATATATAGTTCAATGAATGTAAATAAACTGTTATAAAAATCACCAACACCGATTGATTAAATCTATTTTTTAATTTAATTTGTATCATCCAGGATTGTGTACTGAACTAGGCGTTTGTTGAAGGTATTTCTCTTGATTCTAATCAGCTGTGGAATATGAATTCAGTAAAAAAAGTTACCATCACTAGTGATTATACTGAATACATTCGTAATACGCATCGGACTCATCCAACCCTTTCCGAATCCGCTGAAACACTTTCAAATATTCACATTGAAGCTATGGGTGCAAATACTGAACAGTACAGCATGTCGTTTCTGTTAGAGTAAATTGCGTCATTATGCTTTTCATTCTCACAGACAGTGCCCAACTGTCCTTCTTATGCAGTCGATCAAATCAAAACAAACAAAGCGCATGCGTAAAATTAAAAGTATAAAATAGCGACAAAATGGCGGAAATGTTTTCCAACGTTTTTAAAAGACAGAAACAAAATGCATATTTATTGTTGATCTATCTATCTATCTATCTATCTATCTATCTATCTATCTATCTATCTATCTATCTTAGTTTGTTCTATATCTTTCTCAGTCTACAGTTTACTCAATATCTAGTTATCTATCTATCTATTTGGACTATTTCATATTATTGTCCGTTTTCCCTCTTTATTTCTTTTTTTAGATGTTTCTTTATTTCTTTATTTCTTTGTTTATTTAGTTCTTTATTTATCTTTTTAGTTAATCCTTTTAAATTTAATTTATTCTTCATTTGGGTCCTTTTTATCTATCACTGAATATCTATCTATCTATATATCTATCTATCTATCTATTACTGAATATCTATCTATCTATCTCTGAATATCTATCTATCTCTAAATATCTATCTATCTATCTATCTATCTATCTATCTATCTATCTATCTATCTATCTCTTTTAGTGGTTACTTTTCTTGAAAACAAAAAATTCAACCAGTGGAATGCAACAGCAATCACTATCGTGATGTCTGCTCGAATCATGTTTCTTTTATGTTCGTTTGCCTTAATAGGGTTTTCCTGTTTTCTTTCAGTGTCAGTAAACCTATACTACTTAGAGTTGACATCGCTTTTCAGATGAATTTATCACCCCAAGCAAGGTATTCCACTGCCACTATAGCGCAGGGGGTTACATAGAGGGATTGGGTATAGGAAATGACAGAAATAAGGTGCTAGACGACTTAGGATGTACATAGGGAGAGAGTTGGAGAGAGTGGGTGTGAGTTAGTGTATTAGGAGGTGTCTATTGACCTCACATTTAAACTCCTGGAGGTTGTAGCCGCCGGGGAAGCAAGCATGCGGTAGGGAATTCCACAGGCGGGAAGTGCGAGGAAATAAGCTGTTGGAGTAGAAAATGCGGTTACATTTCATCGGATTCATTGTAAAAGGGTGGGACCTAGTTGCCAATCTAGTATCTCGTGCAAATTCACATCTGGAGGGGCACCAGTTATTTAAGTTCGTCAGAGCAGAAGCCATGAAAGTATTTATAGTAGAGGCACAGGGAAGCCACGTCACGCTGGTGAGAGAGATACTGCAGTCGGTCAGCCAAGTCGGTATCAATCACATTACAGATTCTTCGCTGTATTTTGTCAAGAACCCCGAGAAGAATAGAAGGGGCACCCGACCAGATGTGGCAGCAGTACTCAATACACGGGCGGATGGTGGATTTATATAATTGCAGGATAGATTCAGGCGGAAAGAATTTCCGGGCCCTGCACAGAGAGCCGAATTTCATAGCTGCGGATTTAGCAATGGATTCGACGTAGTCATTCCACTTGAGGTCCGCTGAGAGGGTCAGGACAAGCAGGCGTAGTGATTTACTCTCTGGGGGGCAAGGCTGTTCCATGCTAATGGGAGGGAGGTGCAGTTGTCTGTGGTGGTTAATTGACAGCAACTTCGTTTTGGAAGAATTGAATTTAACGAGCCATTTCTTACCCCAAACCACCAAGGATAGGAAGTCCTTCTCAAGCTCGGCAACTAGGGTCGCCTTGTCACCTACAGCAGTTTTTTGATCGAGGCGAGAGTAAACTATGGTATCATCAGCGTACATGCGTACTTGTGATCTTGTTGTATCGGGGAGATCATTACTATAGATTAGAAAGTGCGTAGGACCTAGGATAGAGCCTTGGGGTACACCCGCGTTTGTAGGGTAGTTCTGGGAGGCATGTTCGTTTAATACCACATTCAGCGTGCGGTTAGAGAGGAATGACTGGATTAAGTCCAAGAAAAGTCCCGTTATGCTATAGCTTCGCAGTTTACGTAGAAGGCCGGCATGCCATACTCTGTCGAATGCTTTAAAGATATCCAAGGCGACGGTTCGGGCTTCACCATTCTTGTCGAGAGCCTGGTATATATACTCGGTGATGGTGGTTAGCATATCAGCAGTAGACCTAGTAAAGCGGATGCCATACTGTTTCTCCGAGAGGAGCCCGTGTGCTGTGAGATGCTGAACGACCTCTGCATTGATAATGGCTTCGAACACTTTGACGAAGATCAGAAGAGGGCTGATGGGGCGGTAATTTGCGGGGTCCGATGATTCCCCAGTGTTCTTGAATATTGGAACCACAGAAGAAGACTTCCAACAGGCAGGAAAGCAGGAGGAAGATAGGCAGAGGTTGTAGAGCTTCGAAAGGATGGAGGTGAGTTCAAAACTATGATTGCGATTCCATCCACACCACTTGCTTTGTGAGGGTCCAATTTTGAAATTATGCTAGAAATCAGCGATGGCGTGATGTGGACGTCATTCAATTGGGCCTCAGTTCTAGATGAAAAATCGGGTGTATGGATTCCAGACGAATCCAGAGTCGAATTGGTCGAGAAACTATGGGCAAAGCATTCAGCCTTGTCCGCTGAGGAATTGAGGACCTCAAACTCGTTTATTAGTTGGTGTATTGAGGACTTACTCTTGCTAAGCACGCGTTTGCAAAGGCGCCAGTAGTCTTTGGTACCGAACTTGGAGGATGCTATGCGCTGCTTCATCCTGGTAGCAAACAGCATCTTAGCTTCGTTAAGTATCTTTTTACACTTATTACGAGCTGAGGCGAAAAAGCGCTTATTTTGGTCCTACACGTGGCTACGATAAAGCCGGAAGAAGTGATTCCGGTGGGCAATGGCGGCCGAGCGAGCGGGCAAAATCAGGGAGACGAATGGGATTTAGACTGAAATTTCCTGGCAGGGATGAATGCATCGATGCCAGCCTTAACCCAGGAGGAGACCTCTGATGCACAGTCTTCGATGGGAAGACTAAAAACATTGTTCCAAGTGACGTCGCAGAGGAAGTCAGGAACGAATCCGAGTCTGCTCTTTGATAGCAGTAGGACATTCTGTTGGTCTGGGTTTCTTGGGTAGGGGTGGAGTGGAACGAGATGTTAACAGAAACTACGGCGTGGTCAGAATTTCCGAGAGGGCAGAGCTGTCTGGTGGAGCAAGAATTTGGTGTGGAAGTGAAGCAGAGGTCTAGTAGCGAGTCCCTTCCGTTAGGGCTATTAGAAAAACGCGTGGAGAAGTCCACCACTTGCGTAAGGGATTGGGCGATCGAAAAATTAAAGCTGTGGACACCAGTAAGGTCGGTTACAGAGTTTTCCAGCCACTTAGTGTGGTGGGCGTTAAATTCGCCAAACACGAAAATATGGGCAGACGGGTGCGAAGAAATGGCCTTGTCGATATTGTCAGAGATGCTGTCAAGCACCGAACAGTCAGTGGAGGAGGGGGAGCGGTAGAGGAAGAAGAGATAGCTAACAGAGCTTAGAAGTGAGAGACGGAAGCACATGAAAGACTGGGATTCGAGAGATGTTACTCTAGCTAGGGGGAGGTGTTCACTGACATATACACCAAGCACATGCATATGGACGTTGGAGTCCTTTCTGAGGAGGGGAAGGTAACCAGGAACATAGAACTCGGAGGAGGGAATAGACGGGTCAAGATTTAATATAATATATATTATAATGAATTCATGGTTGATGATAACTGTAATGAATTAGAACACTGTCAGTTACTGGCTTATGTTTACATGGTATATTACACGCAAAAATCTGACATAGCTCAGACCAGGCTAAAAGCAATCGGATTATTGAGCTGTGATACAGCGCTACAGAACCGTCTGCGGATGACTATTTAAGCTCTTACACCTTGATTGAGCACTGTGGAAGAATAGTAGACTTTGAAAAATCAATACCTACTCTAGCATCTACATATCGATCATTCAGTAATAAATTAGAACACTCTCAGTTCCTGACGTATGTTTACATGGTATATCACATGCTAAAAGTTTAAATCATTGCTAAAAGCAATGGGAAACAATTTTTCATTATTTTATATATATATATATATATATATATATATATATATGTGTGTGTGTGTGTGTGTGTGTGTGTGTGTGTGTGTGTGTGTGTGTGTGTGTGTTATACTAATCTTGGGGCTTTAATCAGTGTAATATATATATGTATTAGTTCCATTAGTAACAATTTTTCATTATCCTATATATATATATATATATATATATGTGTGTGTGTGTGCGTGTGGGGGGTGTATTAAACTAATCTTTGGACTAATAAGTGTAATATATATATGTGTGTGTGCGTATCTATATATATATATATATATATATATATATATATATATATATATATTATACTAATCTTACGTTGAATGAGAAAAGGATGTATATATATATATATATATATATATATACGTACAGACAGAGATGAAGTGAGAAGTAGATAATTAGGGAAACAGATATGAATATGAAATAATAAAAAGGTACGGATATATATATATATATATATATATATATAGAGAGAGAGAGAGAGAGATAGAGAGAGAGAAAGAGAGAGAGAGAGAAAAGGGGACAGGTCTAGTTAATTAGCAAAGTAGATATGTATGTCAAATAATAAAAATACATTTTGTTATGTAAGTATATACGATCTGCGACTGATGTCAAATCGGTAGGGTTTCAATCCTTGCTGGAGGCAATCGGATGTCTAACCGTACTAATGAGATGTGATACAGCAATAACGGACTGTCTGCGAATGACTATATATATATATATATATACATATATATATATATGTATATATATATGTTAAGAAGATTACAGATGATATTGATAAGCACGTGGACCTTATTATTTCACTAATTTTCAATAATATCTACGTGTACGCACGTATGCATACATTAAATCAATTTTGACGTCTATGTCTCTCTCAGTCTCTCCAGTTATCGACAGGATATGTCAGAAACAAGCTAGTTTTAGCAATAGCCATTAAAAAGAGATATTAAATTATGTGCATAGATAACGAGACAATTCGTCTCGGACAATTTAACACTCACGAGCATATCGAAAGAACGAGAGTCGGAAGACAAGAGCTAGAATTTTACATGACGATTTTGACTAAAAGAATTGTGAGATTAAATCCTCGAAATGTATGTATGCTCACTCATCATTTGTCATTGTCCAGACAGATAGATAGATAGATAGATAGATAGATAGATCTTTGGGCAACTGCTTTAGTTTTCTTTCTTTCACCATACGGTCAGTTTTAGACCCACTGAAGTGACAGGGTATAATCAATTTCTATTTCTTCTTCAAATTATCAACTAGGTCCCACCGTTTTACTGTGAAACCAATAGCATGTAAACGCAAATTCTACTCCAGCAGCTTCTTTCCACGCACTTCCCGCCTGTGGAATTCCCTTCCGTTTACTTGCTTCTCCGACAGCTAAAATCTCCAAGAATTTAAATGTAAAGTCAATAGTCATCTCCTATCTCATTAACCTGCATCCTCTCTCTCATGCTCTTTTCTCTGTCTACTCCACTCTCATCAGGATTCCCATCCTTTTCTTTCCCACTTTCTGACACCCCCTATAACCTGTCACTCTTTCTCATACCTTTCCTCCTAAGAAACCCCTTTCTTTAGTTTCCTTTCTTTGACCATTACGGTCAGTTTTGACCCACTGAAGTTACAGGGTTTAATCGATTTTGTGATGTTTTAAATTAAGTCATTTGCAATGGTGTGCATTAATATGTATCTATTATCTTGGTGTATGATAAAATATTTTGGCGTTGAAAAATAATGCGTCATCCATGATTGCATCAGATTATATTCACGCCCTTAAACTATCTCTCGAAGGTCGATTAACTGGCCTACGACAATTCTCTGCGATGTACATTACTTCAAAGAAACGTACAAAATTTGTAACGTAGCATGAACACACTGGCAAGCTCTATAAAGAGATTATTGTTATTGTTTTCGTCAGTTTTTTAACCGGCAGTCGTATCATTCAGGCAAGAAAAAACTGGACGCATCAGTCGAAAACGTAAAAGAAAATGCGGCTGGAAGAGAAAAAATTCACCAAGAGACGACGTATACGTGATCAGTAAAATTGTGAAAGATCCCTGAAAAACAGTATTCAGCTGTAGACAGACAGACAGACAGACAGACAGATAGATAGATAGATAGATAGATAGATAGATAGATTTAAACAGCATTATTATTTGAAATGTTTTACGATAAAGTATAACTAAGAAATGCTTAAGAGAGTAACAATATAAACAATCATTTGGCTCTTTGCATGATGAGAAAACACAAGTGTTATTGAGCAGGCGTGTGCATGTTACTAATAAAGATTCCAATGTATCTTGGAACTGATGAATGCCGTCAAATGCAAAAAGATAATGTATATCCCAAGAGACAGACAGAGAAGTACCGAGTGACCCCAATAAATTATAAACTTCCACCAATTACATAATTTATTCATTCGACATGCATTGATGAATGGTTAAGAAAGGCTAAATGTTAGACCATATTTATTGTAATTTACTTATCTTCCAAAATGAATTGCAAATTATTTCTGACAGAATTTTTTCCTGTTCTTGGATAAATTCTTCATAATTTCACAAAGTTGATTAGTAAAATGAATAACCACACAGGGTCTACTGTCTGTAAGAAAAATTCTTTAAAACCGCTTGCTGCCAAAATAATATATATATATATATATATATATATATCTTTTTACTTGAAATTGATGTAGTTTACATTGGGACACGCATATTTCTATATATTGAGATTTTACCTTGTCAACAATGTCAGCACATTGTTGTGAAAATGATTTTCATTTAAAGATAAGAAACAAAATTGTGATTTATGTCTGTGAGAAGAGAGAAAAAGTTATGTGTGTGTTCAATTTAACAAAGCAGAATAGAGATCCAGCATATATGTGTGTGTGTGGGTGTGGGTGTGTGCATGTGTGTGTGTGTGTGTCTGTGAGTGAGAGAGAGAGTAACTGAGAGAGAGATATCTGCACATATATTTATATAAATAAACCATTTACAGGCACACACACACAAACCCACACACACACACATATATATATATATATGTATAGTAACACACACACATAAATACACTCCTGCGCGCGCACACACGCGCACACATGCACACACACACACACACACACACACACACACACACACACACACACACACACACACACATATATATATATATGTGTTAACTGTTTCACCCACAAAAGGCGGTACCACCACTGGTGCGTAGGGGTCTACATAAGTGAAGAGTGAAAGTTTAAACAGAAGGATAGCGAAGAAAAAGATGAACCGGTTACAGGGGTGTCAGAGAAAGGGCAAGAGAAGGATGGGATTCCCGGTGTGAAGACAGTTGGGAAGGTAGACTGAGAAAGGAAAAAACAAGATACACAGGGTGATGGGAAAAGGACCAGAGAAAGACTGGAGTAAAATGGATAACAGATGGCATTTGATATTGCATTTAAATTCTTGGGGATTGCAGCCATCAGGGAAGCAAGTATACAGAAAGGGGTTCCACAAAGGAGAAATCTGAGAAAGGAAGCTGTTGGAGTAGAAGTAGCGTCTGCATTTAGTTGATTTAACTGTAAAATGGTAGGATCTTGTTGCCAGTCTGGTTGCTCGAGTTAATTTTTGTGGAAGGGGTACCAGTGAGCTAAACCCCTCGGAGCAGAAGCGAAGCCGAATATATAGCCGTATAGGGTTGTTGTCGATATAATATAATTTATATATTCCCCTCTAAAAACACTATTAAAAGAGTGCTCAATACAGAGTAGAGCATATATTATTTATTCCAAATTTCTATCATAAGTATGTTATAACATCACGACAATATAGCTATTTTGTTTCTACACTTATTGTGCCTTGACAAGTGATGATATATATATATATATATGTGTGTGTTTATATATATATATATATATATATATATATATATGTGTGTGTGTGTGTGTGTGTGTGTGTGTGTGTGTGTGTGTGTAGTAAGACAAACTTTGTCTTTTAGCCTGAAGTTGAAGAACAATTCTAAATTCAAAAGATGCGAAGAAATGTTTGGGGATCTTGTGACATACAGTGCACCATTTTTGTTGTGAGAGAATCTTGAATTATTAATTTTTTAGAATAACAGTTACTTTTTTAGATTAATGCTTTTGAATTTAACCCTCACTTGTGATAAAAAAGAGTGATTCCTGCGTTAACCGAGGATATTCGCAAGTAAGTTAATGTAAGAAATCCGAATGTAATTCGAATTCAACTCTCATTTCGACCCGCTATATATTGCACACTTGAGCAATGAACGAGACCTAAATTTGTAGCCTAATGGCACAGTCGGAACATTAACAAAAATATCATTATATTTATACAAAACAAAAGGGAAGTCATATTAAACTAAAACAAGATACAAAACGTACGGACGTAAAATAAATGTTGGGCGCCTTTCGATGTAAATTTTTAAACAACAATCGTCAGTATTTAATAAAACTAAGTGGCCAACACGAAAAACATATATTATCTACAGATTTTAAAAGAATATATATATATATATATATATATATATATATATATATATATATATATATGAGAACGGTTGGGGAAAGAAACTTTTCCTCCATTAAGTTATGGCTTTCCCAAAGAAGTCCAATTTAAATTTCAATTCTCGTTGTATGCACGGGGCAGGCTTCCGCATATTAATGATAACAGACCCACAAAAATAGGAAGAATAATCTGTCCAGCACGCAACAGAATTTAATAAATGCTGGCCGATTGATGAGGCATGAATCTGCAAACACCCGGGACACGTTGGGCGATTCTAACATCCAACCTATGGATAATTTTGCCCACATAGTCGACCTCACATCGACAATTAAATTGATAATAACTAAATTAATATGGTAGGCAGGCAAAACATCTTTACGGCAAGAACAAAAATCACTTCTCGTTGTGAAAATGTTCCAAACGATAACGGCATTATAAAAAACGCTTAAAAGAGTATGTCTAATGGGTCCAATCCTCTGTAGTCTGACATATACAGGACATTTAGATGGCCCAGAAATATTAGTCTCATTGAACCTACAATTTTACGTTCAATGGCAGATATAATTACACCATCGGAATAGCAATTCATTAAGAACAGTTGTTTGATTTTCCTTAGATCAGTATCAAATTTGCATTCAGAACAAATCATTAAAGCCCGATGGGTAAGACAGCTAACATGATTAACTTTCCTTTCCAGGTTAAGTAAAGCTCAGAATAGGCGGTTTTACGAAAAACACCAGTGACAAAACATGAGACTGTTCTCTTTACTAGGATATCCCAGAAAATTAACTGATTTTTCTTAAAGCTCAGAATAGGTGGTTTTACGAAAAACACCAGTGACAAAACATGAGACTGTTCTCTTTACTAGGATATCCCAGAAAATTAACTGATTTTTCTTAAAGCTCAGAATACGTGGTTTTACGAAAAACACCAGTGACAAAACATGAGACTGTTCTCTTTATTAGGATATCCCAGAAAATTAACTAATTTTTCTTCTACAGCCATACTTTAATGTTGGAGGCAGTCGATCAAATTTGAAAGGAATTCTTCCGTTCTACTCCTATTGGGAAACAACGTAAACTGATAATCAATGAAGCGGAAGGAACAGTTGGTTTTATCAACCCGAACATAAAGCTGCTTCATTATAGTCAACAAAAATGTTGGCCATCAAAGGACCCGATGAACAACATATTGCTACTCCATCTCATTCTTGATACATATAATTGTCGAAGCAGAAAGAGACAGACTTAACTGCGATCTCAGAAAGCCTTCTCAGAAAAAGATGGGGACTTCGTGGGGCCACGATAAAAGATGTCGGCACAAATGTTAAGTGTTTCATCAATTGGAACATTCGAGAACAGACTCGTTATATCAAAAGAAACAAAATATCATCTGTCGTAGTCGGCTTTTAATTTTCGCAAATATTTAGCGAAATGAAAATAGTCAGGCACACAATAATTTGAATCGAACAATAACGCCGGAATATAAACCTCAACCAACCACTAGGCAAGATTATGTTGGACTGAGGCCGACATAGACAAAATGAGTCTAAGTTGTACATCCTCTTTACGAATCATTGGTAACCCATACACCAGAGAGCGTTTGGTACCTACAGGATTAATATTATTATAAATTTATTTCGGTAGATTTTTCTTTTATGGAATTCTAAAAGATTTGTTCTGTAGTCGAATTTCGATTATTGAGGTATCATCGTAACTGATGTCACCTAATTCCCGGAATTTACTGTTATTGTTTAGAATACGAAATATTTTACTGACATAGTCGGAGGAATTTTATATAACTACTACGACAGCTATGTCAAGTCTGGTAATATAAATATCTGTATTGATTTTAACAGCTTAACTATTTGGAAGTGATTCCTGCATCAAACAAAACAGGAAGAATCAATGGTAGAATTAACAAAACAATACGCTAGGTTTATTAACTGGGTTTTAGGTAGAGCAATTGTTCTTCAGAATTAAGCAAATGTCTTGATAACTGAGAAAAGAGCATTTCAATGTTACTAAACATCTCAAATTTCTCAATTTTCCTAGATGGAATACAAAATCCAAACCCCAAGACAAAACAAACTTATCAGTCTGACAACTCATGATCAAACAAACTAATAATATGCCTATCTGTGGCGAGATATATATATATATTTTTTAATCATCTCACCCCAAGCAAGGCATTCCACTGCCACTATTGCGCATGGGGTTACATAGGGGAAGGTAAAGAGAAGGAGTGGTTAGACATAGGGAATGTCAGGAGGAAGGTGACAGATGAGTAAGGATAGCGAGGATGAGGGTTGGGCAGATGGAAAGAGTGTTTGATAGAATGGGAGCAGGTTAGTATGTTAGGAGGTGTCTATTGACCTGACATTTAAACTCCTGGAGATTGTAGCCGTCGGGGAAGCAATCATTTGGAAGAGAATTCCACAGTCGGGGAGTGCGAGGAAAGAAACTGTTGGAGTAGAAGTTACGGCTGCATTTTATCGGTTTCACTGTAAAAGGGTGGGATCTAGTTGCTAATCTAGTATCTCGTTCAAATTCGTATTTAGTGGGAACTAGTGATCTAAGTTCATCGGAGCAGAAGCCGTGGAAGTATAGAAGAATATGATATAAGAATGAGATATGAACTAACTTTCTTTTTAATCAAGAAATTTAAATAGAATACATTTCTAGTTTTGGTTCTGTTAACCACAAACATGTCGCTATCCGACAAATGTTTAAAGAACTGTATTCTATAAAATATGATAAAGTATCCCAGGCATTACTCCAGACTACTTAATATTAGGCTCTAGTAAAAAGGATGTGTCTTTTCACTGAATCCATCCAACTTGTACAACGACACTATTCTGATGACCCTAGATGTTATGCAAGGATTTTTCATCGGAGGCCACAATTTGAACAACATAAGATACGCAGACAAAACAGTGCTGATTGCAGACACGGAAATGAAACTACAAGACCTCCTACAGAAGGTAGCTGAAGAGAGTGACAAAAATGAATAAAAATAAACTGCAACAAAACCGAATGCATGGTCATCATCAAAAAGAGCAACCTAAAATGCCAAATACTGCTGGGGGATACAAATATCAAGCAGTTACAAAAGTGAAATACCTGGGAAGTGTTCTAACATATAATGGAAAGTGCGACAGAGAGCTCCGAAGACGATTTGGCATGGCGAAAGTTGCGTTCCAGAAGCTGAGTAAAGTATTAAGAGACAGGAAAATTTAACTTAAAACAAAGAAGAGAGTATTGGATTGCTATGTGATGTTAGTTCTTCAATACGGCAGTAAATGTTGGACAATATCAACAAAACTTGAAGCAGCTGAAATGTGCTTCTACAGAAGGATGCTGCGGATAACATGGACCGAGCATGTGAGCAATGATGAGGTCTTCGAAAGAATGGAAACGAAAAGGAAATGAATAGTGAGCATCAGGAAGAGACAACTGAACTTCCTGGGACATGCAATGAGGAAGGACGGCTTGGGAAACCTGAGAGGAACAGGCCGGATAGTGGGAAAAAGAGACACGGGAAAGCAGTGTATAACATATTTGAAGGGCCTGATCAGGTGTATGATAGAACGGGGGTTGCGAGATGTTACAGAAGAAAGCATGCTAAGAGCCACCAAGGATAAGGAGACGTGGAAGTCCATGATCGCCTTCATCCTGACAAAACAATGTACGAAGAAGAAAAAGAACCGAGTGCCTTAGAAAAACAAATAATAAACAAATCTCTAAGGAAAGCTCGTCCGACATTGAAAGTGTTACTACACTTAACCTTAGAGACGCGCCGAGCAATGTTCCCAGGAGTTACATAATTTTGGGAACAAGACTTCAAAAACTTTATCATACAAGAAAGGGACTTTACTTTTTAACAAATTTCAGGCCATATCGGTCAAGGAAATATTTAAACAAATTACTAGTGCCACACCATGAAATCAAACACCTAAGGAAATAAAATGGATCATATTAAACTAAAAAAGATACAAAAACTATTGACGTATAAAATATGTTAGGCGGCTTTTGACCAACCATTTTTCAAACAACAATCGTTGGTAATTATTAAAACTAAGTGACCAACAAGAAAAAAATTTATTAGCTACCAAGTTTAAAAGAATTATAAATATATTAGTAGAGGAAGAGAGAAAAATATACAAATTAGCATTATTGTTACCTGATGAGACATTGTTCTTTCATTGTCGAAAGGTTTTCTCACATTTCCGACCTATTAATGGAATGTCAATTGATATATCTTATCTCCTTGACTAGCATCTTTTCCATGACAACCCGTGTATCATGTTATTCTTCCTTGCCACTCTATTCTCATGCAGCTCTCTTCACACCATAGTTCTCATCCTTATGCTATTCATTACCTGACATGCCTTGTAACTTTTTCCTCTTTCTCATCACTCTCCTCTTATGTAACCCATGCGCACCAGTGGCAGTACTGCCTTTCTTGGGGTGAAATGATTATATATATTATATATATATGTGTGTGTGTGTTTGTGTGTGTGTTCGAAATGTCTAATATGTCAAATATAACTAAAAATAAATTTATAAAAAAAAACAATTTTAATAAAGAAAATAAGAAAACCTGTCTTTAAATGATTCAGTGCGTCTAACATTTTAACTAATATCAAGTGTAAAGAGTATACTGAATCAATTGCTAACTTTGCAGCTAAGAAAGTTTTAATATAAAATAAGCTAAAAGCTTAAAATATCATCGACAATGACAAAATATAATAAAATAGGCTATTATTAAATCCGCAAATCCTGTCATGTGAATCATTAACAAGAACAACAGTTCTCTCTAAAGATTGCGATTGACATATGTGTATGTCTGTATGTGTGTGTGCGACTCCAATGAAACCATTTGTAAATGAAGCATCATTAATTAAATTCTTCGAAATGAACCACAAACAATGGATTTATATTCTGTAAAATTGTTTTTCCGGTGCAAATGTACCGATATTCTACTCTTGATCATTTAAATTGACAAAAAGGAAACCATTTTGCTTTCATTGCCTAGACGAGAACTTCCGTAAATTTAATGACATTAATCAGAAATTTATATGCAAGGAGAAAACAGCTCTGAATAAGAGTGTGTTGTTTCTTTTTTTGTACTTACTTCCGATTTCATTCACTATTTGTTTTTTGCAAACACACGAATCTTTCGATTCTGAACTACTCTTAGAATCATATTAATTAATCGTTAATAGAGGGCAACATATCTATTGTAATGTAAAATTGATATCTCGAATACTAATGGCTAAATTAATCTCTCACTCCTCGTTCAAGATATAAGCGACTACATGCTCTCTGTTTTGGATATTACTATCCGTAATTAACTTTTATTAACCGGAAAAATATCTTTCAGACATCTATTTTATCAATAAATTTATTTATAAATAGGTGTGTATAAAAAGATTTTAAACTAGCAACGTTTTTCTTTTACTGAAACAGATTTTAAACACTTCTCTCATTCCTTCTTTTTTTCTTTCTTTCATTTACTCCCTGAAACAAACTAGTCGTAATTATGTCAATTCCGTGATTTCACACAATCAAAATGGAATAAGAAATTATTTATGAAGTATTGGCAAAACGTAACGATCGTACGACCTAACTATTGAACTAAGTACTGAAGCGAGAAGGGAAGCAAAAATTTCAAAAATGCTGATTAGAAGAAATCCGGTCTTGCAAACATTTTTTTTTATCAATTAATGTATTTATAAGTAAGGTTGCTAAAATTAAATAAAATAGAGTGACAACTTTTTTAATTTTACTGAAACATACGTAAAACTCTTCCCGCTTTTCTTCTTTCTTTTATTTTCTCACTGAAACCAAGTAACGCCTCTGATATTAGTTCTGTTTTTTACCCCACCCCGAGGTCATAATGGAATAGTTCATTATTTATGAGATATTGCCAGGGTGTAAACGTCGTGTGAACTAACGAAGAGACGTACAAGCAGAATTATGAAATATATAATCATAATTTATCGTTGCTAATGAAAAAAAAAGTATTTGATTCAATCGCGTTCACCCTACTATTCACAGCGCTGAAGAAGTGAACCCTTTTTACATCACACAACTGAAAGCGATAAATGCCTTCTTTTTCATTGCACCATTTTTATTTAAATTTCAGTTTTATATAACTCAGCTGAAATTTAAATGAAAATAATGTAAATATCCAGAAGTCATTTATTTTCTTTGGTGGAGATAGATCACATGGATCACGTAATACCCGCTTAGTGACGTTACTCCATTCAGTAAAGAAATGCAGCAGTTGGAATTTTCGAAGGTTGGTTTCTTTAGACCGTTCCATTGCCCGGGCCAAATCTAGATCTACCTCCCCATTAACCTACAAATACATGGTGCTGTTTTCTTTTGTGGAAAGTCGGCCCATCAAAACATATTTTTTGAGCTTTGCTCTAAATCAGATCCACGAACAAAAAATAAACAAATGAATACCCAAAAAGAAAAAAATAATAGATTCTCCATATATGGACAACTTATGAAGGAAGATAATTCAACCAATCCTGTTGAAGAAAAAAATAACAAAAAAGACCCAAGGACCTTTATGGTGGCTTAAGAAGTCAGCAGTTTTTTTTTTATAAAAATGTTCCCCTTCAGCAAGGCATTTAACTGTCACTGTTTTGCAGGGGGTTACATATGAGGAAAGTTATAAGAAAGAGTGACAGGTTATTGTGGGTATCAGGAAGTGGGTAACAGATGGGTGTGAGTACTGATGAGAGTGGACGGAGAAAGGAGCATGAGAGAGAGGATGCTGGTTAGTGAGATAGGATATGACTGTTGACTTTACATTTAAATTCTTGGAGATTGTAGCTGTCGGGAAGCAAGTAAACGGAAGGGAAAAGAAGATGCTGGGGTAGAATTTGCCTTTACATTTTATTGGTTTCACAGTAAAAGAGTGGGACCTAGTTGCTAATCTTGTGGCTCGAGTAAATTCATATATAGAGGGAACCAGTGAGTTAAGTTTATCGGAGCAGAATCCGTGAAAGTATTTGTAGAAGAGACACAGGGAAGCAACGTTCTCATGTTTTTGGTGGTGGGGGGATTTCTACACCAAAATACATAGTCAGTCAATGTGGCGAGTTCGTCGAGCGGGCCAAAGAGTAGGCTCATCGAATTATCGACGGCAGTATTTTGGTAGACCTCGATGCATAAGATCTCATTACAAAAAGAACAGTGTCAATTTTTGTGCTCGACAAGCTAACGTAAAAACATTGATAGTGCACAAACGGGACAGTGATGAAATCATTGATTTCCTTAGAGGTTTAACCCCAACATGTCATAAAACTTTCAGATTTGTGTTTTTTATGCTGGACATACTGTTGCAAACGTCAGCAGACTATGCCGAGATGATATCTAGTGATTTAATCGCAAAAGATTATATCATCCGCACGGACTACCGAGGAGAGCATAGTCCCAAGTTGACATGGGGCAGTTGCGGTCAGTTCGGGAATCCTTAGCCAAAGAATTACTTCAGCTAAACAAAAAATATGACCCTGTGTATGAAAACGTAAGTAGAATCATAGGAAATACCTAATCACTAGCAGCCTCATTTACAAAGTTAAGACCGGATAGCTACATAGCTTACATGAATTAAGTAAACAATTCGACCCGGGTTACTAAGAGTTTCCGAAAATAAATGAGTTAGCAAATTAAAGTCCAAAGAGTAACGTGGGGTATTTATTTCTTCAAACTCTTTCTCATCTTCCCCAAATCAGTTGACTATCTACTCCAAAAATGACACAGCTTATAAAGTTTCCCCACACATAGTGCAGGGTCACAATCTATTGCTCAAGACAATTCTCCTACTCTAATACATACACGATAGGCAAAAAATATAAGTCAATATAGAACAGTGAGGTTGTCCTGCCTCCCCCATTATGCAAGCAAATGATTGGCTCTCTTCCAGTGATTACGTCCCTGACTCTAACCCCATTTAACACGTCTCCATTAAAAGTCTTCTCACTCCCTGTATACCAAACATTTCTACTTCTAACCAATCTCTTTCTCCATCACCAAAAAGACACACAAAAAATTTAAATACGCACATCTGTGAAATCTACAAAAGAAGAACGAAGGTAGCAGTAACTGCCTTACAATACCAGTGAAAGTATTTTCCATGAGTCCTCGGGCAAAATCAAGAGTGCCAGTGAGTACGGCAACCGAATAAAAGCACTGAGGTTTTGCTATAAATCCAGAAGTTTGGTATCAAAGAGATGGATGACGAGGGGAATTTTCTGGAAGTGAAACGGGTATTTACCATCATAAGGACTGGCTCGCGGTCCCGTTAAATTTGTGTGATGGTGGAATGAGCTTGTAAAAGCTTCGATTATTACATCCCAATTGTAAATTGTGGACAACGAGGAAACTAAAAATCTTAAACATTTCCGCTCAAGGAGGATCCTAGTTATTGTTTAGCACTCCATATAAAGGTCAATTAAATTATAATTTTCGCGGGATATTGAATGTACAGTGATTGACGGCCACATTAAGACTGAAATAGACGAGGCGTCAATTGGCAAAAGCGTCGATATCCTCAACCCAACAATGTTAAAGTCAGGTAGGTAGAAGATCTGAAAATGCGCTCTTTTTAGATAGTTGAAATGTCCTAGGGCTGAAATCAGAGATTCCAGCGACCTTGATGTTAGGCTGTCAAAGAGGTTTCTGATGGCCAGTCTAGGGAGTTTCTTGATTGGTAAGCCGTATTTTAAAGGCTGTGCGTAACTTCGTCTACGTTGATAAGCGAGCAGGCTTTGTGTCTTGGAGAGTACCATAATAGATCAGGCCTTTTTTTTTCGGGGTTCATGCGTCCAACGACACCAAAGCGTAGACCACGTTTCTTCCGCGGAATGATCCATTTCTGACTGCATCAGATCATTTTAGCGGGTGACTGGAATGACGATCCCGATATAAATCACACGGGGACTAGAATGATTACATATAACCCGGATATAAAGTTATTTTGGGTTGATCTTATCGATAAGTTCAGGAATTGGCTACCCGAGGAAGTAGTATTTTCTTGGACTTATAGGGTGAGCTCGTCTTCAGAGGTGCAAACTATCTACATTGATTGAGTCTCAGCTAGATGTGTGAACTTCAGCTAAGTTTTTATTCTATAAATTATTTTGACAATAGTTTTGACCACATTCGTCTGAACTTAGATAAGCCTAGGAGTATCATGGCTGAATACTGGAAATACAACACAGCGTTAATCGATGAGAAGGGTTTTCAGGACCAGATTTTACTAACTGTAATGTAGGAGATGCTGGTGTCTATAGTTGAGAATATGTAGTGGGCTCACTTTAACACTGCCATTAAGTCGTTTTCTGTTGATTAAAGTAAGCAGCTCAGCCAAGATAGATTAACAAAAAATGGCACACAAATATAGAGAATAAAGCATTATAAAATCGGGAGGGAGAAAGAGATAGACAGAGAGAGAGAGAGAGAGAGAGAGAGGGAGGTAATAACTTCTGATAGTGTATAGTTTGCACCCTTGCTTATCAAAAAAGAATAAGCTGTTGGAGAGTAGACTAGATTAAAAAGGATATCTTTGTAGGCAACAAATATGGCTGCTAATTTGCGAGCTAAAGAAATCAGAGTATCGCCGACCGATGCATCGATATAATCGGCTACGTGACTACAAACGGCATAGGTGATGAATTCCGATGTAATTATCAGAAACCTTTACCATTTTTTACTATTTAGCTGACTTTTCTTGCATTGAGGAGACTGGAGCGGCTGCATGCAAATGCCTGACCACAGAAACAAAACTCTGTAATAAGTTGAAGCTTGTTGGCTGAGTCAAGTCTCTGGGTATAGATGAACTCTTTTATGAGGGGTACTTGAAGAAGTCGCACGTGTTTTCCCTTTGCTGGAACTAGTATTTAACCAATATATAATGAATAGTAATATTCCCGAACTCTTCGCCAGAGATGTGATCAAGTTGCTTTACAAGAATAATCGCGGTGGGTATGGGAATAATAACTTCCTGCCTTAAATAAAACGAACATATTTACGTAAGTATGCTAATTAACCTCACATATACTAAAAAAATACACATATATTTACACACATATAGCCACACATACATATCTGTATACATATACACACTCCTGCCTGTATATCCATATGTATATATATATATATATATATATATATACATACACAAACTCTTCTACGTATACATATAAATTTCTTATCTCTGTACTCACTTATAAAACTTATACGTTTATATACAAGAACAAGGCTTACACTTCTTTGCATCAAACCTGGTGGCCTACTTCAAATTACATACATCATAAAAAACAGTTACATATATATACCGACACATATAATTTGAATTCCGATACCAACATACATACACATGAGTGTTATGATCAATACAGGAGGCTACAGTCAATTACATTATTAATACAAAATTAGTGCCAACATAAATATAGCTAGGTGACTCCATCACGTTAACATATATATGGTTAGGTGCACTAATATACATGAAATATACACATAACTAAGTACACCCATATATATATATATATATATATATATATATATATATATTGTTCTTCTATGTCCACTGTCCGTTCAGGACGTAGGCGATCATGGCTTTTCATGTTTCCCTATCCCTGGTGGCTCTAAGCATGCGTTATGTTACACTATGCAATCCTCGTTCCGTCATCCACCTGATTAGGTCCTTCAAATATGTTATCTGTTCTTCAGAAATTAATTGAGTTTTTTCGGTGACTGGCGTGTGTGTATACACTGTTTATATACAACACGTTATAATTTCCCTTCTTTGAAGATAGCAAAATCCCTTTCTTTGACATTTTAATAGACACAAACAATAACACATTTACTGTCTCTCTCTATAAAAAAAACTAACTAATTCTTGCACTCTTAACTATAAAGAGTGAATGTCCTAACAAATATAAAATAGCACTTTTACACAATTTAATAAACCAAGCAAAAATTAACTCCTCCACATTTTTATTTTACTCTGAACTAAAATATATTAAGCTCACTCTCATTAATAATTACTTCCCAAACCACATTATAGATGAGGAAAAAACTAACTAATTCTTGCACTCTTAACTATAAAGAGTGAATGTCCTAACAAATATAAAATAGCACTTTTACACAATTTAATAAACCAAGCAAAAATTAACTCCTCCACATTTTTATTTTACTCTGAACTAAAATATATTAAGCTCACTCTCATTAATAATTACTTCCCAAACCACATTATAGATGAGGAAAAAACTAACTAATTCTTGCACTCTTAACTATAAAGAGTGAATGTCCTAACAAATATAAAATAGCACTTTTACACAATTTAATAAACCAAGCAAAAATTAACTCCTCCACATTTTTATTTTACTCTGAACTAAAATATATTAAGCTCACTCTCATTAATAATTACTTCCCAAACCACATTATAGATGAGGAAATAACGCACTTCAACACGCATCAAACAGAATAAGATACTTCCACAACAACCTAAATATATCAAACTCTAATTTTGCAACCAGACTCGCTATAACTACAAACAAATTGAAAAAAGAAAAATGTCATTCGTACCAATATATATACCTTGGATCTTAATAAAAACTTTAAATTAATTATATACTATAAAATATATACAACTAATAATTTAATTATACGTGATAACTCCTCTCCATTAATTGATGTCTTACGTAAAACACACATTCTATAGCAATGCAAATGTCTCTTAGGAAAATCTTTCTCCGACAATATATATATATATATATATATTGGACTACATTAATAGGTTGTTACATTACACATGTGTGACCATCCGTTCATTTCTAGACTTCTACAACAAACTTACAATATGAAAAAATTTAATTTCGAAGCAAGAAGAAAAATTTAAAGTAATTTTTAGCAACGCAATTTCGCAGTTCTTTATTCCACAACTTACACCCCTTAATATGATCTTGAATAGAGATTGAAAGTACTTAGGAACATCAGGAAATTGATAAGGATTTTTATAAAAAATAAGCAGATATAATATTTGCAATTTAATCAATCTGAGATGACTAGATGAAAATTGGCTGCGGAAATACACACACACACACACACACACACACACACACACACACACACATATATATATATATATATATATATATATATCTAATCATATAATTATGAGTTAACTGTGCATTGCGACATGGAAACTTCTGTTTCATGATAGAATCTCGTCATCAGGCAATGTTGGATGTTGGTTGTGAAAATGATTTACATTTAGATACAATAAAAAAAGGTTTTTATGTATGTGGAAAAATATAAAATTTATGTGTAAGTTCCTTTTAACTAATCAAAATAAAGATTTACTTTGAAATTTGGCCTGAAATTTCTACATACATACTTATTTTCTTTTCTACTTTTTTTTTCATTTTTTCTCCCTAACGGTCAGAATGTCAACATACTTGTATCCTAATTTTTTTTATTTTTATTTTTCTGTTTCTTTTTTATTTATATTGCTTCTCCCTATATCGTATTACCTTTGATGTATCTATTCAAAAATGTCTTTTCTGCTTACTCCATATTTTGATCTCTACTTATAGAAAACAGGGAAGGGGATAAAAAACGGAAAAAACTTTTTATATTATGTTCAAAGTCAATGGGGCTTTTGAATAAATTTACTCTTCTTATCAGTACGTTTTTTCGAAAATCCTTAATTTATAAATAACATTTCTATTTTTTATTCTAATTTACCTTCTGCTGTCATTATCCCATCTTTCTAATATCTATTTATTATGAAAGAGCTTTTATATATAAAAAAATATATACCTATTTACTCATTTTATTTTAATATCTCGTCAATTATTATTATTTTCCTTAAGTAAATTATTGGGTATAAGCATGTTAATTAATATATATTTTTTTAAATCCATATTCTAATGTGAACATTTTTTAGTGTCTACATATGACATTTATTGCATTGCAACTTTTTAATAGATTTTTATTCTTAAGCGATCTGATCATATATAATTTTTCATATAGACACAGCTGGCATGGGTCATTTAAAGAATTATATATATATATATATATATATATATATATATATCGATTGCTATAAAGCTTATATAATAGGTACATGTATTTAACGTATAAAATAATATCTACACTTTTGTGCAAATTAACTAAGACTACTGCTTTATTATTCTTTCTGTTGTGACACGATAACTAGGCGTATATTAATGTGCTTTGTAAAATATGTATTTTATTATAATAGAATAAAATAGAAAATGGTTAAGAATAGAAAACAGTTTAAAAACATATTTAGCAAAAGTGAAAAAGACGAGGAAAAAATAAATAAATAAACGCTTTTTTCTTTTATGAGGAAAATTGTGGAAGAGACAAGGGTATCCGATTACTGTTTTAAATCCTACCGCTCTTCCGCTAAATATTTGACTCTTGACTCGGTGATTTAATGTGATAAAAGATAAAGTTCAGGAAATAGGTTTTTTTGAA
The DNA here is from genome assembly GCA_037127315.1 of Ascarosepion bandense. Classification (NCBI taxonomy): domain Eukaryota; kingdom Metazoa; phylum Mollusca; class Cephalopoda; order Sepiida; family Sepiidae; genus Ascarosepion; species Ascarosepion bandense. Next base: position 1,569,404 of record JBBBDQ010000860.1, on the reverse strand, counting down.
TGACCAGGTCAAAGGCTGTCTTTGACTGTATCTTGACCACACATTAAGAATTTTCCGGCGGAAGCTTTATTAAGAAAAAAAGATAACTGAAATTTCGGACTTACAGTCGCCAATGTTTATCACCGGTGGTCTAAAGCATTTCCGGATTTCCGGATCAGTTTTAAATAAATTTTTCCAAATTTTTCCGAGTCAGATCAGTAGAATAGAGTAGAGTAGAGTGAGAGAGTCAGTTAAGTAAGTCAGTCAGTTGAGTGAGTCAGTCAGTTGAGTGAGTAGAATCTCCGTTCGTCTTGTTTCGGTCAGTTCGGATTTGTTGATCTCCATTAATTAGAGTTAGAGCTGTGTGTCACACTGTCACCATCCAGTCAGTTTTAGACATACTAGAGTGACAGGGTGTAATCGATTTTTATTTTTCCTTCAGATTTGGTTATTTGCATTGACGTGCAGAATTAATCTTTTTTTTTTTTTGGTGTATGTTGAAATTTGCTTTTCCTTGAAAAATATTGTGTCATGCGTGATCGCATCATGTTTTTATCACGTTTAGACATTATTTTCTTGACTGTCAAGTACTTAATTACTTAAGTACTCAACTAGGACAATTGTCTGCAAAGGACGTTAATCCAAGCAAGCATAAAGAATTGTAACGCTGCACAAATACCTTGGCAACTCTTACAGAAAGATTGCGGGTATTGTTGGTGTCAGCCTTTTGAAGTCAGTCGTGTCATTAAAGTGAAAAAATAAACTGGATTCGTTAATTCAAAAAGTGAAAAAAAATAAATACGGTCGGAAGAGAAATCCAACGCCAAGCATACGAGAATATAGAAAGTGTGAAATATCCTTGTAAGACATTATTCGTTTTGTTTCAATTCATTTTCACAAATGTGTACTATGTATTCAATATATGAATCTGAGGAATCAATGTCTTTAACTATGAATAAAGAACAGAATTATATGGCCAAAAATGGATTTAAAGGCTGTATAGGTTAAAGAACAATTTTGTTTGTTGTATTTTTTTTTAGTTATTCCTAATATAATGAGCTCAGTTAAAATTTAGATAAAAAATAAATGTTTGATTTTGATTTAGCAAAACCTACCTGTGATATCAACTTGCAAATAATTTGTATGTGTGCGTGAAAATGGCGAAATACGATGTCTAATCATCACTGAATCAATGATGGCTCTGATAGAAATCATGGTGAAAATAAATATTCATTGCTTAAAATAAATATTCTTTTTTTTCTAATTAGACTGCGGACCTATTGACGTTCGTACGTGTGTAACAAAATCGATGGCTGTTCGATTAAACGTTGGTCAGTAGGGCGCCGGCCAATTCGTCGAGATTGCCAATACAATAATTCGTCATCACGATAGAAAAAGTAAGAAAAGTAAAAAATAAGTAATAATAAAACTAATATATATATATATATATATATATATATATATATATATATATATATATATATATATGTATATAAACTAAGTTTTACCCTATACAAAGCCCAGGAGCCATTAAAGGTAAAAGGTTCCCTTAGGAGGCCATCTGTGCATAAGTAGTGCAAAGTAACAGTTAACTATAGTCTTGACACGTAAAGACTGTAGTTTTCAGGAAAACATACTGTTGGAAGTTGGTCTGTGTGTCTTTGTTGGTGGAAGATTAGTAAGCAGTGAGATTCACCAAAAATAGTTGCATCTATAATGGCAAATCATTCAGAGGTTTTGTCGTAGTAGTACCATTTATCATGGCATTGAGAGGTCATATCAGGGACTATTGAAGAGTTCTGAAACCATTCACCAAATTACAGTACAATATTCTGATATCTTCTCATACAGTTCTTGTAGATCATACAGTTTTGATAGACGACAGCTCTTTCAAAAATATTAGATCCCTTAATATAAGGTGGATCAGTTCTAAACCAAAAAAAAGACCACCTCTGTCACCTTTAATGAAGAGACAGTTAAGTGCTATAAATGATACATGTTTGGGTAATCATGTCTCGAAAGAGACTTGACTGACTGGGCAGACGATTATCCCGCAGTAGGTTGCCATGACTTTCTGAAGTAGAGTTGTTATAAAACCCAGTCTGTCCTGTTATTTAACCCTTAACTGGAGGGAAGAGGCTGGTTATTACCTTTCCCAAGGGTATTTGCGCGTAAGTGAATGCAGGGGATTCAACTGGAATTCGAATTCCTCGCATTCACTTACGCGCAATAAAGAGAGAATCAAACTAGCAAAAATGATATATGCGTGCTGCTCAGATTGGACGTGTCGGGTCTGCACAGAAGTCAAAGCAAGAGAACCCCTTATTAGCCCTGAAACATCGTGGGAGTCAAGTATCTGAAGTTATCAAGACAAGCTTGCTTGAAATACTCTTAATCTTATTTAAAAAATATGCGCTCTCCGGTAGTAATCAAATCTGCGTCCCTTTGAGCAGAGAAAAACTGTCTTTGTGCCTTACCCGACTCGGCCACCAAGAAGACTTGCCAGTCAAACAGTGCCCAAATAGTGTGTTAGGCTGTGTTAGTGCTAGTTTCACCTAATACCGCACATTGCTACAAAACAAAATATATTATGGTAAAAACTAGTTATATTTTCATATGAATGACACAATCTATCTACTTTGATATAGAAGAAAAATTGTAAATATAATGTCAGAGTTTAGGTGAAAGCGTTCGAAGTATAATGCTGAAGAAGGCAATAGAAAAAACCAGAAACTGAATCCTAAAGATAAAACTATGGATACACATCTACACCTTACAAGGAAGGAATGGAAACCGGACGATAGGTGAACCTGTTTACTTCTATCACATTAAAAAATATTGCTGTATTCTGATCGATTAATCTTTATTTTTGCTCAAATTACTTTTTGTTCTTGTTGTTCTTTTCTCTTAAAGTGCAGCTGGGGTGTAGTGAATATTCGCTCGGATCGAGAAATCAAGGAGCAAGGTTCAAATCCCAGTTGAAATCATTGCATTCACTTACGCTCAAATACCTTTAGGAGAGGTATTATTCCGTCTCTTCTTCCTCCAGCTATTGTTTAAATAGCAGGATAAATTGGCTTCCATAGCCTTGGCAACCGTTCGACTTCAGAAAGTAATGGCAGTCTACTCCTCAATAATCTTCTACCCACTGTCATGTTTTAACAAATATGAAAGGATATTAAGAATGACAGAAAGAAAAACAGAAAAAAAGAGTGGAAAGTAAAAAACACTGGTTATTTTACTGTACAGTGAAATTGAAAAAGATTGTCAGTCTTGAATCTATATATTTGTACACTGTCACGGCTTTAAGTAAAAATCTGAAGGATCAATCAATTAAAAAAATAACAAATACTGCCTAGACAGTATTTACATTATTCGGACTATTGTCCTCATCTTTCCTTAAAGGCACATGGCCCAGTTGATATAGACGTTGTTTAATTCCTGTGACTTGACCCAAAGAGTTATCAGTTCAATACCAGGCTACAAGTAACTTACAGCGTTAAAGGAAGATAACTCATTACTTTCAGAAGATACATTAGGCAAGAATAGTGTTCATATACCCCAGTGATTGTAATTAAGTGTTTGGTTCGAAATTCCTAGCACCTGAAGAAGGTCGGAGCGTAAAACGGTTGAAACGTCGTACAAATGGCAATTAAGATGAGTACAATAGTCCAAATTATATAAATACTGTAAATATTGCCTCATCTCAGAAAAATAGACAAATACTAAATTCTGCCTAGTTTCTAAAGGATTCTGAAAATATATATATCGAATTATGTTTTTTTTCTACTCCTATGTGTCATGTCCCTTCAGTACGTAGACGATCATGGTCTTCCATGTCTTCCTATCACTGGTGACGCTTATTTCACTTTCTCCTGTTATCAAACCTCAATCTGCCATCCACCTGATAAGGCCCGTCAGATATGTTTTCCGCTATTTTCTCTTGTCTCTCTTTCCTTTTATTCGACCTGTGAGTATCAAATTCTCCACGCCTTCTTTTCTCTTCACATGTCCCAGGAACTTAAGCTGTCTTTTTGAGATGCTCAGTATTTTTTTTTCACCTTTACTAAACTTCACTATTGTCTACATGGCCGATCCATGAAATCTCCAGCATCTTTCTGCAGAACCACATTTCAGTTGTTTCAAATATTTCCTACAGCTTTGATGATATTGTGCAGTATTCGCTGCCATATTGTAGAACAGACGTCACATAGCCATATAGTACCCACTTCTTTGTTTCTATCAATTTTTCTGCCTCTTAATACTTTGCACAACTTCTGGAATGCGTCCTTTGTATGCCAATTCGCCTTCGGATCTCTGTGTCGCACTTTTCGTCCTCCGTTAGAACACTTCCCAGGTATTTAAATATTTGTACTTGCTATATTGTAGTATCCCCAACCCGTAATTAGTATTTTGGGCTTTTCTGTTTTCTGATGACCATACATTCGGTTTTCTTGTAGTTTAATTGTAGTTTTTTTCTTTCGACTTTCTTTATCTACCTTCTCTAGGAGGCCTTGTAGATTTTTTCCGTGTCGGCTATCAAAACTGTATGATCTGCATTATTTTATGTAAAAGAAACCCGAGAGATTGAACCTAATTTCAAATTATAATTATTTTTGTATATAAATTAATAACGCCTCGATATATGGCCAGCTTAAATGTTAAGGTAAATAAAAAAGTAAACTTGCAGGCGGTTAATATCTTTATGTCTCTCATTTGTTATAACGATTTCCTTTTTCTTAAAAGCATTTCTTACAAATACGGAGCTGTTAAGCGGCTTTGATAATCAAGTATGTATTGATGAAACGCAAAACATATCATAATACATACGGTTAACAAGAAATCCTCTTTAGAAAATGATTTCCCAGAAATTGAATCGGCGATCAAACTAGCACTTTCCTAATGCAGATAAGTCAATATTTAACGCTAGCAATAATGAGAAACCACATTATATTATACAACATTATAGCTGAATATACTGTACACCCTTGTAGGTTGACCTGATTCTGATTGCAACTTATTTTAATCCAGACACATATCGAGCATGGTTAGAAATATTTGTACAACAGAAATCAAAAGAAAATAATAATAATAATAATAATAAAAACCAGAAGGAGAAAACTTGTCTATTAATTGATATGGCTTGTCCAGCGGATTGTAACATAGCAATCAAGGAATTTGAAAAACTGTCAAAATATAAAGACCTGGAAATTGAAATAGAAAAAATGTGGAAATTGAAAACAAGAGTTGTGCCAGTGATAGTAGGTGCACTTGGAATGATAAAAAATGGAACAAAACAACACATTGAAAGAATCCCTGGAAACCCCAGCTTAAGAGATATACAAAAAATTGTATTATTAAGTACAGCCCACACACTAAGGAAAACGTTATCTATGTAATGCTGGGGATGATAGGGAGGATAGAAAAACATGAAATGGAGTCATAACAACACGCCACTACCTGCCTTAGGTCTCCCCGCAGACTTGGTTGGTAGTGAGACCAATGCAGAAATCTAAATATGATGAAAAATGACATAATAATAAAAAATAAAAGATAATAATAATGAAAAAATAAAAGATAAAGTGGACGAACAAATTATTACATTTTTTTATTTTTTATTTTATTTTTTTTTTCAACAAACGTCTCTCTATTTGAATTTTTCCTTTTCTCAATATGAAATTTTGTTTTAATATAAACATGATTTTTTTTCTTAAGATATTATAAAATTTTTTTTTTTTTTAAACAAACTACTCTAGTAATATTGATGTTTTGTTTCGTTGAGCCGTCTTTCTCCTTGAATTCCAATCGCGTCTATGTCAGATGTTGCTTGGCAGCCCATTTAGGAGAAGGAAAACTCCGAACAACAACCCGCAACTCAAGGTGTTAATCGTGCCGAGGAGTGAATGGCTACTGCGTTATGAGGTCACAAACGATTCCCTACAGGATTCGGGACCCTGTTTGTAAAAGACCGTTACCCAACGTACCGGGCAACTTTGGGTGGACTTTTGGACCCGTGTGTCACTCGTGGGAAAAACATGAAAAACACAAATAGAAATAAAAAGTCCAGTATGGCTCTTCCAGTGGATAAACAGGGAGCCCGTCCTTCAGGAGGGAACCTACCTGAGGTCGAAAAATCTGCCATAGGAACAAACTCCTACACAAAGAATGTATCTTCAGGTCCCCACAACCAGGATAATCCTAATGATGGTCCTGAAAATTCACCAGCTAGATCTACAACCGTATATTTAAAGAAAGAAAAAATAAAATGGTCTCGTGAGGAGTACAAAGTCGTTATGACTGCATTTCATGAAGCGTTACTCAAACCTCAAAAAACATGACTCGCCAAACATATGACATTTGGCGTGAAAAAGTTGGTCAAGCAAATAGAAAGTATATTGACGAAAATAAATTGGCCAATGTACGTAGGTACATTATTCGTAATAACCGACTGTCAGAGGCTGAGATTCACGAAATTAAAAGAATTGTAACAAGAAGAGTCGAATCAACAAAATATGAAAAGGAACCGGAACCAGAAATAAAAAGTAATAACATCAAACAAATCACAGGTCATAATGTAGAAACCGTGAAACACGCAAATCACTGCGAAGATAATGATGTAAGTCTAAAAGTGCTGGAAAGGTGCGATCTGAGTCTGAGTCAGTTAAAAGACAAAAATAAAATGAGTTCAGAACACATCGAAGATAATTATTTGACGGAAAATAAGAACAATATACAGGAAGCCAAGATAGAAATAAAAAAACCAGCTAAGTCAAATACAAAGTATTACAATGGAGGAACGTGAACAGCTCCCAAAATTCCAACCAACAAAACAAAACCTCCGAACTATTAAATTGTACAATGCAGCACTGAAATCAATACTGGATGAAGACCCGAATACAAATCTTAACGAAGTAATATATGCATCAGCAACAGCAGCAACAAGAAAATTAAACATCAAAATAAAAACAAGGCAGTCACGCAGACGTGAAGATCCACCTTGGAAAAGAAAAATCGAAAAAGAAATCGAACAACTAAGAAGTGAACTGTCAGTACTGGATGAACTGAGTAGAGGAATAAATGTAAGAACTAGGAAAAGAAGAAGAGCCGAAAAAAAATATAACATCAGGAATGAAAATGACGTCTTATCAAATAAAGAAAAAATAAAGCAAAAAATCCAACTGAAGGCTCAAAGAATAAGACGCTATGAAAAAAGAGCAAGGTTTTACAGACAAAACAAGATCTTTCAGACTGATACAAAGAGATTTTACAGGGAAATAGGTAAAAAAAGAATTGAAGTGACAGTACCCCCCAGAATGGAAGAAGTCACACAGTTCTGGGAAAAGATATGGGCTTGCCCTAAAGAACCTAGCAAGGAAGTACATTGGATTACGCAGGAGATAAAACGAATGAAAAATAAACCCGAACAGACATGGTCTGCAATTACAGAAGATGATGTTAAATTTGCACTAAAAAAAGCACAAATTGGAAAACTCCAGGTATAGATAAAATTCCTAACTTTTGGCTATATTATTTAAATGCAGCACATAAAAATATAGCCAAAGAACTCCAAGAAATGGTTGATGATCCCACTAAAATTCCTGCATGGATGACCAAAGGAATTACATTTCTTCTACCCAAGAATGGTGACACAAACAACCCGAAAAACTACAGACCAATTTACATGTCTTCCGACAACATATAAACTACTAACATCTATTTTAACAAAACAAACATATTTATTCTTAGAAAGAAATGACATGATACCGCTTGAACAAAAAGGGTGCAAACGTGGCTGTTATGGTTGTAAAGACCAATTGCTAATTAACAAAATGATCCTGGAAAACTGCTACAGTACAAAGAAAAATCTTAGTACTGCCTGGATAGACTACCGAAAAGCCTTCGATAGTGTGCCACATTACTGGATTTTAAAGACTTTAAATATATACAAGATATCGCCCGTCATCATCAATTTCATCAAACAGTGCATGTCTATATGGAAAACAACCCTTTACCTCAATCATATAAATGGAACCTATAAGTCTGATGAAATAAACATCAAAAGAGGTATATTTCAAGGTGATTCTTTATCTCCCTTACTATTCTGCATATCATTAATAGCACTAACCAGTCAACTTAATAAGACAGAATGTGGTTATAAAATAGGCCAAAAGAAAATAAGCCATCTATTTTACATGGATGACTTAAAGTTATATGCTAAGAATGATAATGAGCTGGAAGGTCTTCTGCAAACTGTAAAATGCTTCAGCGAAGACATTGGAATGAAATTTAATTTGAATAAATGTGCTAAAGCTACAGTTTTACGTGGATCAATACAAGAAACATCCTCAATTAGCCTAGACCCTGCTGTAACAATAAAAGAATTGAAACCAGAAGAAGCTTATAAATACCTAGGTGTAAATGAGAGCGAAAACATTCACCATAAAAAAATGAAAGAAATAGTGCGTAAAGAGTACTATAGAAGGCTACGAATGATATTAAAAACTGAATTAAATTCACAGAACAGAGTTATGGGCCATTAATAGCCTTGCAATCCCAGTTGTCCAATATAGCTTCAACATCTTAAACTGGACTCTAAACGACATCAGACGAATGGATGCTAAAACAAGAAAGCTTCTTTCTAAGCATAAGATGCATCATCCAAAGGCTGATGTAGACCGTCTATACATACCCCGTAAAGAAGGTGTAAGGGGTCTTATTCAGCTGGAATTGTCATACAAGACAACAACTATTGGCTTACTAACATACATAGAAACAACAAAGGATTGGATGATACAATTAGTAAGGCAACATGAAGAAAGAAAGAAAAAATATTCAATAATAAAAGAAGGCAGTAAATACAAACAAGATTTACAGTAAGTAGATTATGTAGAAAAGCAAAACAGAAGCCAAGAACCAACTATTGCGGCAAAAAATATGAAAATGAAAGCCAAAGATAAAGCTCTTGAAAAGATGAAACAGCGCTGGCAAGACAAACCTCTGCATGGCCAATATCCAGTACGTGCCAATAAATCCAATGTTGACAAAGTTAATACTCATCGATGGTTACGTGCATCTGGATTAAAGTCTGAAACTGAAGGATTTATACTTGCAGCACAAGACCAAAGTCTTTTCACGAGAAACTTTCAGGCAAATATTATGCATAATAATATGGATCCAAAATGCAGGTTTTGTGATAAACACCAAGAAACAATAGACCACCTAATCTCAGGCTGTTCTGTGCTTGCCCCAAACGAATATAAAAATCGCCACGATAGAGTTGGGCTATATTTACATTGGACAATGTGCAAACATTATGGAAAAGCTGTAAACAAACACTGGTATGAACATCATCCAGCACCGGTTACAGAAATAGAAGATGTAACCATTCTATGGGATTACACCATCTACACAGACAGAAAAATTGAAGCAAACAGGCTAGACATTATTGTTAAAAACCAGAAGGAGAAAACTTGTCTATTAATTGATATGGCTTGTCCAGCGGATTGTAACATAGCAATCAAGGAATTTGAAAAACTGTCAAAATATAAAGACCTGGAAATTGAAATAGGAAAAAATGTGGAAATTGAAAACAAGAGTTGTGCCAGTGATAGTAGGTGCACTTGGAATGATAAAAAATGGAACAAAACAGCACATTGAAAGAATCCCTGGAAACCCCAGCTTAAGAGACATACAAAAAATTGTCTTATTAAATACAGCCCACACACTAAGGAAAACTTTATCTATGTAATGCTGAGGATGATAGGGAAGATAGAAAAACATGAAATGGAGCCATAACAACACGCCACTACCTGCCTTAGGTCTCCCCGCAGACTTGGTTGGTAGTGAGACCAAAGCAGAAATCGAAATATGATGAAAAATGACATAATAATAATAATAATAAAATAGGACTAAACAACACATTGAAAGACTCTCTGGAAACCCCAGCTTAAGAAATTTGCTAAAAATTGTCTTGTTAAGTACACAGCTCATACACTAAAGATAAACTCTATGTAACTCTAGGGATGGTATGAGAGATAGATAAACATGAATGGAGCCATAACAACAACACCACGACCTGCCTAAGGTGTTTCTGCAGACTTGGCAGGTAGTGCGACCATAACAAAAAATAACAAAATAATAATAATTATAATAATAATAATAATAATAATAAAATAGTACATATATACCAGGCTCTCGACAAGAATGGTGAAAGCCGAACTATCGCCCTTTGGATATCTCTAAAGCATTCGACAGAGTATGGCATGCCGGCCTTCTACGGAAACTGCGAAGCTACAGCATTACTGGACTTTTGATGGACTTAATCCGGTCATTGCTCTCCGACCGCACACTTAAGGTGGTTTTAAACGGACATGCCTCCCAGAACTACCCTACAAACAAGTTCTATACAACATATTGAATGACTCTCTGGAAACCCCATCCTAACAGATATTCAAAAAATTGTCTTGTTAAGTACAGCCCACACATTAAAGAAAACTTTGTGTAAGTAAAGGTGGAAATGTTACGGGAGATAGAAAAAACAGGAAATGTAGCCATAAAAACACACCGCTACATGCCTTAGGTCTTTCCCCAGACGTGGTAGGTAGTGTGACCGTAGCAGATATTGAATAAGATGACAACCTCATAATTTTATTAATAATAATAAAAATAATAAAAAACCGGATTAAATTTAACATTAGAACTGGCGACTTAATGCCAAATCAAATAATAAAATGAAAGCAGATTTATTGTGGAGATGTTGTGGCGAAACTTCGCCGCAAAGTTGTAGTGACCGGTTTGGTCGGAAGTAAGACACGGAACGCAGTACTTTACAGCTGTATTTTACTGCCTCGCGGAAGTCACGCAGGTAATTATATATAATAAGAGAAAAAGTCCATTCCTCGTAGGAGCGCACCATAATAGATTTCTGATTAGATATATGTGCAAAAGTAATATTCAAGAAATGGAGAATTGCAGAAACACACTCAATAGATCTAGATTTAGACACAAAGATTTTAGAACAGGAAAAAGAAAATGATTCTAAATACCAAGAAGTTAGCAAAGGAGATGGAATACAGCAAACCCAAATAAAGAGAACGTAAGAAAAGAATGTGCGTTGTGGTGCAGTGGATATCGGCTCGGAACGAGAAATCGAGGAACCGGGTTCAAATTCCAGTTGAATTCATTGCATTCACTTACGCGCAAATACCCTTACGAAAGGTATTAATCCGTCTATTTCTTCCAGTTATGGGTTAAATAACAGGGCAGATTGGGTTCTATAGCAACCAGTCTACCGCAGAAAGTAATGGCAACCTACTTCGGGATAATCTTCTGCCCAGTCAGGCATGTCTCTTTCAAGACATGATCGCCCAAGCGTGTATCACGTATAGCAGAAGAAGAAGAACTGAAGAAAAGAATACTTGAGAGATGTGCGCCCGGTGTTAAATACCAAATTGTATCCACAAAACAGAATATCAGCCATTAAAATTGGCTGTCCCTATGATGCAATACATTTTCAACATCATTAATTGGACGAAGCTGACTTTAAGTAAATGGATATGAAACAAGAAAGTTTCTCACTTACCACCGTATATATCATCTTTACGTCTCTGAATGCATCATCCTATCGTCTCTATGTGCTCAGATAGGAAGAAAACAAATGATTCGTTCAAACAGATTTGTCTTATAAAACCAAAATATCTGCTCTTCAAACATCCCTGGAAACTACAGAAAACTGCATGATCATCTGTTTCAAAAAATATAAAAGAAGTGATAAAATGTATTCAGTAATGAAGGGGATTCAAATTGGAATTTAAAGTCGTTACAGAAGTGTTAGTAAGACTGATGGTTACATGTAGCCAATTAAGTAATTGTTAGTAATCCATAATGTACCTACTGCTGTCGCAAAGAATCTGAAACAGAAAGCACAAGCAATTGCAATGTCTCAAATGCATAAACGCATTTATCCGCTGTATCCTTGTTTGTTAGTTGAATCTAATGATTTGAATAGAGTTGTGAGTTCGACACTAGGCTATAGCAGCGGTGAATAAAGAGTTGAGTTAAAGACATAACTGATACTATATCCGAATAGGAATGACTCTTGGAACTAGAACAATCTACCCCGCTGAACGAAATAAAGGCTTCAGTTGAAAATTTTAAACACCAGAATGACAATGACGGAGCGTGCAATGGCCGAAACGTCGTAAATATGGCAATACAGATGAGGACAACAGTCCGAACTAAGTAAAGAATTGAATTACACTATCTCAGAAATATGAACAAATATTCAATGTTTACCACAGATATACATGTGTGTGTGTGTGTGTGTGTGTGTGTGTGTGTGTGTGTGTGTGTGTGTGCCAGATATTCAAATGAGGATTCATTCTATTGTTTCAACATTTCAGACATTTAGTACAAGGACGCTTTATGTTATTTCCCAGACACGAATCACTCCCACTTCCTCCGTATATTAGGAGAAACATAAAAAGAAAATTCAGCTCTTCTTATTTGTGTCGTGCCCCTTCAGGACGTGGGTGATCTTAGACTTCTACTTGGCTCTGTCATTTGTCGCTCACAATATTTTTTTCTCTTGGTATCTTTTCTAAAGCCTGTTCCGCCATCCATTTACTCAAACCTAAAAAGTACGTCTCACGTTGTTTTCGCCTGTCTCTCCCTTCCTCTATTTGACCTGTAAGTAAACAATTCTCCAGACCTTCTTCATTACGTTTCCTAGGAACCTCATTTGTCTCTTTCTGATGTTAATCAGAAAAATTCAGCTTCTGCTCCGATAAACTTAGCTCACTGGTGCCCCCTATATATGAATTTACTCGAGCTACAAGATTAGCAACTAGGTCCCACCATTTTTCTGTGAAACCAATAAAATGTAAGCGCAAATACTATTCCATCAGCTTCTTTTCTTGCACTTCCCGTCTGTGGAATTCATTTTCGTTTACTTGATTCCCGACAGCTACAATCTCCAAGAATTTAAAAGTAATGTCAATAGTCATCTATCTAATTTGCATCCTCTGACTCTCTCCTGTTCTTTTCTCCGTTCACTTCACTTTCATCAGCATTCTCTTCCTTCTCTTACCAACTTCCTGACACCCCCTATAACCTGTCACTCTTTCTCATAACTTTCCTCCTATGTAACCCTCTGCAAAACAGTGGCAGTAAAATGCCTTGCTTGGTTCGATAAGATTATGATATCCTCAGCATTCTTCTGTAAAACCACATTTCTGCTGTCTCAAGTATCTCCATCCTTGATGAGGTCGGCCAACATTCACTTCCATAGAGAAGGACAGATATCATGTAGCAAGTCAGCATTCTTTTCTTTGTTTCTAATGAGTCACTGTTTCCTTAAAAATAGACTTATATATGTATAATTCCCTGAACACTACAATATTATCATATTTAAAATAAAGTATTTTCTATCTACCTTTTCATAATATTACCACATGCATCATCAGTTAAGTGCCATATATGATACACGCTTGGGTAATCATGTCTCGAAAGAAACATGACTGACTGGGCAGAAGATTTTTCTGCAGTAGGTTGCCATTACTTTCTGCGGTAGACTGGTTGCCGACCAAGGTTATTGAACACAAACTTTTCTGTTATTTAACACATAGCTGGAGGTTAGACTAGACGGGTTAATAATATCTTTTCTAAGAGTATTTTCACGTTAGTAAACGCAACGTATTTAACTGGAGCTCGAACTCTGCTCTTCAATATCTCTTTGTGAACCAATATCCACTGCAACACAATGCACAAGTAAGTTTAAAGCTAAGACTCTAAATTGAAAGTCTTTCAGGACTTGTAACTGGTGAACTTTATAAAAGATCGGCTTTTTCTCGAAGCTGCTTTTTGATATAGTTTGCTTGTTAGACAATATTTTTAAAATGTTATAGCGTTTCCTGCGCGTGGAAGCTGTTTAAATATTTGAACGCTAAATGATTTAAAATAATAATTCATATTATAGGGGAGTGTTGTAAAGTGGTTCGGGAACAACACATACGTATAAAGAGAATAAATGTGAAGATGGCAGAAATGCTTGAAAGAAAAGAATACGAAAATAGAGGCCTAAAATACGACTTTTAAATTTATTTCATGTGAAAATAAACGGCTGTGGATAAAAAAAAAGTAAAGATCGCAAAACGAATGTTAACCCGAGAAAAGAATATAGACAGAATCGAATAAATTAGTAACAAGAAGAAAAAATATTCTCGTATATTAATGAATTCTAAGTAGAAAATTCCTGAAATAAATTCAAAGAAAAAACGCTGAAAATTTAAATTTGGAAGTAGAAGAGAAAAACAAAAAGGAAAATATATTTGCATTACTAAAGTAAAATGAAGAAAGAACGTAAAAATATTATAGATTAGAGGGAAGAAAATACATACATTTGAAAAGGAAAGATATTCAGAAGGAAGGATGTATTGTAATCAAATAGTTAACAAAAATATAGGAAATAATGAAACCGAATATTTTCAGCCTTTAGAAGAAAAATAAGAACGAAATCCAATAAAAGGGAAATAAATAAAAACGAAAAGAAAGAGAAAATACAACAGATGGAAATAATAAAAAAAGCACTGATGATATAAAAGACTTAGATATATAAGAAATAAACTAACAGAATAAAATACATCAACGAAGAGCAGAAAATAAGAAAGAGTTAAAATAAAATGGAAAAAAATAAAAAAAGAGAGAATGTAGTAAAGAAAATATAAGTTCTTATTTGCTTCCTTGCTGATGAGAATAAAGTGGTAGACCAATATATTTTAGAACCTCAAATATATAGGAATTGAAGAAACCAAAACAATACATTTTCGACGTGTAGAAAAACATGAAAGAAAAGAAGTAAGAGGGAAAGAAATAAAAAAGGAAGAAAAGTAAAAAGAGAAAAAAAAAGAAAAAAGAAAAGAAATGAAATTCATTAGTATATTCTAAAAATTGAAATACATCGGCAGTATAAAGAAACTTATATAATATATTTTCAACGCATAACAGAAAAAAATAAAAAAATAAAGAAAACGGAAGAAAGGAAGGAAGGAAGGAAGGAAGGAAGGAAGGAAGGAAGGAAAGAAATAAAGAAAATGTATTGATAATGTTTAAAAGCCCACCTTTAAAGAAAATAAAATGCAGAGAAATATATATTTTCATCATATTGCGGAAGAAAAGTAGGAGAGAAAGTATGTAAGAAAACAAAGAAAAATTCAGGAAAGAAAGTAAAAAAATAGCAGAAAAAAATAAACAGAGAAATGAGTCGAAAAGAAAGAATGAAAGAATGAAAGAAAGAAAGAAAGAAAATCTAATGATAAATTTTACAAAATTACATAAATAGTATAATTAAAGAAAGCGAGAAAATATATTTTCTTCATGCAGTAGAGCAAAAAAAAAAGAAAAACAATAAAGAAAGAAAGATCGAAAGGAATAAAAAAGAAAGAAAGAAAGAAAGAAAGAAAAAGACAAAAGACAAAAAGAAAATACAAGGACAGATAAAATTTACATCAAGGGTATAATTAAAAAACTGAAGGAAATATATTTTGACAATACAGAAGATAGGAAAAAAAAGAAAGAAAAAAAGAAAATACACGGATGATTAGAAAGATTATCTAAGTAGTTTAATTAAAGCGAGTGAAGTTATGTTTTTGTATCACAGTAGATGGAAAAAAGAAAGAAAGAAAAAAGGAAAAAGCGAACGAAAACACAGTGATAACATCCCAAAAAGTATTAAAAAACAGAAAAGAAGAAATCATAAAAAGATGCACATGGAAAAGAAAATATAACAGAAAAATTATATTTCCTAACTAGAAAAGAAAATCAATAAAATGTAACAAAATTAAAAAAATGAAACACATTTGAAAAATAGCAATGATAGAAGAAAAAAATTAAAGAAAAACATAGCATGAAAATTAAATATAAAATGTAGCTTATCATCGAATATTAAATAAAATGAAACTGAAGGAAAAGAGTATGATATTTTGAGGAGACAGTTATAAAAAATAGAAACCATAAAATAAAATTAAAAGCTATAAAATAAGATACATTGTAAAACACTATGTCTGGATTATTTGGTACAAACTGGAAAAAAAATTAAAGCAATAAAAGAATATAAAGAAATGTAATTTTCTATTAGAAAAAAATTACAAATTAAAAATTCACACCCATACATAAAGAAAAAACACTGCAGGTAAAAACTGAGGCCTGGTTTGCTTCTTCCAAACGTAAAAGAATCTAAAAGCGTAAATTCAAAAGAATGTTGGACATTTGTAAAGAAAAAAAAGATCTAAAAATAACCTAAAAAGACTTAAAAGTAGAACAGTAAATTTAAAAAGAATAATGGAAAAGAAAATTCAATTGCATCAAAAATTGTTCGGGGTTTTGCGTAACGGCCGAATCTAAATTATGTTTACTCTTTGAACAGAATTCAATTAACTTCGTTAGTTTCAATTACTTCGTTTGGAAGAAATGAATAAGACAATGCCTCCCACTTCACAAAAATTACACAAGAACAAAGAATAAACTTTATAACAATTTCCACTTGAGAACGTATGTAATATCGAACAGTTGAAACTACTAAAACGACGAGGTCATACTCTATGAAATACATGTATCAACCCAGCTCTATATTACATGAGATCTGAAAAAGAACATTACAATAATCGACGTTTATCTCATTGAGATTTGTTGGTAATAATTCAGTCAGTTGGTTAAGTGCCATATGTGATACACGCTTGCACGATTCAAAGCGACATGACTGAATGGATAGAAGATTATTACGGAGTAGACTGCCATTACTTTCTGAAGTCGAACGGTTGCCAACCAAGGCTATGGAAGCTAATTTATCCTGCTATTTAAACAATAGCTGGAGGAAGAAGAGACGGAATAATACCTCTCCCAAAGGTATTTGAACATAAGTAAATGCAATGATTTCAACTGGGATTTGAACCTTGCTCTTTGATTTCTCGATCCGAGCGAATATTCACTACACCCCAGCTGCACTTTAAGAGAAAAGAACAACAAGAACAAAAAGTAATTTGAGCAAAAATAAAGATTAATCGATCAGAATACAGCAATATTTTTTAATGTGATAGACGTAGACAGGTTCACCTATCGTCCGGTTTCCATTCCTTCCTTGTAAGGTATAGATGTGTATCCATTGTTTTATCTTTAGGATTCAGTTTCTGGTTCTTTCTATCGCCTTCTTCAGTATTATACTTCGAACGCTTTCACCTAAACTCTGACATTATATTTACAATTTTTCATCTATATCAAAGTAGATAGATTGTGTCATTCATATAAAAATATAACTCTAGTTTTTACCATAATATATTTTGTTTTGTAGCAATGTGCGGTATTAGGTGAAACTAACACTAACACTGCCTGTTTTCAATTCAGTCTACTTTTTTCCTCTACTCGATTTGTTATAGCAGATGCACACATCGACAAAATAAGTAAAACCTTGGAGTCCATAAATAAAAATATATTTTTGAGTTCAGACATAAGTGATTTTCTTTTAGTTCAAAAATACGTAATGTTCTGAGTTCAGAAATAAATACATGTATTATTTGATTGGATGCTGAACTTTTTAATTAACTATTATCAAGAACGATTCCCTTATTGTTCAAGAACTCCAAGACAAGTTAATGAAAGAAATCGTAACAAGGACTAAATGTCAATTACAAGAACAGAGTGTGCATGGAGGTTATCAAAAGAAATCTATCTGGGAAACGTTTTAAGAATGGACGGAAAAGACAAGACTGAAATCCAAAAACGTTTTCAGATAGCGAAGCTCCCCTCAAAAAGCTAAGCAGAGCAATTAATTAACTAGAGAATTTCGTCAAAAACAAATATAAACTGGTAATATCAGTCTTTTTATATGGCAGTAAATGCTGGGCACTACTCTGAAATGAAGAGTAAATTTCCAGCAACATATCGATTTCATAATTTCCGAAGTTATTTGTCGTTTCTGTTTGAAATTCTTTCGCTTGAGGCATTTTTGTCATTTTTTACCTTGATATCATCGCTCTTGACAAACGTGTCTCGCCTGATTTCTCATAGGCTTATATATGTCTACAGTTTTAGGTCCTTAATATTTGTTTTTTTTTCTTACTTTGTTATAAAGTGTTACCTTTGTTTGCTTGCCTTCTTAGCATATTTCATATTTATTATTTTGCGCTCCTTTTGTTTGTCAATAATTTATAAACTCGATTTTGTGTTCAGAAAACTTCGTGTGACTACATAAGATTCCCCAGTACAAACGCCCGTTTAATAAAGTTTAATTAATCTCGTTTGATTATGGTTTATATCATGTAGAATAATCGGTTTTATTATGATCAAGGAAGTTTTGTCATGTTGAACATGGTCAGAATCTAATTGATTGACTGCCGAGCAATACCGGATGCTCCAACGTTAGATTCACCTGTAGTGTCATGGTTAACGGCTCACAATTGAAACTAGGAGAGTTAAGTTTCAATTCTAATCTGGTTCGTTATAATGAATTACGAGCAAATACACTTGGTGGAGGCATGAATCCACCACTTCTGCCTCTAGTTTTGTGTTTGTTAGTACATCTTGCATCAGTAAATTATTATCTGCAAAAGATTATTCTGTATCCATTATAATCCTTAAAAACTTTTAAAATTTAAAATTTATTTCCTGGCTTCAATTAACCTGCAAAAGGTTGATCAGCCTAAAACACAAATCAATGAATCATATATTTTTACCTAGGATTTCTGCTTTGGTTGCTTAGATTAGGCAACTACACTCTTTGCAACTACACTCTTTGCAAGAGATAAGACTCCCACAAACTTAACTCACTTCTATATTCTAAACTAATAATACGTCCTTGTTGCTCTAGTATAAAGCGGAGTTATTTTTATAGTTTAGTTTAAGTGTATTCCGAACCTATATCTACCTATGTTTTAATTCCTCTTTTTCCGAAAATAGTTAAGAGAATAAATTAAAGCAACAATGGTATGGCGTAAATTAACCAACCTTAGAATCTTGCATGCATATCATAGTGATTTCCTCTCTTGATTTTACAGTGAAGTACAAAAGAATACTTGTTTATTTTCCTAAGTTTGAGCAATGATGCCCATATTGTATGACAATTTCACCTCGGGTAATGCAGTCAATCCACTAAGACTCAAAGAGTTACTGAGTGTGAAAAGACATGGGAAAAATAAAACATTTTAGGAAGAGATAACAGTAAGGATCAAGAATTAAAGAGACAGAAGATAACAATTGACATTTTATTTAAATGTTTGAAGATAAAACTGGACTAGAAAATAAGAAGCCGGAAGATAGTTCCACGAGCATGAAATACGGGAGAAGATATTGTTAGGACTTCAAGTTATATCTAGGCATTTAAACTGTAAAATGGTGAGAGCTTACTATCAATTTTGTACTGCGCTTAAATACGCAAAATTTAGGTCCCAAATAAGAAAAAATATCTTAACAACTACCGTGAAAACATTTACAGAAACGTCAAAGAAGGTTACACTACCACGTTGCTTAAATTTATTAAAGACGAGATGCCAGGTCAGGACTAACATATTTACAGCTTTTTCATTATATTTAATCAAGAATCACCAAATAGGTAGCAAAAGCAGCAAATCTTATATGGCAGCAATATTCAAAGCATGGACAATTGATATATGGGGCCCCATGCTGTGATGCGTTTGACCGGTCTTCACCGCCGCGCTGTCAATCGACCACGCGAAAGTGAGTAGTTGAGTTCACTTCGGTTTCCAACTTTGTGAATAGTATTTCTCTAGACTATCACAGGTGAGAGTCATGCATTCGTCCGTGTTCCAGCCGTCCGTAGATAAGATGTAGCATAAGGCTGGGTGTATTAAATCAGTCATCATCTGTCTCTCCAAAAAGAAAAAAATAGTAGATTCTCTATCCATTTGTTTAAATGAAAAATATACAGTTTGAATATAAGATGCAATGTCTTCAAATAAATGCTTATTTCAGGAGTATTTATTTTCATATTTCCTGATTAATTGTTCTTTATTAACATTTAAAGTTTGATTGCATTTACTTACGCGCAAATATCCTTGGGAAAGGTATTAATCCGTCTATTCCTTCCAGTTATGGGCTAAATAACAGGACAGATTGGATTGTATAGCCTTGGTCGGCAACCAGTCTACCGTAGAAAGCAATGGCAACCTACTGCGGGATAATCTTCTGCCCAGTCAGTCATGTCTCTTTCGAGACATGATCGACCAAGCGTGTATCACGTATGGCACATAACTGACTGACTGACTGAAGTCTGAATTAAAAATGGCTGAAAAACACCAGTCTAAATGATATTGAGCGCCGGACATTCCATTCTTGTTGTCTTTAATATTTTATTTGAAGGTCATAAAAAGTGGCAAAAGAAAACATTGCATAGTTTTCAGTCATAAAACGTGATTTTTTTTTGTAAAGTAGAAGCATTTTTATTGTTCAAAGTTCTGACATCATTAACAATTTTGACTATGCTTTTGACAAATAATTGTAATGTTTGAAACATTTGTTCGGCTTGTGTTTCGGCTCCAGGAATTCGATTTTATTTTCAGAACAAGCCTTTATCCTTTCTTTATCATACCTTTAACATTCAAGAAGAAAGAATACAATATGGAGTCTCTTAAGAACGTTAATCAGTTTTATTCTCTTCAGGGAATTACCTGCAAGCTAATGGCCATTTTCTCCTTACACCCATCTTTCTTGCTTAGTCCTCATACACTTTGTCCTACTGTAACTTTCTTTCTTTCTTTCTTTCTTTCTTTCTTTCACCAGTCAAATTTCCCAGTGAAAATATCTATATATCACACTATTTCCCAGTCGGGATTAAAACTATCACACTCGTTGCATACGAAAAGCAGATGCCTGGCATTCTAAAAGAATCCGATTCTTTATTGGTCTTTTCGCCCGCTGCAATATTAGCAAAATGGATCTGGCTTTAATTTAATTCCAAACCTTACTGACGAGCGCGGGGAAAACGGCTCCAAACGGAAAGGCTATTATTAAATTGGTTTTAAATTAGATTAGGACTGAACAAATAATAGAACTAAATGCCTCGAATTATAACTACCTAATTGTAGAATACGCTAGTGGGAATGGCATGTTGAAGCCTATACTAAGATGAATGGATACATGCAGGAAGTTGTCTACAGGTGGATATGTATATAAAGATAGAGAAAGAGCGACAGATACGAAGGGGGTGATGGATTGCTACATAGAATATAAGGGCAGAATAAATTATGCCAATAGAATAGATATGTAGCTGTAAGTGGATGTGCGTTGTAGTGTAGTGTAGTGGATATCGGCTCGGAACGAGAAATCGGGTTACCGAGTTCAAATTCCAGTTGCGTTCACTTACGCACAAATACCGTTGGGAAAGGTATGAATTCGTCTATCCCCCAGTTATAGATTAAATAACAGGACAGACTGGGTTCTATCGCCTTAGATGGCAAACAGTCTACTGCAGAAAGCAATGTCAACCTACTGTATGATCATCTTCTGCCCAGTGTATCACGTATGGTACTCAATTAACTGACTGAATTAAGAGACATAGATATGAGTAGAATAATCTAGACAAAGACATGGAGAAGTAGAGAGGTATGTCAATACTTAAATAGATAGATAAGAGCATACTAAGTTGAAGATAGATAGATTAGGTAACTAATAGGTATAGATATAAGTACATACATATATGCATTAGCAGTCATGTCACGTTGAATAGACCGGTTCCCGCTCGATCACCGAAGTTAAGCAACGTTGAGCCTGGTCAGGCTGGTAACCACTTGGGGATGCCAGGTGCTGTTAGCGTTCACGGATGTGCGCTGTGGTGCGGTGGATGTCGGCTTGGAGGGGGAAATCGGTGAGCCGAGTTCCAATTTCAGTCGAGCACACTGCATTCACTTGCGCACTAGTGCCCTTGGGAAAGGTATTAATCCGTCCGTTCCCTCCAATTATGGGTTAAATAATTGAGGTGTGCTGTTCATGCGATCTGTGGCGGATTTCTGCACCGGATTGTTTGTTATCAGCAGTTCCAAAAAGTGTGGATGGTACTACACAATGCCTTCACCACTATAAACAAATCTCTGTGTGTATGTCTTACTAAGGTTAGACCCTCATACATCGAAATCGATGGGAGAGTCCATTATATACATTCATTCATAACGGCATGTATGAGTCAACGAAAGATAGATATGAGCATAATTGCGACAGACAGACAATCTTTTTTAATAGTTTCATACCAAGCAAAGTGGTACCACTACTGGTGCGCAGGGTGATATATATGAGAAGAGTGGAAATTTAAGCAGGAGGACAGCATAGAATGGGTGTCGGAGAAAAGTTAAAAGGAGGATGGGAATACCAGTGTAAAGACAGTTGCGAGGGTAGACTGAGAAATGAAAATAACAAGATAAATGACGTGATGGAGAAAGGACGAAAGAAGGACCGGAACCAAGCGGACAAGAGGTAAGAATTAACATTGGCATTTGAATTCTTGGAGATTATAGCCGCCAGGAAAGCAATTATACGAAACGGAATTCCACAGGCGGGAAGTGCGAGAAAGGAAACTGATAGAGTAGAAGTGAGAGTAGCATTTTGTTGATTTAACTGTAAACTTGTTGCCAGTTGAGTTGCTCGAGGAAATTTTTGTGGATGAGACATCAGTGAGCTAAAATATTTATAGAATAAACAGAAAGAAACCAAATCCTGCCGATAAGAAAGTGGTTGGAATCAAGCTGCCAGGTGGGGGACCCATCACGTTACAGATTATTCTTTGGAGCCTGTCGAAGACCCTGAGATGAATGGCGAGGCGCCCGACCCAATATGACAACAGAATTCAATGCATGGTTTGATGGTTGATTTGTATCTGTTCAAGATGGATTCAAGTGGGAAAAACTTACTGGCCTATCACAGTGAGGCAGCTTTCTTAGCAGTCGATTTAGCTATTGATTCAATGTAATGGTTCCACTTAAGGTCTTAAGAGAGGGTGAGACCGGGGAGGCACAATGTATTTCTTTCCAGAGAGATTCGCTTGGTCCAGGGACACATCTCTTCAAGACAATGACCAAGATTCCTTCAACCCCGCTCGCCTTATGGGGGTCAAGTCTTGAAATTATCTTAAATACCAGAGAGGGGTTTATGTGAACATCTGTCAGTTGATTCTAAGAGAGCAGTCGGCTGGGGATACTCCAAACATATCAAATGTGGTGTTGGATAAGTATCTGCTGGGAAAACACCCGGCCTTGTCCACTGATGCCGTGCTAACCTGATAGACAGATAGATAGATAGATAGATAGATAGATAGATAGATAGATAGATAGATATGAAGAGAATGAGTAAATAGAAAAGTAAGATATAACAAAAATATATCAGTAATAGAACAAATTATTTCAGCCGAAACATTTAAAATTGTTTTACATGATAAAACACCTCGCCTAAGATACGTACGTCTTCCTTTTTTCTTCATATATATATATATATATATATATTGTTGTGGGATCTCCCTTTTTTCTAAGATAATGGACTCGACTTGAGTATATATATATTCCTGCCAGAGTGAGACACATCAGATCCGTAGAGTTACAGTACGAGAACCGTAAGAGGTCCGAAAGTTACCGAACGATACCGAGGTTACACAGAGAATACCGCCAGCAATCATAGTAGCTGTGAGCTCCACTCAGGCAGAATAATATTACACGGATATACTATTTCCAGAACAGCTTTACTTCAAAGACTTGTATATATATATATATATATATATATATATATATATATATATATATGTATTCCTTACCAATCAGCGTTCCATTTTTATCATAACGTTTTATATAACATATATTTCTATCTCAAATACCTGTTTTGTTGTTCAATATTTTATGCGATTCCTCACCTGGATATATATATAATGACTGGTTTACTAAAATCTCGATCTTGAATTATATTGGCAACATATTACGAAAAGATAGTGGATATCTGCGGACAGAAAATCTACCATACGACTGAGTGGCTTCTCGTTTGTGCGGGTTTCACATTTAACTATAATTATATATGAAGTTTAACTTGGAACATGGCCTTAGTTCGCGTGAATTGATTTGAATGATCTAGAAACTTTTTAGAAATGTATGAAAAAAGCAGTACTTTTGCTGCATTTACTGTTGTTTGAAAACAATATGTGGTTGGTAAATCTTATCTTCCAAAAGTGCTTCCAAAATAAAATCTAACATTGTTATAATCCGAATCAATTCGACTTCTATAAACAATACTTTCGGACATATATTGGCCATCCAAAGGACAGACTTATTTTTTTCGGCAGTTGCAATTATTTTTAAAAGGGTCGTTGTCGCTATAAGTTGTGTGACGGATGTTGTTTACATGGGCCAAATATTTATTTGATATCATAGCATTATGTTGTGAAATATATTTATATATGTTTTTAACGTAACTATAAATAACTTTGACATTGTTTTTGTTGAAGATTATTTTTACTGTGAGAAAATGTTAAGGTAATTAAGGTAAGGAATAATTTACTAATTTTATTGTCCATTAACATAAAGTGAACTTAAATTCAAATCTATTAAACTGTTAGTTTGAAATATGCGCCTGATGACTGCTTAACGCATGAAACGCCGAGTCGTGCCATAGATGTAAGATAATAAGTATATTTGTATATTTATTAATATATATATATATATATATATATATATATATATATATTACAACTCTGTTCTTACACTGGGCACTCTTTTATTAATACCTGAATATAAATACTATACATATGTACACCCACTTCAATTCTATATTTATTGATTTACGTCACTGTACATACATATATATGAAATGATTTGTCTGAACATTATTTTTTTATCTAAACTCGTATTTAAAAAGGTATTCTGTTTTTAATTAAACAGCATTATATATTTATTATATATTTCAAATTGTCGGATGTTTATAACCAAGTTTCGTTAATTTCCGTAACATATATATATATATATATATATATGTGTGTGTGTGTGTGTGTGTGTGTGTGTGTGTGTCCAATCTGAAAGTGCAGTAGCATTCATAAGATAAATGTTTGTCTCCATTTCTAAGAAGCAATGGAGACCATTTTATTTCTTCCGATTTACAAATTGCTTTGGGCAATCATATCTCGAATGAGACATAATAGACTGGGCAGAAGATTTTCCCGCAATAGGTTGCCATTGCTTTCTGCATAGACTGGGTGTCAGTCAAAGCTATAGAACCCAACCTGTCCTATTATTTAGCCCATAACTAGAGGGAAGAGACGGATTAATACCATTCCTAAGAGTGTTTGTGCGTAAGTGAATACGAGGAATTCAAATGAAATTCGAACTCGGCTCCACGATTTGTCGTCGAATTCGAATTCCGGTTGAAATTGTACTTCGTTTATATACGAGATGTCTGAAATGCGACAAAAATGAAATTGTTAGTACAGAACAAACGATTGCATCTAGCCATTTCTATTGTTAAATGATGAGATCATGTCTTGTCTGCGCTTAAATTCATAAAGTCTCGGTAACACGGAAGAAAATTAAACATAAAAATTACCGTAAAAGGATTAATGGAAATAGCACGGGCAAGATACGTTATGGCCGTGAGAAAGCTCCTGAAACCGAGAATCACGGTCAAGACCAATAGCATTGCAGATTACTGCTTGGCTTTTATCAAGAATCCCTAAATATATAGCAGGTGGACTAAACCAGATGTGACAGCAGTATTCAAATCATTGAATTGTAGACTTGTAAACCTGTAATATTGATTCTGGCAAGAGACTTGTCTACTACGACTTAATGAACTAACTTTCTTAGCTGCAGACTTAACAATGGATTTAAAATACACGTGCCACTTTATGTCACATTCATTGTAACGTTAAGTATGAACAAACATAGTTGGTAGTTAATTTGAACAGCGGTATCACGTTGGTTTAATCTCAGATTTCTCGGTAAGCTCTCCATATTATCCGGGAAAACTCCGTATTTCAAATACGTTTTTGCCCTCTCTCTCTCGTTTGTTAGACAAAAAATGTAAATTATTATTTTGCAGGCCCCACAAATTTTTTTTGTTTTAATGTTTTATTTTATTCTATTTTTTTTTCTTGCACTTCTCGTTTGAATAACGCTCTTTCTATTGATTATTTTCCTCTCATCTACAAGCTTTACAATTTTAATAGCAACGCAATCGCCATCTTCTCTCTTTCTGATATCTATCCTTTTATTGTCTTTGCTTCTAACTAAAGTCTTCTTATTCTCTTTTACTACCCGTCGTAGTGACAACTTAGCCATCCTGTAAAATTATTATTGTCTTCTTTTATTATTTCTGATATTTTTTCCTTTCATTCTGCATCGTTTTCTTTCACTGTTATCACCTTAATGTAGACCATTTTTGGGACAAAATATGCGCACAGTCTGTATATTGAAATCATTACTCTATCGTATTCATTTGGAATAGCATTACCCTAGGGTAAGCTGACAATCTATTCAGTTAATTTTGGCTTCCACTTGTTTTTTTCATTTGGAAAACTTTTTTTTCTTTTTATTACCCTTCATTTTGTCTTTTACTTTACCATTTCAATTTATTATTGTCATTTGTTCTCTTTATACTAATATCTATCTATCTATCTATCTATCTATCTATCTATATATATATATATATATATATATATATATATATATCCCAGCGTCTTCATTATCTATCTATCTATCTATCTATCTATCTATCTATCTATCTATCTATCTATCTATCTATCTATCTATCTGTCTAAATTAGTTTGCTCTATATCTTTCTCAGTCTACAGTTTACTCAATATCAATCAATCAATCTATCTATCTATCTATCTATCTATCTATCTATCTATCTATCTATCTATCTATCTATCTAGACTTTCATATTATTGTCCGTTTTCGCTCTTTATTTCTTTTTTTATATGTTTATTTATTTATTTACTTATTTATTTATTGTTTTAGTTAATCCTTTTAAATTTAATTCAGTCTTCATTTCTTTCTTTTTTTATTCATTCTATAACTCTTTCTTTCAATCTTCATTTCTTTTTTGTTTGCCCCATTTAAGTTGAAATATTCTCCTATCTATCTATCTATCTATCTATCTATCTATCTATCTATCTATCTATCTATCTATCTATCTATCTATTTTACTTCTTCCAAACTATTGTTAATTCTTTCCTTATATTGTCTTTTAAACAGTCACTTCTTTCTTTTGTTCATTCATTTGATTGAATTTTCTTCCTCTCTTTCCACCATGTTCTCTTTATGTATATTATTTTGTCATACCAACGTTCGTTCTTTATCTCTTTATTTGTTATTTTAAATATTTGATCATTTGTTTCATCTTTCATTCATTTTCCGTTCATTTTCGCTTTTTTCTGTCATTAGTTGATACCTTATTAATTCACTTTAGTCTTTCAACCAACCCTCGATATGTTCATTTTATAACTAATTTTAATAATTCATTAATTCTCTCCCGTACTTGTTCGATTTAAATTGACTTTTCTTTATTTCTCTCTCTCTTTCTCGCTCTCTCTCCCTCTGTCTCTCTCTCTCTCTCTCTCTCTCTCTCTCTCTCTATATATATATATATATATATATATATATATATGACTTGGTAGTCATGATCTTCTCGACTGATCTGGATACCCACAACTGAACTGACGCCAATGTCTCTGTCCTTAATCATTTTATTTATTTTTCTCTTCAGTTGAAAGAAATGCTTATTCCGGTAAAATGTTTGCATCGAAAGGTACGAATATTGTGTGCTTTGATAAAATGATCTCATAGTCATGAATTATAATTTATAACCAATTTAAATGACGTGTTGACTTTTCTTTTATAAATATTATATTGCTCTGGATAACATCCATTGAGCTCTCAGTATACATATAAGACTTAATATTTTATGATTAGTCTCGCCGTTTACGGACTGGACATATATATATATATATATATATAGTTTTGATTCTAAATGAAAATAGAATGGTTCTTTTGTTATTATTACTTTGCAAAATTTTACTAGGCAAGTAAGCAAATATGAACTTGTCCGAATCACCATAGATTTTCTTCATTCTTTCATTGATGAAACTGCCATATAGGTAATTATTAAATAATTATAAATTCATTTGATGCACAGGTTATTGTGCAATAAAAACTGAAGAACCATTCTATTTTTCATTTACAAATATTCCCTTGGCAATAAATACTAAAAGATAGTATGAAATACATTTTTTTTAAAACACTGGGGTGACCTAATAATTTTGGCCGGTATTCTATCTATCTATCTATCTATCTATCTATATATATATATATATATATATATATATATATATATATATCCCAGCGTCTTCATTATCTATCTATCTATCTATCTATCTATCTATCTATCTATCTATCTATCTATCTATCTGTCTAAATTAGTTTGCTCTATATCTTTCTCAGTCTACAGTTTACTCAATATCAATCAATCAATCTATCTATCTATCTATCTATCTATCTATCTATCTATCTATCTATCTATCTAGACTTTCATATTATTGTCCGTTTTCGCTCTTTATTTCTTTTTTTATATGTTTATTTATTTATTTACTTATTTATTTATTGTTTTAGTTAATCCTTTTAAATTTAATTCAGTCTTCATTTCTTTCTTTTTTTATTCATTCTATAATTCTTTCTTTCAATCTTCATTTCTTTTTTGTTTGCCCCATTTAAGTTGAAATATTCTCCTATCTATCTATCTATCTATCTATCTATCTATCTATCTATCTATCTATCTATCTATCTATCTATTTTACTTCTTCCAAACTATTGTTAATTCTTTCCTTATATTGTCTTTTAAACAGTCACTTCTTTCTTTTGTTCATTCATTTGATTGAATTTTCTTCCTCTCTTTCCACCATGTTCTCTTTATGTATATTATTTTGTCATACCAACGTTCGTTCTTTATCTCTTTATTTGTTATTTTAAATATTTGATCATTTGTTTCATCTTTCATTCATTTTCCGTTCATTTTCGCTTTTTTCTGTCATTAGTTGATACCTTATTAATTCACTTTAGTCTTTCAACCAACCCTCGATATGTTCATTTTATAACTAATTTTAATAATTCATTAATTCTCTCCCGTACTTGTTCGATTTAAATTGACTTTTCTTTATTTCTCTCTCTCTTTCTCGCTCTCTCTCCCTCTGTCTCTCTCTCTCTCTCTCTCTCTCTCTATATATATATATATATATATATATATATATATATATGACTTGGTAGTCATGATCTTCTCGACTGATCTGGATACCCACAACTGAACTGACGCCAATGTCTCTGTCCTTAATCATTTTATTTATTTTTCTCTTCAGTTGAAAGAAATGCTTATTCCGGTAAAATGTTTGCATCGAAAGGTACGAATATTGTGTGCTTTGATAAAATGATCTCATAGTCATGAATTATAATTTATAACCAATTTAAATGACGTGTTGACTTTTCTTTTATAAATATTATATTGCTCTGGATAACATCCATTGAGCTCTCAGTATACATATAACACTTAATATGTTATGATTAGTCTCGCCGTTTACGGACTGGACATATATATATATATATATATATATATATATATATATATATATAGTTTTGATTCTAAATGAAAATAGAATGGTTCTTTTGTTATTATTACTTTGCAAAATTTTACTAGGCAAGTAAGCAAATATGAACTTGTCCGAATCACCATAGATTTTCTTCATTCTTTCATTGATGAAACTGCCATATAGGTAATTATTAAATAATTATAAATTCATTTGATGCACAGGTTATTGTGCAATAAAAACTGAAGAACCATTCTATTTTTCATTTACAAATATTCCCTTGGCAATAAATACTAAAAGATAGTATGAAATACATTTTTTTTAAAACACTGGGGTGACCTAATAATTTTGGCCGGTATTCTATCTATCTATCTATCTATCTATCTATCTATCTATCTATCTATCTATCTAGTTCAGTCAGTGAATATCTATCTATCTATCTATCTATCTATCTATCTATCTATCTATCTAGTTCTAGTCAGTTGAAGTCATCTATCTATCTATCTATCTATCTATCTATCTATCTATCTATCTATCTCAGACTTTTCATCTATCTGTCGTTTTTCTTTTTTTACTTTTCAATATTTTCGTTAATTCTTTTCCTCTCTATTTCATCTTTTACATATTTTTTATTTCGTTGTTTTCATCATATATCCCCTTCTCTCTTTCTTTTATTCTTGCATTTTTGATTTATTTCTTTTTTTTTCTTTCTTTCTTACGTTATTTATTCATTTTTGTTTTATCCTATTTTCCGTTAGTATTTGCTGTTTGGACCATCGATTTGATCCAAATTTATCCGTCTTGGGTTCATTATTTTTTCCTCGTTCCTAAAGTTTACTGACTTTTATTTTCGATTTTTTTTTTCACTGGCTTGTATTTTTGTTTTCTTAACTTCATCTCCGTTTCTGTTTTTTAATCTTTCATCATTGCAATCCGTACATATTTCTCTCTATTTTTCCATCTGTTTGTTTTAAACTGAATAAAAAATGCGCTTATCCGTTTCTTTCTCTTTTGTGTGTCTTTATACATCATAATTATTTTTCTCCTTTAATATTTTTATTTCCTATTTAGCTGATTTTCTTTTTAGTTGGTTGTTTATTTTATTCTGTCATTCTTTTGTTCTTCCCTTTATTATTTAATTATAATTTTACATTTTTTCCTTTTTTTTTCATTTGTTCGTTACTTTTTCTTTTCATTTTTCTTTCATTTGTTTTTTATTTTGTCTTTCTTTCTTCTTTCTTTCTTTGTGTCTTTCTATCTATCAATTCCATATTTCCTGTCGTTTCTTCTCTCTCATTTCCATCATATATATGTTTCGAATTTTGCTTTTTTTTATTTCACTTTCAGTTTTCTCAAGTTATATTTTCTCCTTTTGTTTGCCCTTTCACCACTTTCTTTGTATTTTTACTCTGTCTCTTTTTCTTATCATATCGATAATGGCCGTCTTCCGTTCTCCTTTTGCTTTTCAGTCACATGTACGTTTCTTTCTGATACACCTCCTCAACAAAATTATGTCCATGCGCAAAAACACACATGCGCATGCGTACACGTACAGCACATATTTTCGTACGTATTAAATTATTTATTCCCAGATGGTTATATATTTACAATTCGCATCCGTTGCCAATGGGTAAAATGGGAGAAAATAAACATATGATGAAGAAAACTATTATCATTTTCCCCTTCCTTTTTACCTGAAGCCACGGAGAATCTAAAACCAAAAATATAAACGTGAACCAACTTAAAAAGCATAAAGAACAAACGACGAATAAATATCGATTCTATTTTATTGAAATCGATTGAAACAGTTGCCCATAAAAATGTGGCAATTTCCGACAATTCGGGAGACATTATACATTTAGATGTTTTACAGGCCGAAAAGCCCAATCGAATTTTTCAAACATTTATATTTGATTTTTTTCTTCGACGATTACTTTCTTTAAAAGTTTAGCTCTTTGTGTTCCTTGATTTATATCTTGTATTATATTCTTAAACTTTGCACGTTCCTCTGCTTTTCTCAGTCTGCAGTCTTCCTTTTTATTTTCAAACAGTGAAACTGTTTTTCTTGTCCATTTTAAAATGTTTTAAACATTTCTTTTATTTTACATTTATTTTATTGTTAACAATTTCCGTTTTATTTTTCTGAATGCTTCACCGTGCAGGAAGAATTTCGTTTTTAGTTCATTGATTCTTTTTGTTTCTTTTTTTTATTCCTTTAATTTACATTTCACCGAAAACGTGTTTTCCAAATTTAACTCTCTCTGATTTTTGCATTCTTTCCTTTCATAAAGCAATTTATATTGGTCGTCTTTTGCCACTAATTGTTTATTCTTTTTTAATTTCATTTTTGTATTTTTTTCATTCCTCTGTCTTGTAAACCATCTGTATTTATTGTGTTTAACCATTATTCTTTTCATCTTTAAGTTTTTTATTTCAAGAATTCTAAAATAAATATTCTTTTTCGTTTAAATTCTTTTAAAGTATTTTCTTTCAGTTTTCAGTCCATTTAGTCCAAGATTGTCTGTTCATTTCTTCTTTCTATAAATTATCTTTTTTGTTTCACCTTCCATAGATGCTAGTATTTTTACAATAATTGTAGTATTTTTATTTTTCTAATTCGTCATTAAATTCAGTTTATTTTTATTTCTTTATTTAATGCCTGCTTATCGACATTCATCTTTTACTTTCTTCACATTTTCTTGAGTTTTTTTAGGTTGTGCATATTAATGTTTCTCATTCATTCATGCATTCCTACTTATTTTCTATCATTTATTTTTCACGTTGTTCGTACTTAAAATAGTCCGTTAATCCAGAGTTTTCCATTTTATCTTTCACTTTATTTCATTTATATTTATCATTCGTTTGTTTTTACTTCCTTTCTCAATTTATGTTGGTTTATTCGTCATTTTCAGATTTTATTAGTTTGTTTTCCTTTATAATCATCATTCGTTTAAATTTTTCGAAGCTTACTTATTATGTTTAAGTGCTGTTTTTCTTCTTTATAATATTTCTTTGTTTCTTTATTAATTTATTCTATGTTTTGCTCCTTAAAACATATACAAATATACATTTTATTTCCTTCTTTCTTTAATTATTAAAAATACATGAATTACTTTTTCATTCATAGTCAGTCAGTTCAGGTGACATACGTGATACACGCTTGGGCGATCAAATCTCGAAAGAGACATGACTGACTGGGCAGAAGATTATCCCGCAGTAGGTTGCCATTGCTTGCTATGGTAGACTAGTTGCCGACCAAGGCTATAGAACCCAATCTATCCTGTTATTTAACCCATAACTGGAAGGAATAGACGGATTAATACCATTCCCAGGGGTATTTGCGCGTAAGTGAATGCAATGAATTCGGCTGGAATTCGACCTCGCCCCCCCCCCCCCCGAGTTCTCGTTCCAAGCCGATATCCGATGGTCCACAACGCACATCATAGTACAAGAGAGAAATTATATGACACCCATTTATAGTACAAGATTTTAACGTACATTCATAGTACAAGAAAGAAATTATATGACACCCATTTATAGTACAAGATTATAACGTACATTCATAGTACAAGAAATAAATTATATGATGCTTGATTGGTGACATCCATTTTTACTTGCGTTCTTTATTTTTCTTTATTTTTTTTTCGAATCGTCGTTTTTCAACATTTTTCTTTCTTTTTTATTTTCATTTTACTTCATTCTTCATTCTTTTACATTCTTCTTTTATTCCTTCTTCCGTGTTTCTTCTCATTAAAGTATGGATATCATTCAGTTTTTATCCTCCTCGTTCTCTTTTTCTTTTAATTCTTTTCATTTAAAATTTCTCGTTCTTAATATTTTCCATCATCGTTACCTTATTTTTTTTATATTTTCTACTTCAATCTTTTATTTTTTATATTTCTTTTTCCCTTTATTTATTTTCAGACATTAATTTTATTTTTTGTGTTATCTTTCTGCTCTAGAATCAATATTTTCCATCTTTATCCTTATTTTGTTAATTTTTGGCTTTTGAGTTGCGATTGATTATCACATTCTTTAAATATTTCCTTTCAATTTTTCTTTTATTTCTGTTTTTCATTTTTATTCAGCTTATTCTTTAATATTCTGAGTCTCTTTTCATTCATCTACACGTTCTTTTAACATTCTTTTTCTCCATCTCTCAGCTTCTTTATTTTTTCTTTCTTTCTTTCTTCCTTTCTTTTTTTCTTCCTTCCTTCCTTCCTTCCTTCCTTCCTTCCTTCCTTTCTTTTTTTCTTTCTTTCTTTCTTTTATCTATTCTATTAAATTTATTTTTTTTCTTTGGTGACTTCATTGCTTCGGCTGATATTTCTTCCTTTTTCTCTTTTTTCATTTTTCTTTTCTTGTCTCTTTCTTTTTGTTGTTTGTTCGATTTAAATTGAATTATTTACGTATTGTTCATCTATCTATCTATCTATCTATCTATCTATCTATCTATCTATCTATCTATCGTTTTTCCTCTTTATTTAGTATACCAGCCTATTTCTTCTTTTCGTTTCTCCTATTTTGAATTAACATCATTTCTAATACACTATTCAATTCCGTATAAACTTTTAACACGTTATCATTTCGTTTTTATTCATTCATTCTTTTAATCATTCGTACTCTTTTGCATGTTTTTCTTTCATTGTGGCCTTTAGGTGTTTGATTCGCTAAGCTTGCTTCCTTCATTACGTCTCCAGTTTAATGCAGTTGCTTTATTCCCTGGTTTTTGTTTTTATTTTCAACGACATTCAATATTGTTCTGTCCAGGATGTGATCAGCAGTAGTTGCCAAAAAAAATCTCATTTGCTTTTGCAACTGTGAGGAAATTGTTAAACGTTCACTATGATATAAAAACAGGATATTACATAGATTTCAGTGAGCGTTTTTTTACGTTGATTATAGAGAACGGGAAATGCAATACCGACATCCAAAAGCCCATTTTAGAGTCAAAAGGTACGCAACGCATTAAGAAACAGGAAAGTTTTATTAGAAACATAAAAATGGTACTGAATTGTGATGTAGTATCAGTTATATTTTATTCATTTATTTAAATCGCTTCAGCCAAAACAAGGCGTTAAATCCTCGAGAACGCAGGTTGAAATGTTTGCAAAAAGCGAAAGTGAATGAGAATTAAAAGACTGTGAACTAGTGAGGTATGAGGAAAGGATAAAAATTGTTCAAGAAAACGAAAGATATTGATTGACGCTGCCCTTAATTTTTGAAGTTATCAGGGAATCAAAAGTCGGTAGTTCCGTAGGTGGGAATTTTGTCAAAAGATGTTAGAGCAGAAGTCGTCAAGCTTACGGCCATGTAGAAACACCGGTTCCCGTAAGATCAACGAAGTTAAGCAACATCGATCCTGGTTAGTAACTAGATGGGTGGCCGCTTGGGAATACAATGGGTTTTAAGCTTGGATGTGGGCGTAGTTCAATGGATAAGGGTTCCGAGTTTGCAATCAGATAGTTGACTTCCGATTCTACTCGTTATAAGCCATGAGACAGGAATAACAAGAAATAATGATAAAACGGTAATTTTTTAAAAGCTTACAACCCAACAAGGCGGTTATGCTAATATAATGAAAAGGGATAGTCTGAGAATAGGACTAATCGAGAAATGGACAAAAAGAAAGAGGGTTCAAGAAGACAGAAAATGACGATTGACGTTGTGTTCAATTTTTTTATTGTAATTACCAGGTTCGATTAAGGATCGGAAGGGAGGCCCACAGGTAGGATGTGCCAGAAAGAAAAGTGTTAAAGTAGGAGTGGCGGTTGTATTTAGCTAGTTCAATAGTAAAACAGTGATATCTGTTTGACAATTTTGTAACACGCTTAAATTCTTGTAGTCGGGACACCAAGAAAAAATAATCAAAACATTTGTCATGAAAATCTTTGTGGGAAAGTAAGACGAAAGTCATGTTACGACGCTGATAATGTTACTGAATTCGAAATGCTAGGTCAGGACCAATAACATTACAGATTCTTCTTTGGATTTTTTTCATGAATCTCGTGATATACCGCAGGGGCGTCAGTTATGTTAACATTATTCAATGCACGGACGAATGGTAATTTTATAAATCCGCAAGATAAATCGAGTCAAATTTTTTCTGGCACAACACATTGAACCAATATTCCTTGTAATAAACGTAACAAGTGCTTTTTTGTAGTTGCTCAGCTTCATGTCAGAGGAAAACATGAGGCTTTATTAGGTGCAGGGTGTTGTTATCCTCTTGTTTAGGCATCAGTCATGCCGATGGCAGTCAGAAAACGTTCTCAGTGTTTATTTAAAAAAAAGCAGTTGAATTTTAGAAACGATAAGGTTTGCATGTCATTTCTTCCTGATGGGAAGTCCTTTTCGTGGACATCTGCTAGATTTATTTTGTCAAGTCTGTCAAAGATAGATTCCTTAGAAAAGAAGTAAATGCTTATGCCATCTTCACAAACAATCAGCCGGAAACATAACAGCAGTGAATACTGTACCTGAAGAGACACCGTATAAAGAAGATAGAATGAAAGCATCTAGTAGAGAATATTAAACATATACAAAAAATATGACGAATAAGATTAAAACAAAAAACAAAATATTTTCAAAACGAGTGAAGATCAAAAGGTGAATCTTTAATTATTAAACAGAAATAAAATGGAGACATAAAGAAATGACTGAGTAAATAAATACGAATGAAAAATATAATCGATTTGATGAATAAAAGCAAATCATAAAAATTAATAGTCAGTCAAGTGCCATACACGCTTGGTCGATCATGTCTCGAAAGAGACATGACTGACTGGGCAGAAGATTATCCCGCAATAGGTTGCCATTGCTTTCTGCGGTAGACTGGTTGCCGACCAAGGCTATAGAACCCCAATCTGTCCTATTATTTAACCCATAACTGGAGGGAAGAGACGGATTAATACCTTTCCCAAGGGTATTTGCACGTTAGTGAAGGCAATGAATTCAGCTGGAATATCGAACTCGGTTCCCCGATTTCTCGTTCCGTACCGATATCCACTGCGCCACAAGGCACATCCGCTCTCTATCATAAAAGTAACTGAAGTTATCATGGCAGCAAGAAATCGGAAGGAAGTGCTGATGAGGAAACTGTTAAAGTATGAGTGGCTGTACGGACATGAAAAATATTATAGAAAAGACAGAGGGAAATCACGTCACGACGCTGAGAATCTGACTGAAGAAGAGATGCCAGGTTTATCGTCATACACAGGTCCTAAGACAAATGGTAATGATCTGTTACGTAATATCAGTCAACCTTTATTCACTTGGTTTTGTCGTCGTCAATGTATAGCATACACATTGGACATCCTCTTTTAATTACACTTTTTCTAATTTCTTTAATGATTCCACATGATGCAGTCAGTCAGTTAACTTCTATAAACGATACACGTTTGGCAGAGCATATCTCATTCGATACATCAGACTAGACAGAAGATTTTCCCGCAGTAGCTTGCCATTTCTTTCTGTGCTAGACCGGTTTGTAACCAACGTTATAGAATTTAATCTGTCCTGCTATTCAATTCTTTTATTTAGATCGGTCAATGAATGAATGAACACGACTGGAAAAAATAATCGATTTGATGAATAACAGGAAATTGTAAAAAATATAGAAGTTGTCATAAATGTGATTTTAGTCATCAGGAAAGCAAGAGATTAAAAGTAAGTTCCAAAGTGCTAGAAAGGAAACTGTTAAAGTAGGAGTGGTGGTACTGTCATTAAAATATTTGTAGAAAAAACACAGGAAAGTCACCTTACAATAGTGAGAATCTATGGGGTATATAATTCTTATTCCATGTGCGATGCCACTTCAGGATAGCAGTGGATAAAAGGGTCCATTTCAAAATCCCTAGCATCTGAAGAAGGTCGGAGCCTACAACGGCCAAAACATCGTAAACATGGTAATAAAAATGAGGAATAGAATCGAAGCAATGTAAATATTTTTTAAATTTAGTTTTTATTTTATTAAGTATTCTTTCTTTTTTTTCTGAATTCTTCAGTTCTTTCTTTATTTTTCTTATTCTCTAGATATTTCTTGTAACGCGAGACTATTTTGAGGACCCTAGATATTATTCCAGGATTTTTCATCGGAGGCCACAATTTGAACAACATAAGATACGCAGATGATACAGTGCTAATTGCAGACACAGAAAGGAAACTGCAAGACAGAAAGTTAAAGCGATTAATGAACAGGGCTACATATGAACTGCAAGAAAACCGAATGCATGGTCTTCAGCAAAAAGAGCAACCCAAACTGTGAAATACAGGTGGGGAGTAATAAAATCAAACAGGTACAAAAACTTAAATACCTGGGAAGTGTTCTAACAGAAGACGGGAATTACGATACAGAGATCCGAAGGCGAATTGGCATGGCGAATGACGCCTTCCAGAAGCTGATTAAAATATTAAGTCACAGGAAACTTTTACTAGAAACAAAGAAGAGATTACTAAATTGTTATGTTA
Organism: Ascarosepion bandense; assembly: GCA_037127315.1. NCBI lineage: Eukaryota > Metazoa > Mollusca > Cephalopoda > Sepiida > Sepiidae > Ascarosepion > Ascarosepion bandense. Next base: position 1,531,357 of record JBBBDQ010000860.1, on the reverse strand, counting down.
TGTCAGTTCTTCAATATTGCAGTGAATGTTGGACAATATCATCAAAGATGAAGGGAAAACTTGAAGCAGCTGAAATGTTCTTCTACAGAAGGATGCTGCGGATATTATGGACCGAACCATTTGAGCAATGATGAGTTTTTTGGAAAGAATGGAAACGTAAAAAAAATTAATACTGAGCATCAGTAGTATCAACAGAAGTACTTTGAACATACAATGAGGAAGGAGGGCTTGGAGAACCTGATACTAACAGGCTAGATACAGGGAAAATAGACAGAGGAAAGCAGCGGATAATATATTTGAAGGGCCTGAGTAGGTGGATGAAAGAACGGGAGTTGCGAGATATTACAGGAGAAAGCGTGCTAAGAGTCACCACGGATAGGAAGACGTGGAAGACCATGATCGCCTACGTCCTGAAAGGACAAGGCCCGTAGAAGAAGAAGAAGCTATTTCTTTCGTTTTTCTCATTCCGAAATGCTTCTATTTTTTTCTTTCTTTAATTCATTTTTTTCTTTTTCATTTCGTGGCTTTCGATTTTCTCTGTTCCAATGTTCTTTTATTCACCAGGAACCATCATTCGTTTTTCTTTTTTTCCGAATTTTCTTTTAAATCACATTTTTCGAACATTCTTCTTGAATAATTCTCTGGTTTCGGCATTCGCGTTTCCTCTCCAAACCGCCGTATTCGGAAATAATAACGCCCGGAATTAGTTGTCTGGCATGTTTAGTCCTATCTGCCATTCACATGTTTCATACTATTCGCCGTTTGTAAGCACACAGCGTAGAATATAAATTGGAGACCGGGCAATGAACGAGGCATTATTTCCCCAGGAAAAAAAATTACAGAACTAAAAGAAAACGATATAAAATCTATTAAAATGACCGTAGCAAAGAGAAAGCAATAATAAATTGGTTTTCCTGAGAATCGGTAAACACGCACGAGCGCGCGCACACACGCACACACACACACACACACACACACACACACACACACACATACACGCACAAGCGCGCGCACACACACACACACACATATACACACACACCACTTCAAGCCATTTGCAAATGAACACCGATATATGATTCACACACCTCTCTCTCTCTTTATATATATATATATATATATATATATATATATATATATATATATATACGATTGCGAATTTCGGCAGTAATTCATTTTGATAGAGGTTTCATTACAGACGACGGAAAATGTACTGTAACTGAATTTGTTGTTTAATTTTTCTTGCGTTCCTATAAATTATTTTTCTGAACATGAATTGTGTACATTTTTACTGAAATGTTCAATATATCCCAGCTTTTCGTCTATTCCATTAGTTATAATAAATGATGATTTTATT
>JBBBDQ010000860.1:1407500-1525000 GCA_037127315.1 Ascarosepion bandense | reverse complement strand
TCAGCTTAAAGTTTGTGCGGAACTCAGTATTTTTCCATAGCCCACCACTGAGTCAGGATGTGAAACATGCTTTGACTTTACGTCGAGAACTCGATCGCAGACACTTTGGTCAAGGTACAAAATTTGTTCAATCTCTACGCACACCTTGGATGGGTAAATACATTGAGCACACCACCAGAAAGATGGGGTGACACGATGTCGGGCTTAACGTGGGGAAACTGAGCGCGGAACCATGGACAAGGTCAAACTTCGCCCAGCTCCAGCATACATGAGGATCTGGCAATAAGCCTGTTTAATCTTTTCAGTCGAGTCTCTCTACAGAGATTTAGCCTTGAATGAGTTGAAATTTGCCTCAAGACTGAGATCGTGTCTGTTTTTCTCAACCGAGTTTCAATACGTAGAGCGACGTTGAGTGAGTCGTTCTCTAGCCGCAACAAAGAACGCGATTAACAGTTTCCTTTTCGGTTAGAACTTTTAATATGTAACCTGATCTCAATCCCCATTGTTGTCGAAATGTGATACAATGTCGGGCTTTACGTGGGGAACCCGAGAGCAGACACTCTGTCCAACTTCAAAATATTCTAAACCCCTGTATCCATGGGATCGGGTAAAAAGCCTCTCTTTACTTCACACTCGTACCTGTGCGTTGAGGGAGCCTCGGCTAAGTCTAACTTTTCTCGAATTCAAAGAGCCTTATCATTGTTAGTCGATTGTCAGTCCGTAGACCGAGCCCGGCCTTAGTCTATCTCTGCCAGAAGACAGAATTCTTGTCTAACAGCTTTCAGTTCGCATGGAACTCTTGGTATTTACTTTGAGTCCCTCACAGAGACGGGGTGCGTCACAATGTCTGCATATGTTGAGATACCTTGGAGCGGACACATGTGCCAATAGTCAGAATTTTCCTAACCCCGCATAGGCCGAGATTGGAAACTAAGCGTCTCTTTTCTTCTTACTAGAGTCTACGTCTGTAGACGGAGCATTGACTGACTCGTTAAATACCCGAAGTCAGACAGCTTATCTTGCCAGTTTATAGTTCCAGTGAAACCCTTGCTATTTACACTGAGTCCCCCACTGCGACTGGATATGACACAACGTCGGGCATTAAGGAGTGAAACCGAACACTCTCACTCGGGCCAAGGATAAAAATTTGCCTAGAAACACCGCATAGGCAGTCTCGGGTACAAAGTGTGTCTTTTTTTTTTTAGACAAACAGACCAATCCCCAAATAAGTGGTTATCTCCCTGAAGACTGCGAGCTTGTTGGACAACTGAGAGTTTAATTGGAATTCTTGGCATTTTATCAGTCCCCCACTGAGACGGGATGTGACACAATGTAGGGCTTTAGGTTGGGAACACAAGTACGGACACTCGGGCTAATGGTCTAAATTTGCTTATTCCTCGCATGTGTTACGGGGCACTATGCCTGTCTACCCTTCTCTTTGCCGATTTCTCTCTATAGACGGAATTTCAACTGCGTCGTTCACTGCATAAAGGTAGAGAGCTTCTCTGACCGCTTAGAGGTCGTGCAAACTCTTGCACTGAACTCTGTTTTAGTTTTTTTTTATATTTAAGGCTTGTTTTTTAGTTCTTATGTGTTGCAAGGTGTATCTTATTGACGCTACAGCAGTTCTACCCCTCCCTATACTACTAACTCTTTTCCTACTTTTCTTCTCATTTCTGTTCTTTTTCTTCTTCTTCTCCTCATTATAAATCCTCTTCTTCTTCTTAGTCTCCTTCTTATCATCCTTCTTTTGCTTCATTGCAGAATTATGCTAAATCTGCCTTAATCTATATCACTTACTTCTGTTCATTAATTTCTTTTTTCCATTTTTTCTCCTTCTTCTTCTTCTTCTTCTTCTTCTTCTTCTTCTTCTTCTATGTGACGTATACCTTCAGAATATTGGCTATAATGGCTCGACACATTTTCCTGCCATTTATAGCTCTTAATACATGCTTGTTTTCATGATTTGATTGTCAAGATGCCCTTTATTGCTATTGATAGTGTTTTTCGTTGACCTCTCCACAGGAATTTCTTTGAGACACCACCTCTAGGTAACTAGTCCTTAACTCGTCAAAAGTTTTGCTTTGTGATAGGTTTTATTTTCATCCTGCGTTCTTGCTAACAATCCAATCTATTCGCAACTAATTAGAGTCGGGTGCCGGTTTACTCACCGACTATCCGACACACTTACATTTCTCATATATGTATATATAGAATTGTGATATTTGATGCAGTTAAATTCTAAACAATATTATTATCTTTATTATTTACATTGCTCGGACTATTGCTCTCATTTTTATTACCTCAATGACACATGACCCATTGAATATAATCGTTAGTTCGTTCCATTGACTTGACCCAAACATTTGTGTGTTCAATATCAGGATACATCTGTGGTGAACAAATAACTTAGAGAGTTAAGTTAAAGAGAGATAACTACATGGCTAGTGGAAGTATCATCGCACATGGAAGGAGAACGATATACCCCAATGATTGAAATGTAAGGTTTGGTTCGAAATTCTTATCACCTGAAAAAGGCGGGAGATTACCACAGCCGAAACATCGTAAACAGATGTGGACAGTAGTCCGAACAAGCAAAAAATGTAGATACTGCCTCATCTTAGAAGTATAGATAATAATAATAATAATAATAATAATAATAATAATAATAATAATAATAATTATTATTATTATTATTATTATTATTATTTAAAATGAAAGTAACTTTTTAACTCAATGCTATCGAGTCAGTAGTGAGAGAGGAATATCTGTGCCTGATTCCATTTTGATAATAGACGAAAAGTTTTATACATGATAATCAGAAACCTGAATTTAAAAATAAAAGATTACCAATTATATTTATTTTGGGGGCATTAATTGTTTGATTACTTTCCTGGTTAGATCCATATCAATCAATTTATTGGCTATTCCTACACTTTTCACTGTTGACATTTCTAGATGTATCGAAAAGTTATATACTTATATCTTATGGTATCGTATCTATCGCTTGTGCAAATATCTTTCAAATTTTATTTTTTAATGTCAACTACGATATTCATATATTTATATTCAACGTCAAATGTCGTCTTCCTTCTCTTTGAATCCTGATATTTTAATGTCCTTGTCCTTCCCAAAATTTGCCCAATTTCTGTCAATCTCAATAACCCGTTGCATCTTAGATTCTCTATCGCCATACTTGGGATGAGATGGTTAAAACAATATCTTATTACTGACTGGCACATTTAGAAAAATATGTATTTGAAAATTGCTTTATATATAGTTTTTTGGATATCTTAGGTGTTGTCGGTTCGGAAGGATTTAAAATTAAGGTTGCCGATATCAGCCTTTCCAAAATTTTTGATATCATCTTTTGGCATGTCTTCTTCCCAGTGTGCCAGTGAGTGGTATAAAAATGTTTTAATCATTTCACATGACGATAATCGATGTGTAGTGGATATCGTCTCTGAACGGAGAGCAGAGCTCGAATTCAATTTGAATCCTTTGCATTCACTTATGTGCAAATACCCCTGAGAATGTTATTAATCCGTCTATTCTCCCTCCAGAAATTGTTTGAATAGCAGAACAAATTGTACCTTCGGTTGGAAACCAGTCTCCCGCAGAAAGTAATGGCAACCTACTTAGGGACAATCTTCTGCCCAGTCAGCCATGTCTCTTTCGAGACATAATCGCTCGGTCCTGGGCATGACGTTAAACTGCATCCGACAGCAAGGCCTCTATTTGGAAGGTTGTGAAAAGCATGGAGCCCCGTCTTATTTGCTATTGTTCTCACGTCTACCCTGACCTGGAGTGATAGCACTTGTTAGGGTCCGAGCTATGGGCAAATAGTTAACCCCCAAACTGGGGTCAAAACATTATGAAAGTATAAAAATACACTTTTATAAAAATATATACACAAAAATAAACTTTTATAGAAAAATATACTTTTCTAAAAATTATTGCCATGACACATTTTTGAGGGAAAAAAATTATTCTCATCAAAATATTTTTGAATACATTTTCAGTTTTCTAAAATTAAAAACAAAAAAAAGTCATTAAAATCTGACTAAATCATCGTTCTCACTATAACTAAAAATTTTAAAGAATAACTTAAAACCCCATCTTTTTGGTATTAAATAACTCACAAAAGTTGATATGCCATTAAACAGAACTCAAACTCAAACATAATCGCTCAAGCGTGTATCACGTATGTCTGTTAACTGACTGATTCTGATAACGATGCAAGGGTATCATGAGTGTGAAAGAAATGAGAAAATGTTGAGAAACTTTAGGTCATTAAAGTATCAGGATTCAAGGAGACAAATGACAACGATTGAAGTTTAATATAAATATGAAGATCGTAGTTGACGGTAAAACTAAAAGTTAGAAGAGATTTCCAGGAATGAGAAGTAAGGATTTATCAAATATAAGCATATAACTTACCAATACATCTAGAAATTTCAGCAGTAAAATAATTCTACCACGTTACGGTAAAAATCCTAATACTATTAATCAGTCAGCTAAGTAGCATACGTGATACACGGATAGTCATGTCTTTTCCTTTTCATGAATGTCTAGACAGAAGGTTTTTCCCGCAGTAGTTTTTCGATTTATTTTAACGTAAGACAGGTTATCAACCGAAGCTATAAGGTTCAGACTATTTTGCTATTTAACCTATAGCTGGGGAAGAGAAAAGTTGGATTCCTACCTTTCACAACTATATTTTTACATAGTTGAATTAAATGAAACAGACGAATTCGTACTTGGATCTCAGATGTCTTAATTAGATACACATTACACAACAAGACGCACTGATGACTGTCAGTTAAGTGCCATAAGTGATACACGCTTGATCATGTGTTATTCGAAATATTACTGATCGAAGATTTTCCCGCAGTAGGTTGCTATTACATTCTGCGGTAGACTGGTTTCCAATCAAAGCTGTATAATCAAATCTCTCTTGTTATTTGATCTATAACTAGGGAGAAATGCGGGTCAAAACTTTTCCAAAGGGTATTTGTGAGTAAGTAACTGCAACAAATTCAACTGGAATCTTACATATTTCGTTCAAAGCCGATATCCACTGCACCACAACGTACACACATGTACTACGTATAAATTCTGATACCAACTAGAAAGACTAGTACGAACAATTGCTATAAAAGTATTTATAGAAAAGTTACGACAGTTGGAAAGTGACTTTGAGTTTGGCCAAGTATCTCTAGATACACAGCGGAAGCATCAGACCAGACGTGGAAGCAGTATTAAAAACTCGGAGGAATCGTTTGACTTATAAAATCGCAAGACAGACTCAGCTGAGAAAAATTGTCTAGCACGACGAAATTAAACAAGTTTCATAGCAGTAGACATTGACTCGATATAACCGTTTTATTTCATGGGAGTGGAAATCTTTGACCGACAAGGCGCAATGATTTACTGTGTTAGAGTTCATCATCAGATATTGGCAGTATTTGCCATAGATTTGATATATTACTCAGATTCATGTTAACGCCCAATATTAATAAAATACTTTTCAACAGCATTTATTTTCGGAAATTTAAATGTTCGATAATTTTCCCGATTTTCCCGATTACCGACAGACATATCGATTTATTAGACATTTTTTAAAGTTTAGGCTGGGTTTAAGAAATCAATTTATAAGCAGCTTTATGAGCTCGTGGTCGTTGTCGGTCTAGAAATACTAGTTTCTTTATCTGTATTTTCCAAACTGTTCACACTCAACTCACAGCATGTAATTTTTTCAAAATGTAAGTAAACGTGAGCAAATCTTTACTGAAAGATCATTCGTACACCGTCAATAAAATATCAATTTCGTAAGTAATATTGATCTTTATTTGAAAAATAAAGTAAGTATATTCAGGACGTCAGCGATCATGGCCTTCCACGTCTCCTTATCCTTGATGGCTTTTAGCACGCTTTCACCTGCTACCCAACCCAAAACTTGCTCTGCCTTCCATTTGCAGACTTGTCAAGTATGTTACCCACTGCTTTCTTTTGTTTCTCTTTCCCTCTAGCTAACTTGTGAGTATCAGATTCTCCAAAGCCTCCGTCTACATTACATGTCTCAGAAACTTTAGCAGTCTTTTTCTGATGCTCAGTATTAATTTCCTTTTCGTTTCCATCCTTTCAAAAACTCATCATTAATCACATGCTCGATCCATGATATCCGCAGCATCCTTCAGCGGAACCACATTTCAGTTGCTTCAAGTTTCTTCTTCATTTTTGAAGAGATTGTCCAGTATTCACTGCTATACTGAAGAACAGACCTCCCATAGCAATCTCATATACCCTTCTTTGTTTCTAGCAAAATTTTCCTGTCTCTTAATGCTCTACTCATCTTCTAGAATACGTCCATCGCCATGTAAATTCGCCTTCGGATCTCAGTGTTGCACTTTCCGTCTTCTGTTAGAACATTTCCCAGGTATTTCAATTTTTGAATCTGCTGGATTTTTGTAACCTGTAATTAGCATTTTTGGATCCACTCTTTTTTGATGACAATGCATTCGTTTTTATTTTTTATTTTTTTATAGTTTATTTGTAGTCCTTTCTTTTGACTTTCTTCTGCTACCTTTTTAGGGGATCTTGTAGTTTTTTCCGTGTCTGTTATCAGCACTGTATCATCTGAATATCTTATATTTTTCAGATGTGTCTCTGATGGCGAATCCTGGCATAACTTCTAGAGGCCTCATAATAGCCTCGCTGTACAAGTTGAATTGATCCGGTGAAAAGAGACATTCTTGTCTTATGCCCATTTTTATTTTTGTATATCTTCTGAATTCGTTTCTTGTTCATATGCATTCGATTTTCTGCCAGTAGAGGTTCTTGAATACTCTAATGTCTTTCGCAATTATGTCGAGGTTGCTGAACATTTCTAACAATTCTTTGTAGCGTGCTTTGTCGAATAGAGAAACTTTTCATAGAACACTTTAAATTTTGTTTTGTAAATAAGTAATACAGGCAAAATAAACAGAATGTAAAAAATTCAAATGTAACCGGAGAGAGGTAGGGAAGAATATTTCATTCTCCCAAATGTGACTTCCCTATTATGGGCAATATTATTTGCGAGCTCTAATAACACCATTTTTTAGAGACCGAATAATATAGCTAAAAGAAGAATAACAAACACGCTCTGTTCCCAAAAACATTTTTTTACCACTAAAACATACACAATTCTTTGTAGCGTCAAATAGAGTATGCAAAGTTATTCGATAAAAGTATATTAAATATTTTGTTCTCAAAAAAACTTTCATACCACTAAGACATGCACAATTATACAAACACATATACGCATATGTCCCACGCGGAGAATAATATATCACATGCATCTGCACAGCTAAGTAACTGACATTGCATATTTGATGCGTTTTTCTGTGTTCCTAATCCCAGGCTCCACACGCATCAAGTGGATAAAGGAGGTAGTGTTACCCTGAATCACGAAGGTGGCTGCTAGATGAGCATAGATCTGGCAACAGGACTCTGAAACATGGTCTCCACACAGGAGAACACTGTCATGGTTGGCAGATAATTTTTGCGACCACCTCACTCCTAAACAAAACTTGTAACACCGATGAGTAACTAAAAGAAAAGATTATGGAACCATTAACCAATTTAAAAAAGGAAACCGTCCAGAAGAGAAGCAAGAGATTCCAAAGTTGTATAGAAGTCATCGCCGAAGCCAATGCTGTTTCTATTGAATAAATTTTATTCTTGAGATGTCAGTATTATGTTCATTAGTCAAAAAATGTTAGAATAATACAATATACTTGGCTACACATACTGTGCTATTGACCAGCATATATAAATAGTCGAGCCAGATGGCTTGAAGTTTATGATCAAGTATGAAAAAGACTTTCACTGCTTAATGCCAACCTGAGTGTCTACTTTCATATTCTATATTTATACTTAGATATATAAAGTTTATATATACACTACCGGTCTTATTTAGTTGGCTTCGATCGATAGCATATGGCCTAGCTGATCAGCATTTTATTCGCTTGAAGAAGCCAAATATTCGGTCGGCTCAAGGTTAATCCCGAATGACGTTTCGCTTTTCTAATGTGGAATTCAAATGCTGCCAAAAAATTAGGAAAATGTAGTGGCTAGCGGTGGATAATACTTTCAATGACATGTTTTTACAACGTTTGAAAAAATGACATTACTTTTAATGAAAAATCACCGAGAACTTACTCAGTTTCAATATATATATAATCCCTGAGGAGTATACGGACAAGTGATCGTAGATGTTAGATGATCAGTCAAGAATCCTCTAATTGCTCTGCCACGTTGTGATTTCTGATCTCAGAGAGTAAAGGACCTGAAGTGTATAGGAACATTTCTGCATAACAAACTACTGAGTTGGAATGTAACATCAATCAGCTATATGAAAAAACTTATACACTACCGGCAATAATTACTAGGCAACCCATGTTTTTAAAAAAATCATTTATTTCATACTATTTTTAGTATTAATTGCCAAGCAGATAATTCTAAATGAAAATAGAATGGTTCTTTTGTTATTATAACTTTATTATGTTCTTTATGTTATTATAACTATATAAGCAGACAGGAAGCCCTTGCTTCGGCCAGCTAATAAAAAGAAGAGACTAGCATGGAGAAGAGAGCACAAAACTGATGACCAGAACAGTTCATTTGATGCATATGTTATTATGCATTATTAAGAAAAGAACTACCCTATTTTCATTTAGTCTTATCCACTTTGCAATAAATACTAAAAATAATATGAAATACATTATTTTCTTTTTTTTAAATCGGACGGGAAAATGTCCAGTGAATACGGCGGGTGAGGTACGACTTACCATTTAAGCGTTTTTAAGTAGGTTTTCACCCGTTTTGCAAGATGTGACCTAGCGTTGTCATATTGCAAAATCCTTTTGTCGTGTCTCTGATAGTATAACGGCCGTTTGTTTTCAATGTTCACATAAAACGCATCAATTTTAGTCAATAGCAATCTTTCATGATGGTTTTGGTCGGTTTGAGCAGCTCATAATAATGTAATACTGTAAGTGTTCCATATGCACACACGTAAAAACGTGTATCGACAGACCCTGGATTCGAACCCAGGAATAGATATTTAGAGAATATCTCTGTGTGGATATGTATTTTACCCCAGAAAAATCAATTTTTTATTGTAGGAAGAACTGAGAGAGAAAGAGAGAGAGAGAAAGACAGAGAGAGAGAGAGAGAGAGAGAGAGAAACGACAGAGACAGAGAGAGGAAAAAGGAAATAAAGGCTGGTGTGACACAGAGGAAGAGAGAGTTGAAACAAAAGGTATTTGCGAGATGGTATTGATGATATAATGACAATTTTAGAAAAAACACATCGTCTCGCAAAAGAAAGAGAATTCTGTTTTTTTCTTCTTCCCACTTGTCTGTTTCTCTCCTTTTCGCTTACTCGGTGAAATAAAATTAAAGGATCAATCGAAAGTGAAAAGTTATCTATAATTTTTTTAAAGAAGCCACACATGTAAGGAGGTAATTGTAATTAACGCTGACAGGTTAATGTATAGAGCCAGCAGAATCTCGTCTCCAAGCTTCCGGCATCGCGAGAATTGTACGCGGGTTATCTAAGCCAGATACTGGAGGTTTACCTAAAATTTTAATGAAGTGACATTCCGATCACTTACCCCCCTACGCTGTATTGAAACGGTTTCAACAAAACCACAACGGATTTGAAAATCAAGTCAGAAAACGCGCGGGACGCGAGGAAGTAAAGACACGAAACATCCCCTCTCTCGCTGTCTCTCTCTCTCTCTCTCTCTCTCTTCCATGCGCTAGGAACACTGAGGCAGGAAAGCATAAAAACTGTATTACTGCTGAGAAAAACAGACATAGTAGCCGCGAGTAATTTGTGGACTCTGAAAAATTTGGATTGTGTTTTACTTTTAGTTCTTAATTTTTTTATTCACTCTCTTTTGATTTACAGAGAAATAGAATATACTCATTAGTCCACATAAACTGGCCTTCGCTACTGCCTTGTTATTGGTTTTGTTCTTGCTGTTTCCCTTATTTCAGCTTATGCAACCAACCACCTCTGGTCTTCAGTTTTCGAGGAATGCAGCACGAAGACAATCGCCTCTTTTTCCCTCATGTTCGTAACTCTCTGATATCAGAAATTACAACGTGGCAGAGTAAGCAAAGGATTTTAGACTGATTGTCTGACATCTTCGATCACCTGTGGGCGGAAAGGAAGCGAATAGCTGCAGGCTCAGGTGCGATTAACTTACGGTCAGTTATCGCACGCAACGTAATTTTGAAACCAGGAGGATTTCTTCTGTTATATTTAGTGCCGTTTGACCACGATTGGAATAGTTCGGGGTCACATTTGTCATAGTGATCAAAGATTCGACCAGTTCGAGTACCATAACCGGCAGTCCACATTGAGAGATGTTCGATTGAGGATCCAACACTGTTCATTCACCACAGAAGTATAGAAAACCCATCCCGAAGCCACAAACCCAAAACAGATTTTAATTAAAAAAAAGAGAGAAAAAAACAGAGTTCAAGCGACGAGGAAATTTAAGGTGCTTTTTACTGACTTCTAGTTCTCAATATGTTAATTTTGTTTTTTATCATTTTGTTATTCCTGCCAGTGTTATTGCCGCTGTTGTAGAGTATTGTATAAGAACTTGTGTCACCATTTGATTAATAGAAATTGTTTTTTTGGGTTTTTTTGTTTTGTTTTTTTGTTTTTTGGTTGACCATAGCTTTAAAAATCAGTGACGAAGACTCCTTAAGTGATGCTCAGACAAGAGGAGCAGCTGGGACTGCTGAGGCAGGTTTTGCCGAAGCAACCTTTCGATTTAGGAATCTAATGGGCGGTATCAATGTCACGTGTTATGTGGAAACCCCATGGAATTATATGAGTGGCTGGTGAAATTAGAATAGTAGAGAGCCATATACGGCCTATCGAACCGGGAGCTGGTTTTGTTAGCCTATGAGAGAGCGACGGGAGTCGTGTCCTAGTTTATAAGTAGGCTATTTTAGAAAGACCCAAAAATGGACTGGGAGCAGGGGAAAGAGGCTCTAAAGAGACAGTACGCTACGGAGCGTACTGCCATAGACGCAGCCCGTGTGCTGTTGCGAATCCGGCAAGAAAAGAATAAATCGGTCAGAGAGCTGAAGTATAGGATGGCCGAGTTAGCACGGATGGCCTATTCCGACGATATAGCCAGAGAAGGAGCCGTGATACAAACTCATTTGACAGACCTGTTTGCGGACGCGGTTGCAAAACATCGGCATCAGGTGGGATGTCATAAGGAAGCTCTACCACAACCACCATCACACTGGAAAGAGCGCTGAACCTAGCATTTAGAGAGGCAAAATGCTGGGAGAAGGTTAGGGACAGGGTGAGCTTTTAACACAAATGAAATAACCGGCGGGAAAAGAAGCCAAGCTAGGTCCTAACCGAATAGGGCTAGAGCCCCAGTGTCAAGTCGAGAGAGCCCAAAACAGTGGAGGAAGAGCCATGAAGAAAGGCCTGGAACCTGAGATAACTGGTGGTATGTACCCTCTCCTGGGCAAGGTGAGTTGGCGTGCTGGTCCTGCGACTACCAGGAGGATAAGGTAAAGGCATTCCCATATCCTAGACCTCCTCGATGCACCAACCGTGGCCATAGTGGCCATGAAACGAAATACTGTGTTGACCCAAGGACCCCGGCGAAACCAAAATAAAGGTGGAAAGAAGAAAAGAAAACTGAAGAGTTGCGAGGGTTGCCTCTAAAATTACGGTTTAGAGGCACCTCTGCGCTCCCAAAAAGTAGGTATGAATAAGCAGATGGAATGAATCCCGTGGAGGACCGAGACCACTGGAGGTGCGGCGCAGCTGGGCGTCGGCTTCTCCCTGGCCTATGGCGCTTGTGCGTGTGTGGGAAGGCGCCTCCGTGCGTGTAGTTAGCGCTTTCTGACTGTGGTTGAGGACGACTTTCGCCGTTGGTACTCCCTGTTGGATGGCTGGGGCTTACCTTCGTTTAAAAAAACATCATCAGTAGTAGTAGCAATTCGATAGTCACACTGATGAGATGTGATACAGCGAAACAAGCTTGTTTGTAGATTATATATATATATATATATATATATATATATATATATATATATAGGAAATAATGTCAAATCTGTAATATGGAGAGGTTAACGGAAAAAAGTTCATCTAATTTATAAAAGATATCAAATAGAAAATGTAGAGAACAATAGATATTATCCAGAGCAATATGATATAAAGCAAAAAAAAAAAATCGAAAAAAATCTCAACACATAATTAAATCGAATATAAATCCTGATTTATTTCCACAGACGAGTGAAATGTCTGTCCCATCAGACACGAAATCAAATATTTTATTCAATTCAGAATGTTACAAGAATAAAAAATAGACATACATCAACAGGCACATAGACATAAATAAATATATACATCAACACGCATATATGCATAAATTAATATATACATCAACTCGAATATATACATAAATAAAACCTAAAAGAAAAAACAACTAATATACAAAAATAACACATGTGAATGGATATTATCACACAAAAACAATTTAATTTACTTGGAATTAAAATAGAAATTTCTTCAAATCATAAAAAGTTTTTTTTTCGATAATTTTCTGAACCGTTCTAAAAATACTTTAAACTCATATATTAACAATAGTGAGTCTCTAATATATACTAATGTTAATTGTAACTTCGGAATTGTACAAATAAAATAAAATAAAAACTCATGCTACTATTTATACGAGGATAAATACATGATCTTCCAATAGTAAAATATTTATTGATAATAAAATCACTTATAGTAACGCTCTCAAAAAATTAGTTTTAAACAGGAATTATTCTATCTAAATTCCCTGGCTGAGACTGGTATTAATAAATAAAAAAAATAGGGGAAAAAGATATATATGGTTCAACTCTACTTTTTGCCAATTATCTAACATTAATATTGGTTAATACATTTTGAAATTAATTGATAAACATTTTAATTTTAACAAGACACCAAGATTTGTAACAGAAAAACTTAAAAATTAGTTATTCTTGTACTAACAATATCCACAACATCATTAGTTTTCATAAAATACAATACTAGATAATGTTTATAATAATCAGCAAACAAATTAAAAATCCTTCCTGTATTTTTAGCATTAAAGAAAACTGTCCGTTTCGAGGTATATGTATTTTTGAGAAAGTTATAAACCAAGCAACTGTTTTCCCTATGAATTATGATGATGAAAGAAAAAGTATACTTTGGTATTTTACCAGACCTTGGAAACAAAGATTTCATAATCATAATTATTCTTTCTCTAGGCCATACTTAAATTCCAGACCGCTCTGTCTATATATTTCTGGGAATTAAAAAACAAAGGTCTTTCCCCACAGATTAAATGAAAAATTATAAAAAATCACAAACTCCTAGTAGCTTCAGAAATATATGTCAATTATGCTTAGATGAAAGAATGAAAATTATTAAATTTAGGGGAACAACTTTTGAAACTTAGGAATGAAGTGAATTTTAAATGCCGACACACAAGGTTAAATAGCCTGTTTAGTATGGTTTGTTCTTTTTCCTTTAATATTTTCTAGAATATTCAGCTTCATCTTTTGTGAATTTTCTTACTTTTTATTTTTTATGATATTTTAATTATGTCTGATTGTAATTATATTCGGCTATATATGCTCATTTTCCTTTCTTTATGTCTTTATATGGTTATTTTAGGTTTTGTGTATATCGCATATATATTATGTGTATATGTGGGTTTCTTAGGCGTATGTTTGTGTGCATTTTCCGTGTATGGTAACACCTATTTACATGTATTTTTTGTATATTAGATTGTTTTTCTTTTATGATTTATTTATGTATATATGTGTGTTGTTATATGTGTATTTTAATTCGTGTGACATTTCCGGTAGTTTGCTAAATTTAAGGCTAAACTGTATTTTTTTCAATCCTTCACCTAGCCTCAATATTTCCTCTCTGATCTAACTTTTTTATAATAATCCGAATTGAATTAAACTATTTGATTTTTCGGATCTGATAAGATGGGCGTTTTACCCACCTGTTGAAATAAATGAAGATTTATAATCGCTTTTATTGTGTTGAATTTTTCTTTTATATATATATATATATATATATATATATATATATATATATAGACATTTTCCGTTGCTTCTAAAGTTTTTTATAACTTCTATTTAGAAGGCGATATGCGTTTTGGTGCTTTGAATATCAGCTGGAAACGAGAAATAAGAGTGTCGATTTCGAATTGTAGCAGAATTCGTTGCATTCACTTCTGCAAATACTCTTTGGAAAAGGATTATTCCGTCCTTTCCTTTCCCCAGCTGAAGATTAAATAGCAGGACTGATTAGGTTCTATATGCTTGGTTGGCAACTGGTCTACTGCAGAAAGAAATAGCAAATCTTCTGCCCAGTCAGTCATGTCTCGAAAGAGACATGATCACCCAAGATTGTATCACGTATGGCACTTAAATGGCTGATTGATTCAGAAGGAACCGTTACTCAATCCCAAACAAGAAACATATATAGCTGTACTTCTGTTCAAAGCACACTGAAGAACCGGACAATAGAGAATTTTATATACCTACCTATATATTTTGACTCGGTACGCATTCGTTTTACGAATATACTTATTGGTTTAGGCTGCTAGCTAATCCACGCCACAGACGCCTATTTGTTCAAAGCTAGGGTGACTAACCTGAGCAGATTTTAGTTGCGATTACTGAGAGAAGCACATAATCTTGCGTAATAAATACGTTTCACTCTGTCACGATGGCTTGTGACTGTGTTTGAATACTAAATCCCTGAGATGGCCAGTACTAAGAAGTGAACATGAAACATGCTCGCTCACTCATTTCAAACACAGATGGCATTGCCTTTCATGGAAGTATGTAATAGCTCACAGGATCATCTTTCTGCATGGTGCCTGCCTTTTTCCAAAACCCTGTCGGAAATTACTTTTGGGTTGCGACGATTGATATTTGGTTAGTAAATATGCTTCCACTACTTATGCAATTCTTTTGGAGTCTACGATATTAAGGGGTCCTTCATCAGTAAAAGAGATATCAGATATTTATCGTAAATAGTAAAACCGTTAGATAACATGTTGAATTCTTGTATATGAAGCTATATATATATATATATATATATATATATATATATATATATATATATATATATATATATATAATAACAAGACCGACTCTGTACGTATCTAAATCCTAAAATTTTACAAAAGTAAACTTTGAGGACCACAAATAACCGGCAGAATCTAACTCCGTTACTGTCCGTCGCTATAAAGCGTTGGACAAGAGGGGAAAAAAAAAGAAAACCGCGGAGTACCGACAATACATACCTCGCAGCAAAGAAAAAAAAACCCTCAAACGGAACCAACCACAAAGAAAGAAAAGTGCTCAATACAAACTAACCAAATCGAATTAACAAAGAGGAAGTAACGTAGAGCAAAAACACACGTGAAAAGATCACAAGATCGCCAAGACCTACCGCGGTTTCGCACAACGGCTCGTCAGGGCAAAGGCAGACCAAGGATTAATCAAATAAATAGACACACCGAGCAAAGACTAACAAACCAGCGTACTGACCATACTGTGTCTCCGGATATTTTTTTTTTCCTCGAACCTCCCCTTCCCCAGTTGGGTACGCTGGTTTGTTAGTCTTTGCTCGGTGTGTCTATTTATTTGATTAATCCTTGGTCTGCCTTTGCCCTGACGAGCCGTTGTGCGAAACCGCGGTAGGTCTTGGCGATCTTGTGATCTTTTCACGTGTATATATATATATTTGTTCATCTATGTCGTTTTTATAAATGTCATAGAGTAACATGTCATTTTTTATAATCCAACATACTTGCATTTAAAATGTGTCCTACCGTTATGGGACACCCTGTATGTATATAATATAATGATTAAAATTGTTTCTCTCTTATTTCTGGAATGAGGTGATATCATTATTTTCATTTTAGCTACATTCCACGTCTTTGTTATTATTAACACAAAGTTTCACCAGTTCCGATCTCCAACTTCTTTAGGTGTCTATCGATACAGATAATTTTAAAGCCGATCTATCGGTCCAATATCCGGAAATAATATTTTCGTTCAGCAGTGCACCGAAATCCGAAGGTGCATTAGAATAGAAAAAAATCATTCGAAATAACAAGAAAAAGGAAGTTTTTGTCATAAATAAGTATTATATAATATGAATCCTTCAATATGAGTGAGAAGACTGGACAATCACCTAACAGTTTTTTTGTATCATTTTGAAGATATACACAGAGAAATGTAGCTAAACTGTATTATTAACAGAGTGATACAACCAAGATGTATATACAATATTTTCAGTCTCTC
The DNA here is from genome assembly GCA_037127315.1 of Ascarosepion bandense. Classification (NCBI taxonomy): domain Eukaryota; kingdom Metazoa; phylum Mollusca; class Cephalopoda; order Sepiida; family Sepiidae; genus Ascarosepion; species Ascarosepion bandense. The sequence continues at coordinate 1,508,596 of JBBBDQ010000860.1, read as the reverse complement.
GCAGTAGTAGGTCTAACTTCCCGAAGTCCGTGATAATGACAACAACCTCGTTGTCTTTATACATCCTGGTAACCGGATGTCACATAGTACAAACTACGACAGAAAACAGTTAAAAAAGGAAGACTGGGTTCACGAATGCAGTTTTTACATAAGGAAATTTAGTATACTATTTGCAGGACGTGTAAACTAAGAAGAAATCATGAAAGAAAATGCTAAAATTATGCATTTTATCAGAATCCGAACGAAAACTGAAATTTAAGCTGAATTTGTGCTTGGAGATTTCGAAATTCACAGGATCTATCAAAGGCAAAACGTGCAGGAGAATTCTGTTCTCCATTTACTGACGGAAGAGTTGGATGTATAGCAAAGATAGACAACTGTTAAGAAACAAAATTTGTAGAAGTTAAAGCGTGGCATTATTGCCTATATCTTGAATAGACAGGGCACAACAAAGCAAAATAATTCAGATAGTCATCCTTTATTAGAAAATCAAAATTCGAAAATGTAACCTGTTTAAAGGGCCTTAATCTCACTTCTGCAACGAAGCTATGACCTAGCTTTTAATCACCGGTCACCATACACGTCTATCTATCTATCTATCTATCTATCTATCTATCTATCTATCTATCTATCTATATAAGCCTGTTCATATTTATGTCAGTCTATTAAAATCTATCTATCTATCTATCTATCTATCTATCTATCTATCTATCTATCTATCTATCTATCTATCTATCTGTTATTTCTTTTTGCTTTAAAATATTTCAAATTTTAATCTATTATCATACGACTATAATATTTCGTACCAGCAAATTTTGCCTGAAGTGATTATTTAAATATCTGATGCTTTATCAACATGTCTTCAGCAATAAATTCACACTGTTTTATTGAACCAATTTCTCTGTATGTAATTTCCAGTAAAATATCGTTTATTTTATTTTAAATAATATTCTATGAGTTGGTAATTGAAAAAGCTGTTTCCTTTAAATTTTCAATCAAAGCTTACATCTTTTTACTTTTATTACCAGTTTCTGTTTTGTTGAATCAGTATTTTTCTTCGGGTTCTCAGTTTTCTTAATTTTCTTATTACTCTTTAAATATCTCATTCTTCTTCTTTTTCATTAGGTTCTTTTTGAATTACTTTTTCTTTCTCATAGTCAGGTTTCATTTTGTCATTGTTTTTAGTCTCATATTTTCTTCTATATTATTCGCTTTCTAAATTTAAATTCATTCAATATGTATTCATTGTCTTTAAATCATTTAGCCATTTTTTTCTTATTTCCTGCTGCTAAAGAATTAAATGCTTTTGATACTATCCTCATTTTTTCTGTATTCTCATTTTCACTTTATTTCCTCACGCTTTTTGGTTAATTCTTGACAACATTTATTTTGTACTTGATTATGGTGTCTTCATCTTTTGCTCCTTCCCTTTTTAATATATATATATATATATATATATATATATGTGTGTGTGTGTGTGTGTGTGTGTGTGTGTGTTAGTAGTAGTAGTAGTAGTAGTAATAGCAGTAGTAGTAGAAATAGAGGTAATTATATTATCATTATTTATGCTGAATAAACATTTTTCATGTTTTCTTTTTATTACACAGTATCATGCGTTATTTTTTGTTCTTTTATTTCATGCACCTGTTTCATTTTATATGTTATTTTACCTGATACATTTTAAATAAGCATAATGTGTGTGCATCTGTGCTTGTCTGAGACTGTGTATGAATCTATAAGTGTGTCTTTTACAGTTTTTCAGGGGTTTTTCTTTACTATTTATCTCTTCTTTTTTTCATAATTGAGTATATTTGGTATATGTCCAAACACGCCACCTGTGCAAGCATTCGAGCACACACACACACACACACACACACACACACACACACACACACACACACAAATATATATATTTTCTTAATTTTTCTTACTTTCATAATTTTTTTGAATGATTAATAATGATTGCTTCTGCGTTTTCCAAACACACGTGCCTGATAAAACGGCTGGCCAATCCCTATTTTAGATGTTTACTCAGTTGCATTAGTGTTTGTTCAAAACTAACCGTCATACCTATAAGGGAACGTTAGTTACAGTTTCTGGGAGAAAGCATATAATGTATCATAAGTGGTCGTTTGAACCACGACTGTACACTTAAAAACTCAGTCATGATGGCATGTGACGGCACGACTTACGTTGGATTGTGAATAATAACGTCTACCTACCTTTAGTCAAAAGGCTTGTGTTAACCCACTTGCATAGGATTGCCTCACTCGATGACCAGTGCTTGACAATTGATCTCTCCTCTAACATATCCATAGCAGCTTAGTGGGGAAAAATCTGACGTAAAACACAAACTAGTGCCTTTCCACTATCGGTAAGTGGACACAGAATTTTCACCGACAGTGATAAACGAATATTTCTTCAGGGAGGTGTCGTATCTTGAACGCCTTTCAGGAATAAAAATCAACCCATACCCTTTATGTATACAATCCATCAATAGAAAAATAATCTGTTTACTGTAACACTTTAACAAGTTCCCCACTTCTACTATCGTTTACTTTTAGAAGAACAACATCGACCTGAAAATGGAGTACCTCCGTCATATATGGGGGTGAGATGTCAAGTTTTCACTTCCCAATCTCGATAGAATCCAAAAGAGTCTCTTAGTTCTTGTAGGTGACAAACTATTTTGCACTCCGTAAGCATTGTCTCACAAACGAAACGTTGCGATCCTCTCGCTGATCTATCGTTATTTCCTCAGAAAGTGTTCAGATGCCTTACACTCCTTAGTTCTTCATGGCTAAGACCTGCCATGTTATGCATATTGTTGCAAACTACCTTCAATCGCTTCATAATCCCCTAGTTCGATGTGATTTTTTTTCAAGAACTACTGCCTTGAGGAATCGACTCCGAGCACATAGCTTCCCTGATTGCTACAATCTTAAGTTGTTCAAGTCGAGTGTTAACCGTTATCTTCCACGCTTAGCCGCATAAGGTTTGTCTCTTACACTGTAACCGACTTCCTCAAATGGCTCGCAGGCCTTGTTCGAAGTGAACACTACTGTAAAAGAAATTTATCTTCCTGACAAATGACCATGGGAAGTTTCAAAATCTCGTCACCTGATCGGAAAGCAAAAGTTCTTCCCACTCAAATAAGCACTTTTTATACTTATATGAATATATTCTCATCTTCATGTTAGTTCTCTTTTCTCTTCACATTCTTAAATGCATTCTCTTTTGTGTTATATGAGGATTTTCTAAGCCTAGTTTATATGTGGCACAAGGCCAAAAGTATGGGACCCCCAGTGATCAAATTCACTTTTTCAGTCTGATCTAGCAAGACAACTTTGTTAATCATTACAACACATCGAGACGCTTACAAAAATAATTTTCTAATTTTAGTTAAGATGGGACATAAGGCAGAATGCACAGAGTACTATGTAAGAATCAAACTTATCGGATCAAGAGAGACAAGCTTGTTAATCATTACACAACGTCGAGGCGCCTAGAAATTATTTTCTCAGCCTAGTTATGTGGTATAATGAAGGGTTGTATGACGTACCCAGTATCGATAAAACTCAGTATTAATTGATCTAGCGAGATAAGCATATTAAATGTTACAGCATGTCAAAGAGTTGCTCTTTTGTGTTGCATGATTGGCATTCTCTTAGAAGTTTGTGCTACAAAGTAACAATTTGGGGAAAAATCTTTGAGTTGAATTTCCTTTTTATCAAAGGAACACGAAGGGATAAGGTAGGTTTCCTACTGAGAAAATAACACGGCGAGTATTATCTGTAAGTATCTGGTGAAACTAAACAATGTCAACTGCCTGAACATATGCCAAATTAATAGCAATAGAGTAGCAAAAGTCTGTTGAATACGGGCCCTGTGTTTATTTTCACTGTTTTGCAAATTTTTTATTTGATTCATTAGTAGGTCAATCAGTTAAGTGCCATACGTGTTACACACTTTGGGTGATCATGTCTCGAAAGAGGCATTACTGACTGGGCAGAAGATTATCCCGCAGTAGGTTGCCATTGCTTTCTGCAGTAGACTGGTTGCCAGCCAAAGCTATAGTACCCAGTCTGTCCTGTTATTTAACTCATAACTGGAGGGAGACGGATTAATACCTTTCCCAAGGGTATTTGTGTGTAAGTGGTAGTCTTTTTTTTAAAAATTTGTGCGTTAGTAGGTAACCTTTAAAAAAAAGCGTAACGAAAACTCCCTCATCTTATCATATGAGAAGACTTTTAAGCATCATGGCTGATGCTAACCTCCAGGAGAATGATCCAATGCGATTTTTTAAAAAAAACTAACTAAAGTTTTTAGCTAGTATGCTGTGGAAAGCATAAATTGAATGAATTGCTAGGTCTACAACAAAGAATGTTGGTTCACTATGCGGTGCTAGGCAATTTTTTCTGACAGAGTCTATTTTACATATTCATAAGCTATTCTATTTTACATATTCATATCGTTCATCCTTGCTTTGAATATTGCTGCGACGATTGATCTGGTTTTCTTGTTATATATTTAGCAATTATTGTTAAAATCTCATTGAGAATCCACAATATTTACATTATTCGAAATACTGACCTCATCTTTATTGCCATTATTACAACGTTTCTGCCTTCTTCAGGTGCTAGGAATTTCAAACTGAACCCTTTATTATAATCATTGGGGTATATCATTTTCATTTCATGTGCGACGCTAATTCTGATAGCCATGTAGTTAGCTTCTTTTAACTTAACTCATTAACTTATTTGTTTATCATTGTTATAGCCTGGTATTGAACTCACAACTCCTTGGGTCAAGTCACTGGAACTAAGCAACGTATGTATCCATTGTCGTCAAGAACATTGTAAATACTGTTAAAACTATCACATCTCAAAAGACAGAATCTGCAATGTTATTAATCCTGACCTGATATTTCTCGGTCTCAGTCATTTTTCCACTGCCGTAACGTACAGTGTTGCAAATTAACTGAAACAAAACGAATTATGTCTTCCTAGAATCTTTGACAATTTCCTTGATCACGTATACTTCATCTCTTGGCGTTGTTTTTTCTTCCGATGGTATTTTTTTTACATTTTGGACTGATGGATCCAGTTTTCTTTTCTCACCTTGATGACACATCAGACATTTGAAAGGCTGGCACCAGCAATATCCGCGATCTCTCTGTTAAGCTTGCCAGGGTGTTCGTGCAACGTTACAATTTTTGTAGGCTTCCTTGGAGTAATCTCCATCGCAGATAATGGCTGTAGGACAACTAATTGACAGTCGAGACAGTAGTCTCTTGGCGCGATAAAATCTGATGCAATCACGGAGGACGCAATATTTTTCAAGGCCAAACAAAGTTAACCATACAACCCGAAAATAAATTTAAATTACTGCACACCATTGCAAAAGGCCTAATCTGAGCAAACAATAGAAAACGATTACACCCAGCAACTCTAGTTGGTCTAAAACTGATAGTATGGTGACAGAAAGCAAACTAAGTATTTGTTTCAATTAATTTGCACAAAGGTGTAGGTTCAGTGTTCATTGTCTGTTAATAGTTTTATGGTAATTGTTCGGATTTCCTCGACGCTATGTTACCTAGACTTTAGAAATTTAAATGCAAAACTAGGCTGGTGGAAAGTGTTTTGATTTTATTGTTAAAACGGCTCAATGTAACTGTAAGTTTGGTGCTGACCGTTTTGTCTGTCGCACTTCTCGCTTGAAAAATAAGTTATCCTGCATTTTGGCCCAGTTAAATTCTCATCTTGAAAATTTTAAATGCTATGTTTATCATTATAGTCTGTCTTCTTAATTCTCGTTCATTCAATTTTCCTCTCTTCACAATTGTAGTATTTCGTATATTTTTTAGCACCCAGTAACTTCTTGCGCCCTGGGGACTTCATTGCCTTACTTCCGATGAAATCATTAAAAAATAAAAATAAATGTTTTCTATATGGTTAATTGTTCTTATCATGACGTTATCTTCATAATTGGGTGAAGTACGAGTGTCGTTCATGAATTTCTAAGCCTCACCCAGAATCATATTTCCCTATTTTTTAATATAGTTCGCATGACATCAACACACTTAGTCCAAAGTTGCTTAAGCATTTCAATCTCTTTAGTGAGGAAGGTAGCGTCCTAGTCCTCAAAAAACATCATCACAGCACTTATGATCTTATCATTGTTTCCAAAATGGTGACTACACATGTGGGGTTTGTGTTTAGGAAAAAGGAAGGAAGTCAGATGGCGCTCAGTATGATGAGTAAGACGGATGGGCGAGCAAATGCAATAGATGGCTGGATCATGTACTGCAACTTGATCAGTATGAACAGGCATGTTATTCTGGATCGTGAGCACACCTACCATCAGTTTGCCTCTGTGGCTCATTTGATTACTTCATTAATAGTGTCTTCATTTTGATGCATTGCATTGTTCTACTTCCCATTAACATTTTTTTTCATTTTTCCTTGTAGTTATTTACTTTTCCAGATTACACCTTCAGGAACAAAAAAGAAGCAATCACCTTACCAACAAAAGATTCCTGTTTGAAATTCTTCAGGGATAAAAATCATATGGTTGACATTATTTACATTGAATCATTTCAGGTTCAAAGTGGTGAACCCAGGTTGTACCTTTTCAGCATATATTTTGCAGGGTCTGCCTGGAAGTTAGACAGATGTGTCCTGGAAATGTAAACTATTTTCATCTTCTGCTCTGGTGTTAGCAATCTTGGGGCCCATCTTGGAAGAGCCTGACCATCCCCAAGATTTCAGTTAAAACAAGATCGACTTGACCAGAACTAATTCCTATGAACAGTAAGACATCTGTTACTCAAAACCATACGGTGAACATCACCAACTTAGTCATCAGTGGTTTAGGTTTATAGTCAAGGTGACCGAACCCTTTCTTCTGCGATATTTCTGCGCAGCTTGCTTACGATATTCAATTCGTCACAGTTGCATAAGAAAAGGGATCCTCAGCACCATTGTGGATTTCCTTGGTTATCATTCATTTTCTGATCATTTTCTGTTTCCTCCATTTTTATATTTGCCACACTGCCCTCATATTTTTATAAGCCTCGCATGTACGAACATAATGTGAGAAATCTGAATTCGTTTCTTCTAGTTTTATAAGAAGTTATAGTTTGATGCTACACGAAAAATGGTCAGCTATGTCTCTTATTTTTTGGTGAAGCTTAGAACTTTTTGAACGACTCTGTACTAGCAAAGAAAATGTGATTTCTAAAAAACGATTCTTTGTTTATCTCAGATGTCGGCAAATCCCAAAATCTATCTATAAATATTTTCCATTTAAATTCCGAATTATCTGTTCACAGGTGTCGACTATAACCTTGGATGCTTCTTGCTGTTTTAAAAAAAAATCAAATCAAATACTAAAATTATGTTTCTCTTTAAAAATGAGTTTTTGAAATATTCCAATGCCAGTAGCTAATGACCATATCATGCAACAATAATAGCTATGGGAATACTAACCGTTTACTGATAAGACATCATTTAGCATTCACTGACTGAGCAGCGTGTACTACCCTCGCTTGAAATTTATAAAATATTTATCTTTAAATATCTTTTCGGGAAAATAAGTTTCCTAAGTCCTGTAGATGTTATCACTTTTTCGGCAAAAATGTAATTGACAAAAATATCGGTTAATGTATGGTAAAGGCGAGGTGCAACCTAAAAGCCAGAACGTACAGGCGATAGCCGACAAAGATGTGATTGGTAGAAATAACTGGGCGTGAATGTTTACAGCAGGGTGTGACATCAAAGGCAGAAAACACAGGCGACAGCCTGCTTCGGAGCCGATGGCCGACAGAGATGACTGACGGGTGTATCTGGAGGTGGAAGACGTCAGTCAGGCGGCATCCTGGGAAGGCAAAACGGGAAGGCAAAGGTGAGTAGGAATTTTGGGTTATATAAGTCTGGGATTTCTGGCCGAAGAAAGAAGAAGAGAACAGAAGAGAGAGAGAAAAGAGAGATTCCTGTTGGCTGAAGAAGCAGCGACTGGCTAACGACGCCCCGAAGGCACCCTTCTATGTGCAATCTCTCTCTGGCTACCCTCCTTATTCCATACCAGTGTCACCATAGTTGTCTGTCAGCACGATCGTCATCATTGTTTGTCCAGAGAGTCAGCGATATTTAATGGGATCCTTCCACACATTTTTTTGTAGTAATGTAATATGTAAATTGATTATGTCATTGTTTTCTATTCAAGTGGCATGTGGCAGTTTTTTTTATAAAAATAAAAAGAGGGTATTTAAGGTTGACGACATTCGTTTGAATCCTAAGCGAATTGAGAAAATATTACCTCAGTAGAAAGATATGCTATCCCATATGGCAGTGAATGCTGGACAATCTCCTCAGAGATGAAGAGAACTGAAGCAAAATACATGTGGTTACACAGAAAAATCCTGAGGATACGATGGGCCAAACATAGTATGCACCAACGAGATTTTAGAGAAAATGGAAATTAAAAAGAACAACTGTACTTATTATCAGCGAGAGTTGAAATTTCTAAGGCACATAATGAGGAAAGAGGGCTGGAAAAATATGCTACTCACAGGACAGATAGAAACAAGAGTGATAGAGGAAAAGATATCGTAGAATACTTGAGTGGCTTTAGTGAATAGAAAAAACAGGAAATAGAAAAAACATTAAAAGCTACATGGAACAGGATGATGTAGCAGATCATTATTGCTGACATCCTTAATGGACACAGCATATGAAGATGAACTTGGAAGATGGAAAGTGAGAGTGATACTGTAGAAAACCAAACCACACAAGGGGAAATTTACAGGGGTGGGAAAGCTATCACTTCCGCCGGACTAACAGTGAGTCTGTTAAATGTCATACGTGATACACGCTTGTGCGAACATATCTCCAAAGAGATATTACTGACATGGTATTGATTATCCCACAGTAGGTTGCCATGACTTTCTGTGGTAGACTAGTTTACGGCCAAGGCTATAGAACCCGATTTCTCCTGTTATTTTACCCATAACTGGTGGGAATAGACGGATTAATACCTTTCCCAACCCTGTTTGCGCGTACGTGAATGCAAGGAATTTAACTGGAATTCGAATTCGACTCTCCGATTTCTCGTTTCGAGCTGATATTCACTGCACCACAACACTGCATTCATAATATTGCCACCAGACAATAGTAATGCTATTGTCGTAAAGAATATGGTAGCAAACTGCATGTATTCCGAACGAAAAGCTATTCAGCAGCTATACAAAAAGAACGTTGTGTAAAAAAAAGAAGCGTCTATTCACCGCACTTATTCAACCAATGGAGTTAAGATATTGAGAGAAGTAAATCTTCTACGAGGATTCTTTTTTGCAGGAACATTCTTAAGCACACGAAGGTACGAAGATATCGCAAGTTTCATAGCAGACACACAAAAAATGCTACAAAACTCCTACAGAATGTAGTGTAGAAAAGCGAGAAAGGGGTAAACATTACCTCTAAGAAGACCGACTGCATGGTTGTTAGCAAAAAGATGAGCCAAAGTGCGATTTGCAAATCTGTTGTGGCCTGTTTGTGTTAGGAAGAAAAACATGTTTAAAAAAAAGTAGGTTTAAACAGTCTGCTGGAATAACAGAACATATATACAAAATAAGAGCGTTATTAGTCAGCAGAGAAAATTGTCCGTCCGAACTGTCAAGTTACACGCGTTTTAACTGCTTCATTTAGGAAATCTCCAGGTTAGTATTTATAAAGGAGGATGAGTTCATTCCAAAGTAGATAGGGCACCATAACAAAATCGGAGATGCCAAAATCAAACAAGTATGGGATTTAAATGCGAAATGTTTTTCAAGCTGGACAAAAAGGGTGACACAAGTCGGTTTAAGTATTCGGATAGCCTATGAAATACGCAAAAAATAAGCAGAATGCTAAGAAATATAAAATATCTACTAGAAACAAAAGAAAGAGTACTAAACTCTTACGTGACATCTGTTCTCCTGCTAGAGCCAGGTTATAGTCAAATAGTAAACCTTCAAACAAAATACAGCGAAAGTATAAAAATACATTTTATGAGTGAAATACCAGCAATAAATTTGAATATAAGAAAATGATCTGGTATACATTTTGTAGTTGAATTGCTAATAATACACATAATAACAAAACAAGCAATGTATCTTGTATAGTTGAAGGCATACGGTTGGGTTCAATGTATTTAGATTTCGCCATTAAATAACCATGAGTTCTTTATAAAAGAGTCTGTAAGCGTTCATTTGGTTTAGCGATTGCCAGATGTTTTTTAGAGTGGAGATTTTTATATATTTAATCTATAAAAGAATATTTATTTTATATTTTTTAAAATCTTTTCACCCCAAGCTAGGAATGGCCGCCATTAATCATCAGGTGCGTATTTAAAACTTAAGTTATGTTACTGATGATTGGATAATGCATGAAACTCCGAGTGGTGCTTAATGATATGCATATTTATTCATATATACATTTTGCTCTGTTATATTGCATTGAGCATGGTCTGCTTAACACCTGATAAATATTTATATATCGGTATTTATCTGCGCGTATACGCACATAAACTATTTAAATCCATATCTATATATGTATGTATGTATGTATGTATGTACACACACACACACACACACACACATATATATATATATATATATATATATATATATATACATATATATATATATATGTGTGTGTATATATATATATATATATATATATATATATATATCTGATTGAGCACTTTGGAAAAATAGTAGACTTTGATAAACAGTAGCTACTCTGGCATGTACGCATTGCTCATTCAAGAAATGAATTAGAGCGCGCTAGCTATTGGGCGCGTATAATGATATGGGCTCAAAAGTCTGCTTACTTCTACCGAACGCCCATAGCCAAGGGGTAGAGTCGTCGACTGACGCCATTTCGGTCGGGTTACAATCCTGGGTAAAAAAAAAGCAATCGGAGTCTAACCGTAGTGATGAGCTGTGATACTGCAAAACGGATCTGTCTGCGGATGACAATATATATATATATATATATATATATATATATATATATAGGTTTGGGTCATATGCCAGTACTCAGCTGTATTAAAAAGTGTTCAGTACATTTATATTGTAGAACATTTGAATATATTTCTTTTTATTTCTGCAACATTTGAACATTTCACTCTCTTCAGGCGAGTTGTAATAACTAATTTTCGAACGTTTTTCAAACGTACAAATACAGATTTTTTTTACAAACGCGCAACGGATATTTTAAAAACAGTTTCACAATTACGGAGTGGTTACGTAAGGATATTAAAACATTTTCATCCAGGTTTGTATGAAACTAATATGTATTTATAGGTATGCTTATATCTGGACATTACTCCCGATCTTTCATTCAGTAATTTTATATTTCTGGAAATCACATAATTGATAAATTTTTCCCTTGACTCAATCATCAGACATCATTACCGTAGCACATTATGGCATTTTTTTTTTACAATACTCCATATTATACCAGGGTCTTTTTCTTTTTTCATTTTCTCACGTGTTGAAACCAAAAATGAAATATGGGAAAGGCCCTATATATTAACTTCGTTTGGTAAAATCTCAATATCGGTCTTTTTAAGAATTTTAGGTTGCCCCTAAAATATTGTCATATAAAACTCATTATCTATAAGTTTGTTTGTACTTTTGCTTACACAGATGGTTTTGTTGCAAAAATAAACAAATGAAGTACCCAATGAAAATCACAGATACAACACACTTGATTGGATGTATAAAAGGTGTATGATCTAAAATTGACAGCAATGTAGAGAAATTGCATCAGGTTCACGTGAATCTTGCAAAGCGCATCAGCCATTGCATCCCAAATAATGGAACTCATATTAAAGATATAATATGTTAAAATAACAATGAAAAATTGTTGAAAATTGAATTTCTTAAAAGTGTGGATTTTTCTCTATTCTTCTCTATTTTACGGATAATATATATATATAGTCATCCGCAGACAGATCTGTTTCGCTGTATCACAGTTCATCAGTACGGTTAGGCATCCGATTGCTTTTTACCCAGGATTGAAACCCGACCAAATTGGCGTCAGTCGGCGATTCTACCTCTGGGCTAGGTGCCCTCGGTAGAAGGAGGCATATTTTTAGCGTGTAAATTATCATTATATACGCCCAATAGCTGAGAGTGTTCTAATTCATTGCTGAATGAACGATGCGTAAATGCTAAAGTAGTTACTGTTTTTCAAAGTCTAACATTCTCCCAGAGTGCTCAATCAGGGTGTGAGAGCGTAAATAGTCATCCGCAGACATATCTGTTTCGCTGTATCACAGCTCATCAGTATGGTTATATACGTTCACAGATTAAACATGTTTTTTTATTCGAAAGAGGAAAAAGGTCTTTTTTTTTGGGGTATGATAAAAGAGGTGTACTCAATGAAAATCAGAGATATGACATTCTTGGTTGTAGCATAAAGTGTGAATATGCTAAACTTGACGGCAATGTGAAGTTCTTGCATCGATTTCAGGTGAATCGTACAAAGCGAAGCAACCTTCGTTTCCCAAAAGATGGAACTCATATTGAAGATGTTATATATTAAAATTCCATTTGAATAAAATATTGTTAAAAATTTAATTTTTTGAAAAGATGCATTTTTCTCTATTCGTCCTGACTTTAGCGATATTCTGTATCAGCATTTACATGAAAGTAGGCTTTGAAAGATTGAGGAATTTTCACCATTTTTGACATTCAATACGTCATAGATTAGGCTTTCGACAAGGCAATGCAAAATTGATGACGATTTAACAACTTTAAATTATAAACAATCAAAGTGTTTCTTAGATCAGAACATATCTTCAAAAGGTTAAACATTTAATCTGGCCTCCTGTGTGGTTACATATATATCCTGCTTGCTTAAGATTCATCAGTGATTTACTCCTTATGTTTAATAAATTTGTTTTTATCGGGGAGCATTTTATTCTGGACACATCCTACTGAATATTAAAAACCTTTCTTCTAACTCTATGTATTTTAATGGCATATCGATTGACGTATGTTTTCTATTTCTTTAACTTCTTATAATTATTTTTCTATACTTCTGAGATGGATGATTTTTTACATTATTGATATCGTTCGGACATTTGTCCTCATCGTTATTGCATCAAGGACGCGTGGCTTAGTAGATAAATGCTTTGGTTAGATCCAGCGACATGACCTAAAGTGTTTTGAGTTCAATATCTAGTTACAGTAGTGATAAACAAATAACCTAGATTTAAATTAAAGAGATATAAACATATGGGATCCAGAAATGACATTACATAGGAAATGAGAATTATATAATCCAAGATCTAAATAAAAGGTTGGGATTGAAGTTTCCTGCACATGAAGAAAACCATAGCGTATAATTGCCGAAACATCGTAATTACGACAAGAAAGATTAGTGCAACAGTCCGAACAATATAAATAATATTCTAAGTAATTCGATATGTCGATACGCCTCACTAAGGATATTCTATGATTTCTTTTAAATCCGTTCTAGGTTTCTATATATGTATTTTTTCGTTTAAATATCATTTTTAGTGTATATCCATATTTGAGTAGTAGCTCCCTTTTATTATTTATGTATAGATATTATTCTTCATCTACCGAGCTGAATATTCGAGAAAACTTATTAAGGAAAAAAATATGTGCAATCCTGCACGATACAAAATGAGATTGCCGTTGCAGAAGAAACTCGTCGTTAGATCCCGTAAACATTAGACATAGTTGGTCACAAAGTGTCTTGTCAACCAATTAATGCTAAATTGTTCTATATTATAACCAAACTGTCTGGATTCTGGAAATATAATACCTGCAGTTTCGTACCCGAACGTAACCAAAGAGATTTATAAAAGAAATCAATGGTTTTATCATTTTTTTATCAACTTAAATGTTATTTTTAGTTAATACTTTATTAGTGTATTCGGATTATTAAAATCATTGTGTATATAATTAGGGTAGGTCGATTTTGAAACTGTAAAAAAATAGCACTTAAAGAAAGTTGCAAAATAACGTCAAGAGTTGGGATTTTTATCGCGATGTAGGTGTCACCGGAAACATGTGTCGCTTAAATAAAACCCGAGTTTTAACAAAAAAGAAAAAATACAATACGCTTAATAATAGATATTTTTAAGTTTAGTATTCATTTTTTTAGAAATTAAATGAAAACTTCAAAATTAAAAAGGAATAAAAACACGATGATATGTAGTTTAATATATAAATAACTATTTACGTATGCCGTTTGTTTTTTTTTGTTTTTTTTATAAGCGTTTCACCCCGAGCAAGGCATGTCACTGCCACTAATGTGCAGGGGGCTACGTAGAGTGGAGAAAGGCTGATTAAATATAGGAAATAACAGAGGGTGGGTGATAGGCGGGTGAGGATACCGAGAATGAGGGTTGGGTAGATGAGAGTGTTGTGAGAATAGTTGGGAGTTAGTGTGATAGGAGGTGTCTGTTGACCCTACACTTAAACACCTGGAGATTGTAACTGTCGGAAAAGCAGACTTGTGGAAGGGAGTTCCACAGGCGGGAAGCGCGAGAAAAGAAGCTGTTGGAGTATAATTTACGGATACATCTTATTTGTTTAACTGTAAAAGGGTGGGACCTAGTTGCTAATCTAGTATCTCGTGTAAATTCGTGCTTAGGCGGCACCAGTGATCTAAGCTCATCGGAGCAGAAGCCATGACAGTACTTGTAGAAGAGGCACAGGGAAGCTACATCACGCCGGTGTGAGAGCGGCTGCAGCCGGTCTGCCAAGTCAGTATCAACCACGTTAGAGATCCTCCTTTGTATTTTGTCAAGAAGCCCAAGTTTGTATATGTGCAGAATAGTTTCAGGTGGGAAAAATTTCCGGACCCTGCACAGGGAGCCCACTTTCATAGCAGCAGATTTGGCAATGGATTCAATATAGTCATTCCATTTGAGGTCCGCCGAGAGTGTAAGGCCAAGGAGGCGTATTATTTTACTCTCTGGGAGGCTAGCCTGTATTTATTATTATTTTTTATATTCACCTGTTGCAATTACCTTCCCCTAACCTATTGTTTTTACTTTGTTTACTGCTTACGCTTTTAATTACCACGAATATCTCTTGTATTTTTTAATAGTTAAGTCTTATTTTAATGAAAAATTCAACTTTTATAATTATTCTGATTTGTTTATATTTTTAAGGTTAATATTTATTTATTAAAAAGCCTGTTTACGAGCTAATCTCGGAAGTAACTCCAGTTTAAGGTAAGTAAACATTATTTTAATGTATTTATTTTAAATTTTATCAAATTTATTTTTAAAATATTTCTGTAATTTCATTTCTGATAGTACATATATGTTTTTCAGGTAGTTCAGGATCGTGAATATCTAAAGGATCAGAGGGGCCAAATAGGGCCCAAAGTTACTTTCCAGCTTGGTTCTGTTGAACAAAGTGCTATAAAAAATTAAAAGGAAAGAGAAAGGTCTTAACCTTTCTCTTTCCTTTTAATTTTTTATAGCACTTTGTTATAAAAATTTAGATTCATCACCAACAGCTTCAACATCAAATGTCTAGGCTAATGTTTCTTCCCACTCCTACTCATCTTCTCCAAGTGAAAAACCAGAAGACGAATATTTTAGCCAAGGAGTCATCCAAAAGGCCCTTATAATTTCCTAGATATACCTTCAAGTTGGTTAGTGGGGACATATCTTTTAATCCTAGAGCTAGCCTTGTCAATGCCTTGCTTTGGATTAGAAGGCTATGGGCCTTCTTATACATAATATTAATATGAAAGATATAGATAAATGCAAAGTTGGTACGGCAAAGTCTACAGTGAAAACAACTGCCCCACAAAAAACTATGAAATTGTGGAAAACCTTATATGTTTTCCAGTTGATGGAAGAACGAATAAGGGCACATTGCTGTATAAGGAAATTGTGGAGGAAAATGGACAGAAAACTATGAAAAAAACTATAGGAACCAGAACGCCATTTAACTTTTACAAAGGAGGCACCACATAAAAGTCAATATCTGATATATAGAGTTCTCCCTAATAGTCGTACAACAGGTGTTGTTCATGCAGAGCAAGTAGTGAATGTTTTGCATGAATTCAACAGTGAGAACACTATCAAGGCTATCCTTGTTGACAGCACTAATGCCAACACAGGCTGTGAAGGTAGAATGGTTGTAGTTTTAGAAAAGAAATTTATAAACATCTTCACACACTTGGTTGCTCTTTGCACCATAATGAACTACCTTTCAGTGCTCTTTTCAAAAACATAGATGGTTGCACAAAAAGCCCTACAGCATTCAATGGTCCTCTTAAGAAGTTATGCTTAAATAATTGCCATAATTTACCCCAAATATCATTTTTCACTATTAGCAGTCCTCTGCATTCAATTTTGAAAATTGATGAAATTCATGATCTTAGTTGTGACAAAAGACTCCTGTATGAAAACACAGTGGATATTTCTAGAGGTAACGTTGACTCTAGATATGCCCCCTGGAAAATTGGTCCTTTAAACCAGGCAAGGTGGTTAACTTTGGCCATCAGTTTGTGTGTTTATGGAGTCTTGGCACATACCCACAAAAGCTCACAACAAAACTCCACAGTTTAATAAATTTTATTTTAAATGTGTATACCACTTGTTGGTTTGAATTAAAAAGTAATAATATGTTCCACAATCAGCAAGTAAGAGAAGAAGCTTTAAAAAGAGCCTTGGCCATTAGGTAAGTAAATATGTATTTATATATCAATGGCTCAATAATTTATTGCAATGTGTAGAATCATTTTAAAGATTTTATCTAATTTCATCATAATTATTAAAGTAGTAGAGATCGGAATTTTTTAAACTGAATTAATAAATAAATTTTTATATTCTTTCAGGAGTGGGGAGTCAACCAAGAAAAGGTTAAAAAGAATAGCAACCATTAATTTTAATGCCACACACTGGACACAATTGATTTTATCATTATGTGGCATTTTTGAACCACCAATGATGGAAGATCTTCCTGAATCTGAACTTCAGGATTCATTGTTAAATGGAACCAAGCTTGACTTGCCAGATTTTGTCTCACATTCCCAAGGCATGGAACGGGCAGCCAAGTTAACAACGGAAGCTTTGCAAACTGTATATGGTATTGAAGCAAGGCATCAACATATTACAGCCAAAGTTTTGAGTCAGAAATTGAGACCAGTATTTTTGTCTAGGGGCTCTTATATGGAGCTGTTTGACTCTATATATTAAGCTCTATTAAAATATTGTTTGTTTTTTCCTTATTTGTTTGTTTGTTATATTTTCACTAATGACGTAGAAAAATCATTTAAGATATTCAAGTATCACTGCTTAATTCATAATGTTAAAAGGCAGTTTTTAAAGCAGATACTGAAATTTGGGTGGGGGGGCAAAAGTTTTCAGTTTGAAGATTAATCATCATTTCTTTAATTAATATCATTTTTAGAAAATAAAATGTCATTCCTTGATTTAAATACTAAAATTATTTGGTTTTCTCACTAATATTCAAGCTAAATCTTGCAGAAAAGATGAATTTTTGATTCCAAACGCTTAAAAAACAGTTGATCTAATATTTTGTATCAGTACTTAATAGGTGCATACACAACTTTAGATAAATGAGATCTTTTAATATTTTAAGAAAAGTAAAAATACAACCTAGCCTAATATATATATACATATATATATGTGTGTGTGTGTGTGAAATGTGTATGTATATAATTATAAGTATGTATATATATGCATATATATGCATATATATATATATATATATATGCAATTTGCTATATATATTATATTATTTATATATGCGCAGTACTTATTTGAAAGCGCTCAATATCAGTATAGAGCTGACATAATCATATAGATAGGTGTGTCTTTGTGACCTTGTGTTTCACGCTCTTGCGATCGTCAGACAAATTGTCATACCTACCTATATATATATATATATATATATATATATATATATATATATATATATGACGTAAGACAATATTATACATGCATTCAAGTCCAAGACAATTAAGTGTCATACGTGTTACTCGCTTTAGGCGATCATTTCTCGAAAGAGGGATATGACTGACTGCTTTCTGCGGTAGACTGGTTGTCAGTCAAAGCTACAGAACCCAATCTGTCTTATTATGTAACCGATAACTTGAGGGAAGTGACAGATTAATACCTTTCACAATAGTATTTGTGCGCAATTGAATGCAAGAAATTCAACTGGAATGCAAACTCCGCTCCCCATTTTGTCGTTCCCAGTCGATATCCACTGCACTACAACACACATTCTCAAGTTCAAGACGCAAGTTATTGTGATTACTTATTTCTAATAAGTAATGACAATGATTTTTTTTAACTTTTCAAGTTCAAGACTCAAGTAAAAATAAACATTTTAATAAGTAATCACAGTGTTTTATCATCTAAATGCATTTCTTAGACTGATATTGTTATTACCCCCAAACTATTCAATGCACAACAAACAGCATTAGATCAGATAATTATATGAAATTATTTCAATAACCAAAAGCAGAATTTGGTGTTTAATTAACACTTTCGACTTAATTCTGTGTTAAAAGAGCTACAGTAATTTTCATTCATTCAAAGGCAAAGCGACCTTCAGGTATTGTTTTGCCGACGTAATGTTATAATTACATTGAAACAAAGAGTAATCAAAGAAATGCGCACTGCTTACCCGAGGATCGAGGATTTTACAAAGACATAACAGTCTGAAAACTAACATTATTTTCAGATATTTAATGATTCGATTTATGTGGTCATTGAAGTCAACATCCATAACCGAGGAACTGTTTCATGCTTAAACGCAACTATCGATGTCCTAGGGAGTGCGTTTTAGCATAAACGATTGTCAAACTTGGAGGTTGGTTTCAGGGTATACATAGGCTCTATCCATGATATTTATGGTAGATAAGAAATTAAGAATTAAATTCAACATTTATCTTCACTTTTACAAAAATTCACAATGAAAATGCTGATAATTCTGTTTAAAACTTATAAGCTGTAGGGAGTTTTGTTATGTATGACACAAAGCTGAATCAAATAAACATTAGCCATCACCCTATAGCTATACTGGTGACCCCAACGTGATATGAAAACTCACCCTACTTTTTTTGTTGGTCAACGCCGACGCCAAAAAGAACTCCTAATGAAAAGATGAATCCTTCACTGGTGAACACCGACGTTCAAACCCAGTGAGGAACATGCAGTGGAAAAATCCCTACTACCTCACGGGTCAATACTTACGCCCCCACAAAAACAAAAACAAAAAACTCAAGCATCACTACATTAAATCGCGACTCACCTTCTACAGTACAAGAAAGAGATGACAGAAGAGAAAGACAGAAAAAAAATGAAAATGAAAACAGAGCCCAACACGTTTGAATAAACTCTGTGAAATTATACGCTGATACAACAACAACTTCTATCTACAACTGGAAATCTTCCACGTACTCTCAACTCCAAAGATATACCCTTTTTATTAAATATAATTGTTTAACTTTATGTGAAAACCTTTTTACGCCTTTCATTGAATAATACACTTGTTTCCTGGCTTCATCGAATTTCAAGATTCCCAAAAATTCCAATTTCAAATTAAATGCAGATATATTATCAACCTCTAAGGAGAACAACGGAAAAAAAACTCTAATCAACCTCGAAACTACAAACACTTTTAACGAAAGTAGCTGCTTGACAACTTTAAATATTTCAAAATCAAAAGAAAATTCCTTATTTTATTTTCGTCTTGAAAAAAATGTTTCATTTTCTCTGTAAAATGTGACCTTCGAAATGCGAGAAGAAACTAAACTTACCTACTCTTATAGATTTCAAACATGACGCTTAAAAATTGACAACAATTATGGAAACACATCTCAACCCACCAAAAAACGAATTATATAATAAAGAATTAAAATCAACTTTCTTCACTTTTACAAAAATTCACATTGACGTGTGAAATCCAGGTTTTGCTGCATAGAAAAGATTAACCTCGTGCCTACAGAAAAATTTGAAACCGGATTTCGCGAGTAGATCTTAAATGGATATTCTGACGAATGGAAGCGATTTGCAAGACCAAAAAAAAATTAGCCTTCCGGTGTGAAAAAATTAGATGACTATAAATGACTTCGATCAGTGTCAGTCAGACTCAGATGGGAGCAGCGAGTCAAAAAGCAAAAATGTAACACGAGAAACTTTAACCACGACCCGGATATAAGGCCTCATCGCACTTGTGCTCTTTCTCCTTCTTTCTCGTTTGCTGATTCTTTATACATCTTCTTCTCTATTCAAAGACACTCCTACTAAATAAACGCTCATGCATACTTAACTACGTACACATAAACACATTCCAACAAATTACGACTACGAACATTTCTTCAACTCTTAATATCCTCAACTTTCTCATTGAACATTAACTTCTACCAATTTTTGTTATTATTTTCCTTGAAAGATTTATATCTTCAGATATTGGAGGCCCTCTACATTAAATCAAAACAACCCACACTTAATAAAATCACGTTTAAATCTAGTCATAACACATTAAAATGCATTTAAATATATGGTTCTGTTATCGATTCGAGCTCTCACGCGGTATGACGTCATAGAACCGCATTACAAATTTACGAACTGCGTTTGCTATTTTTGGTAACTGTTATCGTTTCTTAGCAAAGTTTCATGTCAACACAAGATAAAATGATGGTGATGTTTTTATGGTAACGTCCTTGTAACATCTCTGAAGTTGGTTAATGTTAGTCGAAATCTTAGAACCAACTTAATAAAAAATTATCCAAACTCATCTGTAATTATTTGGTCGTATATATCGTATATATTAATAATAAATAAGAAAAGTCAATATTCAAAAATTTTATCTGAAGACACGGCCACAATATGTGGACAGTGTTCAGAAAACAAAACGTTTCTGTAACTTTAGGCATATGCATGAAAGACAAAATACATATTATATTAAAAATAAATGAAAGAATCACTTTTGTTAATAGCTAAAGAATAACTAGAAGCAATCAGAAGAAAAGAATTTACGACATTTTTTACATACTTTGTGACCAGGAAAGAAAACACTTGTCCGAACAAAAAACGATGAAAAAATATATAATCCCAGTATATTATCAATCGGTTTTAACTAAACATGTATTCAAGATAGATTACATCCCAAATCCTTATATATATATATATATATATATATATATATATATATATATATATATATATATATATAAGAAAAAAATAGGCAGACATTTCATGGTAAATCGGGAGTATACGGCCTATTTCAGGCAAACCATCATCACCTTCCGTCTTTATTGTACAGAAGATTTTACCCGAATGTACAATAAAGACGGAAGCTGATGATGGTTTGCCTGAAAAAGGTCTATACTTCCGATTTACCATGAAATAACGTGTCTGCCTAAATGTCTCCATTATATTTGCTCTATACGTATTTATATCCATATATATTTAGAGCTTTCTTAGAGAGTTATCCAACCACTGTATGTACAGGATACTTCTTTGGATTCTTCTATATCTACACCGCATGATTATATATATATATATATATATATATATGTATATATATATATATATAATTAAATTGCTTACATATATTATGTCCATTTTTGTTTTGATTCCATAAAATCAAGAATAAATTTCTTGTTAATGTCATTAAAAACAGCAAGAAAGGCACAAAAATAAATAAGTTGTTGTTTTTACTCACCAGACCAGGAAACTTATTTGCAACTACGAAAGGATTAAAATAAAAAGAAATATATTAATATATCTCAATTATTAAATAAATATAATATATCTCAATGTTTAAATAGGCATAATATATCTCAATATTTAAATAGACAGAATATATCTCAATGTTTAATTAGACATAATATATCTCATATGTTTAAATATGTTTATGTATCTCAAAGTTTAAATTAAACATGCTTTAATTCAGATATGCTGCATTTAGACATCGGTCGCTTTCAGTATTCTACTGGTTGCCTCTAATTTCTGGACATATGGGAAATCTCATTAAAAACGTTTCATTAAAAACGAATGTAAAGTTAATGTGATCCCGCTTTGCGATATAATTTTTCATGTATCCTTATATTGTTATCCTTTACAGGAGATAAATTATATAATTTTTTTCAAATTATTTGTCTATCTGATACATAAGATAATTTCAATTTAATTTTTGCCCAGAAAAGAAAATAAATTATAGGACAGATATAAAAAATATATAAAATCTTAACCACGTCACATCGTCAGTCGCTTTTACTGAAACTTACATAAAAGAGGAATTGTTGTCCAAATACACAATTATATCTATCTATCTATCTATCTATATATATATATATATATATATATATATATATATATATATATATATATATATATTCATAATATCATTAATGGTTACTATTCGAAGTAGATTCCACAGTTATATATTTACTTTTAAATATCATTAATACAAAATAGAGCATAAATATATGGTAATTATTATTATTATTATTATTATTATAGCGTACATCAATTCAATAACTATAAAGTTTCGATGTTAAAAGACTATCATCAGGCAGTCAATTGTGGTTTATAATTATTATTAATTAATAACTATTATTAAGTATTATTGATTATGAATTATTATTAGCCAAATTTAACTGGTTGGTGATGGTGCTATAATAATAATAATGAAAATTACTACTTATATATATGTCTATATATATATATATATAGAGAGAGAGAGAGGGGGGGAGAGAAGCTTAGATAGATATAATCAATTATTAATGCTATTCAGGGCGGTAAGGTGTAACATAAAAAATTCTATGATAAAGAAAGCGTTAGTTCATAGACAAATGCATATATATTAGCATTTAATAGAAAGAGGAACATTGATTTATATGATTTTTTCAGAAAAATAGAAATAAATCTTTCAAGAATGATAGAAAATTATGAACACGCAGGATAGATAGATAGATAGATAGATAGATAGATAGATAGATAGATATCAACTCAGAAATACTGATAGATAGATAGATAGATAGATAGATAGATAGATAGATAGATAGATATCAACTCAGAAATACTGATAGATAGATAGATAGATAGATAGATAGATAGATAGATATCAACTCAGAAATACTGATAGATAGATAGATAGATAGATAGATAGATAGATATCAACTCAGAAATACTGATATATATATATATATATATATATATATAGATAGATAGATAGATAGATAGATAGATAGATATCAACTCAGAAATACTGATAGATAGATAGATAGATAGATAGATAGATAGATATCAACTCAGAAATACTGATAGATAGATAGATAGATAGATAGATAGATAGATAGATAGATAGATAGATAGAATTATTGTTAAACACTCATCTATACATAAAGAAGCAAACATAATACGACGTTGTCTCTATATAAATTGTTTTTCTACATTTTATCTTTTAATTTTAACGTTCACCGAGGGCGAGAACTCGAATTTTTGTCACACAGAATTTCATAGTTTAGTCTGTCATGTCTGTCTTGTCTGCCTTTGAAGTTTACCTCACTGACCAATCCAGAAATATTTATATCAGAAGTTCTTATTTATTTATCTCACTTATTGAAATGTATATTTTGTTTGGTTGTATCAATGAATTCATCCCTAGCTCAAAATCTTATTAGTAAAATTGAGATGGGACTATTTAATTGTGTTGCCTCTCAATAAAACAGACTCAGCTGTCGGCATATATCGACGTGTACATTCGTCGACAATATGTCGAAAGCCATAAATGCTCGTTACATTGTAAATTTAGGTAGAATAGCTTTATCACAAGTGGATAGGTCACAGGCAAAATAAAGTTATCTCTAACTCTTTGGCAAGGTTTCCAATAATAATATATAAATTGAATTGACAGTCGATGTATGAACGTTTCCATCTGGTACTTGTCTTTCTATTGTTTGAATATATTGTTTGAATGTGTTCGTCAAGACATAGATTTCGTTGTATTATCTGACGGCCACTCAGGCATTCTTAGAATAACCTTTCGATTTCAATGATTTCCAATTCGCTATGATGTGAGTTCATTTCTCACTTCCCTCGGTTCAATATATATATATATATATATATATATATATTAAAAATAACTTTAATCCAAAAGGAAAAGTAGGAAGGTAAATCCCAAAGAACCGATCCTAATTAATATTAATATTTTAATATTAAAAAATGATACAGGTGGCGAGCTCAATGTAATTAAAATTACAGAGCCAAGTATAAAATAAAATAAATTTCGATGTTCAAAACTGATGAATGATCATTTCAACATGCAATCCCTCTCTTAGGGATTTCATGTTGAAATGATCATTCAACCCTTTTGAACATCGAAATTTATTTCATATATATATATATATATATATAGAGAGAGAGAGAGAGAGAGAGAGAGAGAGAGAAAGAGAAAGCGAGAGAGAGAGAGGAGTGGAGAGAGAATAAGTAAAGACCAGGTAGGAAAATTCTCAGAGATATTTTAAAATATTTTTAGTCTTTAAAAATCTCTCAAGAAGCTTATTAAAGTGAGACATGGTTAAAGTCACTTTTTCTAACTATTCCTTATTTATTCTCTTCATCTTTCATTCCATATATTCAATACATATAAACACACACACACAAACACGCACTCTCACTTTCACACACACGCGCACTCTTTCTCTCACACACACGCTCTTTTTCTTTCTCACACACACAGATATATATGAAACGTTAGAATTATTATTTTTAATTGATTTGAAATCTATTGTGTCCCAAAAATGCCAGTACGTTTTCAGAGTGACACAACCTACTACTTTTGTGTGTGCAATAAAACAAAGGTTACACATTTTGAGGCCCTTCAAAGACTTTCAAGACCAGAGTAATATTTCTCTTCAGTGAATTTTAAATATACACATACGTAATGTGGAGAAAAATAGAGTAACTTCTAAAAAAGTTTACTTTGTAAAAGAAACATAAACTAAAGATGACATTACGTGACGTAATTTTTACATTATTAAAGAAAAGTCAGTGGATGTTTGTGTTTCCTGCTTTTTCTTTTATTTAACTTATATTTTCTTTGATTTTATATTTTTCTTTAGGCTAATTATATTGTACCTATGTATTTATAGGTATATTATCACACACAAACACACACTATAAATTATCACTAGCTTAACTCTACAAAATATCTCCCAACATCTTGCTTTACTACAGCAAACCTCTAGGCACATGTTAAAAATGACTATTTCCCTTCTAAATTTTATCTGAAATTACACACACACACACACACACACACACACACACACATATATATATATATATATATATATATATATATATGAGAAAGAGAAAGAATGTGTTAAAAACTGAGAGAGAAAAAGAGAGATATCCTCTCCCCCAGCTAAGGGTAAATAGAAGGACAGCTTGATTTCTATTATCCTTTGTTGACAACTGATCTAGAAGGACAAGTTTGAAATTAAACCTAAAGAGAGTGTAAAGATTGATGTTGACCCCCACCATATTTATTTGTCTTCTCTTGTCAGTCAAAAGCTTGGAGAGGAGACAGGCGCCACCCTGTCCTCTGAAAGCCAATTTCAATGATCATTATGTAGAACAATTTAAATCATGTTTCTTCTATTGTCAGATCCTCACGACGATTGAAGCAGATGATAGTTAAAAATATAAAAGGAGATTATATCCTCACAGTCGGCCTTGTATCACAATTAATATATGCTTATAAAGTCATTAGGAGTACTTCAGAGTGGCGTAGTCGTAAGCAAGCTTGTTTCACTAGACCAATTAAGACTGTGTAGTGAGTTTTCTTCTCACTGCGTTTCTATTAATTTCAACCTATAAGCTATGTTTAGAAAATCGCCATATTGTAACCAGTTTGCGAAACTGATTTGACATTTTCATAATAGTTTTATTAGACGATTTTCTGCATGAATTTGAGATTCAAATGTGTGAACAAAGTCAGAATTTAATTAACAGTGGCAAGAAATGGCTTTTAAATTTTATCGCCTACACACCAAGGCTCATTGAATTTAACTACCACAATGATTTTTTCTGTCTCTAATAACTATAGCTGATGCAAACCTCTAAGGAAAGAGAAACACTACGACTTCTTGACTTCATGTTTCCCACTGACATGAAGTGAAAAAAAGTATGTAGAATTAATTGCTGCAAAGAATGTTTGTTCACTGTGCCTTGCGCGAGAAATTTTCTCGTCAGAATCAATGTTCACGTTTAAAAATATGCCATTCGTCGATGCATTGAATTCTGTTGCCATATCTGGTTAGGTGACTCTGCTGTTCCTCTTTAGCCTCTGGACAAAATTCAAAGAAGAAACTAATATAACAGATAGTGACCAAGCATCTTGCCTTCATTCGATATGACGTGACTTTCCAAAATCTTTTCTCACCGACCTGACGTGATTCCCTTTCTCATTTCTACAAATATGTTACTTGCAAAGACGTGCTATTCTATGGTGCCCCGATGACAAGATTTAAACATGCTACCAGATTGGTAATTATGTACAAGAGTTTTACTCTAGACCAAACTGGATGCAACCGCCTGTTGTATTCAAAGGGTTGCTTTTTTGAACTTCCCCCTTGCGGTAATCTCTTCCGATTTATTTCTTCTCTGATAAATACAATCTTAAAAATGTTAAACCAATGTTAATTGCCATCTTCTGTATTCTTAAACACTTTTTACTCCTTTTCTGAATCATCACTATTTTGAGGTCGTCGAACTTTCTCACGTTCATTCCAAGTAATCAGATGCGTTCTAGACGTACTATCATCTTGTTTGGGGGGGAAACGAAAAATTGACGATTTTGAAAAATTATCTTTTAAGTGATCTTGTCCAAAAAATCTTTACAGGAAATCAGTTTACACAAGTATTTAGAAATATATACTTTTTACATCTGTTCCAGAGAAATATTATGAAATTTTTATCTTTATCATCACGATTTCTCCAAACGATGTGGAAGACGTAAGCGATGACAAAAGATAAAAAGACCTCAAGAAGATTACAAGACGAAGGTATTTTTGTGTGTCGCCTGCTTCTACACAAAAGTGATGAGTGAAATTTTTTCGACGAGGATGACGTGATGGAGAAGCATAATGCACAAGCAAAATATTTCATAAGTTTTTAAACAAGTCATAATTGAAGTAAACTTAAACATTCTATATATTTTTGGATTAAAAATATTAAAGCTATATATTTAATCCCATCGTAATTTAAGTTTAGCTTAGAAAGAAATTTCAAGTCAATCCGTCTGTCAAGTACGTGATACATGCTTGGGCAATCATGTCTCTTTCAAGACATGACTAACAGGGCAGAAAATTTTCCGGCAGTTGTTTGACATTAATATCTGAGGAAAACTGGTTGGCAACCAATGCTTTAGAACCCAATCTGTCCTGCTATTAACCATAGCTGAAGGGAGAAGAGATGGATTAATACCTTACACAAGGGTGTTTGCGCGAAATTGAATGCAATGAATTCAACTGGAATTAGAACTCGGCTCTCCGATTTCTGATTCCGAGCCGATATTTATGGCACCACAACGGACAGAAAAAACTACTATATATATTATGAACTTAATACTAAAATCATATCTATCTTGGACATGTAAATGCTATTCCAACATTTCAAACATTTCAGCCACCGACGGTATATGACTTCCATCTGTCTTTTCTGCAGATATTGTCACGGCTTCTGCTATAACAAGCTCCTTTCCCTGATGCCCGACTACATGAAATTTTCGGACTACAATCTTTTACCATCAAATAGTCAAATGTTACGCCACTTCAACCCTATCAGCTTCTTTCATCGCACTTCCAGCTTGTGGAACTCCTTTCCATATACTTGCTTCCCTGATAGCTACAATCTCCATGAGATTAAATACAACAACAATTGACACCGTCTATCTCTCTAAATCCCATCTCCCTCCGTAAATCACATCCAAACCTCGGAAGCCTATCCATCCCCTGTACCCTCTTTGTCTCTCACTGTAGTGAAGGCCCTAACATGTTAGGTGAAATATATATTTATAAAGAAAATTTCTGGAGATTAACGACATATTTAACATTATATGTAAAATAACCTTCTAAGTGACATGAGCTAACTTTCTTTTTTTTTCTATGTGCCATGACGCTTGTGGTCTTCCGCATCTTTCTATTCCTTGTAGATCTTAACATCACTTTTCTTGTTACCACATTCCAAACCCTGCCCCGCCATCTATTTGGTCAATTCCATCTATTATATCACGAATTGCTTTCATCTCCTCTCTCTTTCCTTATATCTGTGTCGTGAGTATCAGACTCTCTAAGCCTTCCTTCATTATTACATGTCTCAGAAAGATTAACGGCTTTTCCTGATGTTAAGTATTCCTTTACTTTTCGTTTTCACCCTCTCCAAAACCTTGTCGTGGCTCACATGTTCAGTCCAAGTTAGTATCAGCATCTTTCTGTAGAACATTTCAGCTGCTTCCATATTTTCCCTCATCTCATAAGATTATCCAGCATTTAATGTCATGTTGAAGGACGAACATCATATAACGATTTAGTACTGTCTTCTCTGTTTCCAGCAAAATTTCACCATCTCTCGGTACTCTGCTCAACTTCTGTAATGCATCCATGGCCATGCTAGTACGCCATCAGATCTGAGTGTTGCACTTATAAGACTCTGTTAGAACACTTCTCAGATATTTAAACCTCGATACCTGCTGGATTTTAGTATTCTCGGTCTATTATTAACATTTTGGAATCCTTTTTTTATTGATGACCATGCATTCAGTTTTTTTTTTTGTTTTTTGTAATTTATATGTAGTTTTTTTCCCGCTTTCTTTAACTTCTTCCTGCATGAATTCTTGTAGTTTCCTTTACGTATCAGCTATCGGTGTTGTATCATCGGCATATATTATATTGTTCAGATTGCGGGTGCCAATGACGAATCCTGGCAGGTCTTCTAGAGCCTTCAGTATTGTCTCGCTGTATAATAAAGAAACACTTGTGTGGGCAACTCTCTTATTATATAGCTTTCTTTATCTTCAAATTCAAAATCATTATTTTTGAAACGCTAAATCAATCTCTACACGTTCACAATTTTACATAGCCTTCGTGTATATAGAACCTGCAATCAAAATGATTATCGTCTTTATTTATAACAACCGACATGGATATATAAAAATATTATTTTAGTTTGTATTCGGTGGCAGTGGTGTAGAGTAGAAGTAAGCCGGAGAGATATTACACACACATACGAGGGCAGCTGACTGGCTGGATTTGTCTTACTTTCCCTGCGTTCTCGCTGAGTCCATGGTGGCTCTCTCTCACTCTCTGGAACGTCACTATTATATAAACCGAATTTCGCTCGATTGCGCCATCTTTTTTTTGTTTTGTTTTTTTCAATAGTTTATATTCTCTGACCTCGAAAACGGTTGCATGCCAAAACCCAACCACATACCTTCAATGCAAAGATGGTCCTTCATTCTTATTTTCCTCCAAAATGCACATTTGATTTTATACTTTTGTTGTGAGAACAGCTGTCTTAACACTATTTCGTTTGTCACCTGACGACTGTATTCTCGATTTTTCAAAACAATAATTATTTAATGTGAACGCACTTTTATTTCCTAGCCTGCATTTATTTAATAATATCTGTTTCAAATAAATACATTTCGAGCAAAATGATATTCTTTGGTCACAGAATATTTAACACCGACAGAGCATAGTGGCCGTAAATCTCAAGGAGATTTCTATGTACTTTACTTGCAGATTCATTTTGCATAAATAATACAGTAAAATTCCCCGGAAATAAATTTTCTTTGGGTTG
Source organism: Ascarosepion bandense (assembly GCA_037127315.1). NCBI lineage: Eukaryota > Metazoa > Mollusca > Cephalopoda > Sepiida > Sepiidae > Ascarosepion > Ascarosepion bandense. The sequence goes on along the minus strand of JBBBDQ010000860.1, from coordinate 1,478,704 downwards.
AAATCCAACTAATGCAATGCTATGAAACGCAAGGTTGTTTACACTTCGGCGAAATGATATACATTGAATTTCAAGCTTGCTAATGTTACTTCCTTATAGATGCGTTATCTGAAACTACACTCATTCTGTTCTGGAAACGCCATCTGTTGGATAATCGCTGATAGTGGATGTTTTTATATTAACGTCCTTGTAACCTCTGTGAAGATGACTCATGTGAGCCGAAAGCTTAAAACTAACTTAATAAAAATTATCCAAATGTTGGAGAATTTTTGTTTTTATTTTCACCTGAAATTAATGCCAAAATACGATGTTTAGAACGGCTCATTATTAAACATAATGAACATTCATTGTCTCTTGTATTTAACAGTATATGTTTAGAAATATAAATATATATATATATATATGTACTAGACATTAGTCTTTATTATATTTGCGAGGATAATATTTATGATAGTGTTGAAGAGATGATTGCTTCCGCATAAGTTATCCTCCCTGAATGTGATATTATATATATATATATATATATATATATATATATGTGTGTGTGTGTGTGTGTGTGTGTGTGTGTGTGTGTGTGTGTGTGTGTGTGTAAATTTTTCTTAATGTTAATGACATATTTGTGGTATTTTTTCAGTGCTTCTTTCTGATAGAATTTATCTTGGCAAGCAGTGTTTTATCATAAAGTGCTCGATTTTCTCCAACTCGTCACGTTAAATGTTTGTATTGATAAATTGTCATAATTAAAAAATTTGGCTGGAATTTTTTATTTTTGGGATCCACATACATCTGTGAAAGTGAAAATATATCTTTTCTGACTGGCATAAACTTGCAGTCAGTGATGAAGAGCTCGACAAGCAACCTCACTGCTGATTTTAAAAGACTTGTTGAAAAGGTTGAGTAGTTACATTTATCTCATTGAATTTCTTCGGCTGAGTGATTTGTATTTGTAGGGGAACAATTTTACAAAATTACAAAATTATTTTCTGTGTACAATTGTTTTTTCTGTTTTATTTATTTATTACATTTACATTTTGCATTAAATTAAATATTTATCCAAACTATGGAATATGATCAGTTTTAAAAGGTACGGTCCTCCGCTAGACGCGGCGTACTCAAGTTAATTGCCAACCACTGTAAACAGACTACGTCAAAAATAATGCAGTCACTCCTGAAATATCTGTACTAAATGACCGCTTAGTAAGATATGATCCACTGTATTTTTCTGAAGTAGTGTTTGGCTAGCCACCCAAAATTCTGTTATTTGTAATAAGGTTAAATATTAGACACAGGGTTACTATGAATGCTAAAGGCATACAAATTGTAACTGACATTGTCTGGTTCAAAGACTTATTCATTTTACGTTCGCTTCTTAAATATAACTTATTTTTAGAAGTGTATATTAAATTTATTTTGTTTTTTATTTTTCTATGGAGCTATGTGATAGAACAGGTCGATATTGTAAGGTCTTCTGCTGACAAGCTTTGAAGAAATGAGGCAGAAAACTTACTGGGACACTGAAGAATGTTACGCAACACATGCTACTACGTGTTCAGAAGAAGTTAAACTACCAAAATAAGTCGAGTCGCAGGTGGTGCGCATATTGAACATTTGTGAAGCTTTGGGAAATCGGTTCTAAAATCTACATTCCTTTGAATACCTTGTTCAAATTTTGATAAATAAATATTTTATTGTTAAACATAAGGCCTATTTAATTTAATTAACCTGGAATAATTATTTACTCAGAAATTCACCTGGCGGCGGCAGTCTGGTAAGAATGCTCTCATTCTGACTCTGAACCCTGACTTCGAATGTGTATATATATATATATATATATATATATATATATATATATATATATATATATATAAGGTGTTCAAAAATAAGTTTTTAATATAAAAACAATTCTCGCTGAAATAATTTAATGTTTTTAATTGTAAAAAATTAACTTGACTGTGCGAAATGATGTCAATGAGAATCTACCATGTAGATAGATCGGGCGTGCCAGGGATAATCACATGTAATATAACAATCTGGCCCCACCCGAGAAAGGCTGATGCAAGCGGGGGTGTTTCCGGTCGTTGAAAGGAATGGATGTTTGTTTGACCTTATTTCCGGCAGTAGCGGAAATGGCTACAGAGGCAAACAGAACAGGTGTCTCTGAGAATTACGTAGGCGTGCGTGGGCGAGGCAAAATCCGGAAGTCCCGGTTTGGAGATTATAAAAAGACCTCGGCGCACGGATTCACCAGACAGACAGACCAGAGTAGCAGGAGAGAGAGAGAGACACAACAGATACTACGACACTCCCGTCAACCCTTAGAAGCGCGCTCTCTCACTCTCTGTTCCCTAGGCTACACGGTTCATCGTCATTAATAAAAATATAATTCATATTTTTATATATATGCGTGTTTGTTTTTTGTCGATATACACAATGTACTGTTGAAATGGCCACTATGTTCCCCTGACTTGACACTTTGTAAATTTTGTTTATGACGCTATGTGAAAGTATAGGTTTATATATAACGTTTTCCTACAACCTATCGAATCTTAAGCCTAGATTTACTGAGGAACTGGAGAACATTACGCAAGACATACTAGAGCGTTTTGGCAGGAACTGAATTACATTACTGACTCTGTCATCTCACAAATGATTCGTACATTGAATATTTGAGAAGTTTTGTAAAATCGGTTATAAATTCGACATCACTTTAAATTTCTTCTTAGAATTTTGATAAAATATATTTTGTTAACATGAAGCCTATTTTAGTTTCGTTTTTTAAAAAACATGTAGTTACACAGATATTCACATTTTAAATAAAGTCAATTTTTGAGGGTGTTATGGAGTAGTTTTCACACTGAAGGTTATAATCGTGTTATATCGGCTGCTAATCGACTTAACGTACCCAAAATGTTAAGAACTTAGTAATCTTCCACTGAAAGCTGACTCCTTAGCCGACGAATATCAACCGCCTTAGTCCAACTATGTCCAAACTGGAACTAGCTAATAGTTCTATTGAACTCCAATAAAACTCTAAAGAACTCTATAGAATTTTTAAGATTTCCTAAGAACCTCTCCCGTTAACTTCCTGTTAACTCTTATTAATATAGAAGAAAGAGTCCATTATCTGAGGAATAGGTGTGTTTCCCCATACCAGAGGAGTACTTTTTATAAAAACGGTTGATTCAAATTACATATTTTACATGTTAATCCAATGTTTTCTCATACAGCCACATGAAGGGATTAAATAAAATCAGGTTGAAGCCTCTGTGAACCAGTTCCAAGACATTAACCCTCTCTCAGATGAGAGCTGAAATCATTACCCGAAAACTGAGGCGTCCCCATAAGTTAAGTGCCAACGGAGTCTGAACATTTTTTCCGAAAATAAAATCTCTCTTTGAGTTCCGTTATTGCGTCTTTTTCTGTACAAGTGGTTGCATAGTAAATATCCATTTTGGAGTATATGACAAAAAAATGGTAACATATTTTTAACATCAAGAAGAAAGAGTTGAAGTTTCCGGGGCACATAATAAGTAAAGAATATTTGGAATAACTCATCCACAAAGGACAAATTGAGGACAAGCGCGACAGACAAACATTAAGCGTAGTTGATGAGCTTGGGTAAACGAATGTATAAAAAAAGATATAGAAGAAATAACGAAGAAAGAGACAAATTTACTTAGAGCCACGAACGACAAGAAATTATAGAAAGCCCTGATCGCCAATGTACTGAGATGATATGACGAATAAATAAGAATTTATTTCTTTTGCAACTTTATTTAAAACAATTGAACCTTATTTCCTGTACACAGCTGCGAGAATTTTCGTTATCTAGTGGTAAGAGAATGGGTGCTGTAGTTGCTTTACTTTGAAAAGAGAAAAGTTTAAAAGTTTAAAATATTGATTCTTTTTTTTAGTTTCAGCTTTCTGAAATTTTTTGTCACTAGATCCTCCTTGATCAGCCACCATAAACTATTGGTTGGACAACTGCTTTACGCTTTTTTTGTCACTAGATCCTCCTTGATCAGCCACCATAAACTATTGGTTGGACAACTGGTTTACGCTTTTTTGTCACTAGATCCTCCTTAATCAGCCACCATAAACTATTGGTTGGACAACTGGTTTACGCTTTTCATGAGATACTTTACAATGTATTAAGTGTTTACTTTCGTTGTTGATATTGATCGTATTTTAATGTAAGTGTTGTTTATTTACACTAGATTATTCTCGATAAAGTTTAGAAAAAATTGACGACTTATTATGATAAGATGAAGAAAATGTTTTGGTGAGATTATTAAGAAATCTATCAAAACCATAGGCGAAACATATGAGCAGTGACGCAGTTTTAAGGAAAATGGAAACAAAACACAAACTTATTCCTGGCATCAGGAATATAGAGTTGAAACTTTTACGGCTCTTAATGAGGGAAGACAGTTGAACGCAATTAGTACAAAGGAAAACAGCGCATAACCTGATAGTGAATTTGAGCAAATTAATGGCGGAACAGGTCTTAGATGTAATAACAAAAATACAAATATATTAAGAGCTACAAAGTACAAGAAATTGTGGAGAGTCATGATCGCCTACGACTTTATTATCTTCTTCTACTGTAGTAAGGTGATAGAAAGCAGATAAAATTTACACATATGCAAATTTTTATAATCCTTTCATCCCTTGGAACGCAGTAAAGCTACTAAGACACATGAGGTTACTAGGTGTATAAAAATATGAAAAGGAGCGATAACAATAGAAGAGTAAACAGGAAGATAGTAGATAAAAATGAATTACAACAATTATCCGTTAATATAATGTAAATTCAATATATGTGTAATATCAGTGATAAGACAATATTACTGACGATAAAGAATTACTTGAGCTAAAATTAACTAGTTTATATTATATGCTGCACACAACAATTTAAAAAATAATCCTGTTTTCATTTCAGGAAATATCTACTTACCAACATTTTATACACCCTGTCCCTTTGTTAAACAGATGTGGTATTGCGTTAAATACGTGCGTAAATTACATAATCTATGGCACAATATTTCGTAATGAAGAGAATAAATCTTAACGACAATATGTTATAAGAAAGAGAAGATACTTCATAGTATATGTCACAATATTTCATAATGAAGACAATTAATTTAATACGATAATATCTTATAACATAGTGAATAAACTACATAGTGTATGTCACAATATTTCATAATGAATAGAATAAACTTTAACGACAATATTTTATAAGAGAATGAACGTCATGGTATATATCACAATATTCCATAATGAAGAAAATGAATTTTATACAATATCTTATAATATAGTGAATCAACTTCAAAGTTTATGTCACAATATTTATCATGAAGAGAAAGGAATCGATACTCTATCAAAATATTTCATAATAAAATGTGTTAAATTTATACGACAATATTTTATAATGAATAAATATATTTCATAGTTTATGTTGCAATATTTTACAAAGATAACAATAAACTTCATCGTCTATGCGATCATATTCAATAGTGAACGCAACAAACTTCATATCTGAATTAATTTTTAAGTATGAAAAGAATAAATCTCATAGCTTATATCAGAATAATTTATTAGGAAGAGCAAAACCTCAGTGACTATGCCACATTATTTAAAGGGTCAATATTTTTATTCTTTTCTTATTCATACTCCTTATATCAAGAAAAATGTTAATTTTCGTATCCTCATAAATTCCACGTTATTTGCCTTACTCTTGTAATCTTCACTTCGTACCATATTTTCTTTAGATATGGCACACTTCAATCTTCTGAGCAATTTTAACAATAAAAGTTTCCCTAGCGTGGTTCTCGATCCTTGTACCTCGTGAATGTTAGTATGAAATCACGTCTCTTTAAAGAAATTCCTAATTTTTATATAGTTAGAACCTAGGAGTCACTAACAAATAAGTAAATAATTTTTGCAGTTTTCTTTCTGCTGCTAAGAAAAGAAATCAAACATCGCACTGAATGAAACGTCATAGTAAATTACGTAAAGATGCATTAGCCAATCAGTGCCCCGCCATTTTCCTAGATATTTGTTTACAGACACTTCCTTATTAAGCAATTCGCTGTGGATATCAATCAGAAAAGAAAGACGGCTTAAGATTTAATATGATTGGCAAGAAGCGGATATCAAATTATAGAAATAATTTATGAATGCCAAAAATGCTAAACAAATAAAATTGTCAGTTGCAAGTGAAGTAGTGATATTGCAAAGCAATTTGACACGGCTGTGTTTGGCGCGAAAAGTTGGAAGGTGTTGACTTGTTTTTATTTTGATTTGATTTTATGTTCTTTAGGGAATTTTTCTTTTACAGTCTTCTTTTTTTATATTTATACGTAGTTTTCAAATCAGCAATTTATTTTTTTCTGGAAATGCAAGCATCTGAATTTCTGACATTAGAAATAGAAATATTTCCCACAAAAAATAGAAAATAAAGACGATGTATTCAAAAGACTAAAAATAAAGAAAAGCTAAATGTGATAGAAAAATATTAAAAATAGAAAAGCAAAGAGAAAAGAAAATCAGCAAGATGATCGAAAAAGCGTTTATCCATAACTCAGATACAAGTTCCATCCAACGGTTTCCAGATGTTCAGTGATTTTTTAGAAATAAAGTTTACCTCAAACAAGGCAAAAAAGCCACTAAAACACAACGGGTTACTGGATTTAAAAAAATGCAGGGTCCATAATTTGATAATGCATTTTTACGTAATTTACTCTGACGTTTCATTCAGTGCGTTGTTAGCTTTCTTTCATTATCATCGGAAAGAAAACTGCAAAAATTATGTACTTGTTTGTTAGTGACTCCTAGGTTCTGTCTGTACAAAAATTAGGAATTACTTTAAAGAGACGAGAGCTGATACTAATATCAAGCTCGAGAAACACTCAAAGAAATAATTTACTGTTAAAATGGCTCGGAAGATTGAAGTTTGCCATATGTTTTTATAATCCTATCGCCCCAAGCAAGGCATTATACTGCCAATGTTTTGCAGAGGGTTACATAGGGGAAAAGTTATGAGAAAGAGTGACAGGTTACAGGTGTGTCAGGAAGTGGGTAAGAGAAGGATGAGGATACTGATGTGAGTCGAGTGGACAGAAAAAGGTGCATGAGAGAGAAGATGCAGGTTAGTGAGATAGGAGATAACGACTGACTTTACATTTAAATTCTTGGAGATTGTAGTAGTCGGAGAAGCAAGTAAACGGAAGGGAATTTCACAGGCGAGAAATGCAAGAAAAAAGCAGATGGAGTAGAATTTGCGTTTGCATTTTATTGGTTACACAGTAAAAGGGTGGGACCTAGTTGCTAATCTTGTGGCTCGAGTGAATTTATATATAGGGGCACGAGTGAGCTAAGTTCATCGAAGCAGAAGCCATGAAATTATTTGTAGAAGAGACACAGGGAAGCCACATTGCACCGGTGAGAATATGACGCTATTTGTGCTGCCAATTCGGAATCTATGAGAGAAATGGTAAGAAGTGAGGATTATAAGGATAAGTTAAATAAATAATGAGAGACCGTTGGTATAAAGTGCAATTTATGAGGATAAGACAATGGACATTTTTTTTATATAAAAAGTTTAAAGAAAATGAGAATAAAAATATTCGCCCTTTAAATATAGTCATTGAGGTTTTTCTCATCATTATGTAATATTCTGAAATAGGCTATGAGATTTATTTTTTCATACTTAAATATTAATGCATGAGTCATGAAATTTGTTGTCTTCGTTATTGAATATTTTGGTATAGACGATATAATTTAGTTTTATCTCTGTTAAATATTGTGACACAAACTTGAAGTGATATATTAGAGAGGTGAGATGTTAGAAAAAATGAAAATGCAAAATGATATAGCGAAGGAAAGTGTTTTAATCATCTCACCCAAAGCAACGTAACAAAAGTATATAAACAAAATAAAAAAAACAGCATTAAGGAATAAAACAATAAAAGGACCTGAGATTATGAAATCGGAAGATAGCAAATGACATCGCATTTTAATTTTTGAATGTCAAAAGCCTGAAGAGATTTTCACAAAGAAAAAGTTCGAGGAATGAACTAGGTAGCCTAGAACTGACAACTACATTTAAACATTTCAGCTGTAAAATGATGAGATCTTGCCACTATACTTGTAATGTCCTTAAATTCATAGAGTCTAAATATCATAGCAGGAAATTTCATCAGAGTAATTACCAAAAAATTACTTCCCGTGCATTGAATATTGCTGCCATATCTGGTCGGGTGCTCCTGCTATCCACCTAGGTGTCTTTAACAAAATCCAACGGAGAATTTGTAATATGATCGATCCCGACTTGGCAGCTTGGATAAAGCCACTTTCTCATCGATGCAATGTGGCTTCCCTGTGTCTCTTCTACGAATACATTCACGGCTTCTGCTCCGGTGAACTTAGCTCACTGGTACCCCCTAGATATGAATTACCTCGACCCACAAGATTAGCAACTAGGTCCCACCCTTTTACTGTGAAACCGATAAATTGTAAACGCAAATTCTACGCCATCAGCTTCTTTTCTCGCACTTCCCGGCTGTCGAATTCTCTTCCGCTTACTTGCTTTCCCGAGAGCTACAATCTTCAAGAATTCAAATGGAAAGTCCATAATCATCTACTTTCTCACTAACCTGCATCCCCTCTCTCATGCTGTTTTCTCCGTCCACCCCACTATCATAAGTATTTTTATCCTTCTTATACCCTCTTCCTAACACCCCCTGTAACCTGTCACTTTTTCTCATAACTTTCCTCCTATGTAACACCTTGCACAACAGTGGCAGTAAAACGCCTTGTTTAGGGGCCACCCGATTATAAAAAACATGCCACAAGGAATAATTCAATTGTAAGACTGTGATTTAAAAATACTTAGCGAAAGAAAAAATAAAATGAAAAATACCAAAAGAAAAGATGAAAAGAGGTATGAAATGTAATGAGAAAAGGTTCATCTGATTATTACTATTCTATCTAATATACTGCATTGACATTCTTGCCGATATCTGTATATTTTAATTTATATATCTATATGTTTAGAACTCATAATTCTTCTTCTAGACTTGCAGGGTGAAGAAAATGTTTGTCATAAAAGCTGGACTGTTAAGAAACCAGTTCATGGAATTTAGGTTTATTGCAAAATAGGATGTAAAAGACTCGTGTGGAATTTGAACTCGGCTCTTCTTTCTCACCCTGAGCAGCTAATTATGAAACGTCACGTCATGAGGGTAAGTATTCGTAAAATAATTGGCCCAAAAGAAAGAGTTATTGGGAATTACCCATACTGATACATGCACTCTTTCAAAGTATATATAAGCAGTGGTTCTGCGGAGTAGAGAGACATCTTTTCCACAGACAACCATAACTATACAATCACAGAGTTGATTTTCTTATGTTGTGTGTGTCTATAATACTGTTATTTTTAAATATATATTTGTTTAACTCTATTTTGTCTGGTGTCTTTATTTCTGGCCCCTAACCAGACCACAACATAAATCTATAAAGCAAAAGAATGATGTCTTAGAAAGGAAATATAGAAACAATGGAATATGATAAAGAAACGAAAACGGAAAGATTGAAAAGGAACAAAGTAGAAATAACAAAAGAAACAGAAATGAATTAAGAAGTAGCCATGAATATATATTTGAAAATGAGAAAAATTAATGAAAGTGAAAATATAAAAGTACAAAAGGGAATAATCACTGGCAAGAATCTAAGAAAAATTGACCTGAAAACCTAGTAAAACGTTTTAGTTTTTTTTTTTTTTTTTTTTGCATGTGAACCTCATTTGGTTATTTAATGCCGACAAGACTTTTACAATAGATTTGTATGAATAGCATATATAGACTCTGTAAGAAATGAGTTTGTTGATCAGATTTCTTTGACGTATTCTTGTACAGTGGTTTATGTTGAGTGTCAGGAGTATTGCTTGTATGTATTTTTTCAAAAATTGTATCGCTGGTAATATTTTATTTTTCTTTCTAAATATATTGCTTGTAATACTTTTTCCGTCAAAAATGTATTGTTGGTAATCCTTTTTTTCCTTTAAAAATATATAAGTGGTAATAATTTACCTTCAAAAATGTATTCCAGGATATTTTACTATAAAAGTCTGCTTTTATACTTTCATAGAGTTTTGACCCCAGTTTGGGGCAAATCACTTTCGCATAGCTGTCACCCCGGGTCAAAGTAGATCTTTGAACAACAACAACAATTTAAAGGTGGTTCCACGCTCTTCATGATCTTCTAAACAAAGGCTATGCTGCCGGATGCAGTTTGTTGTCATACCCAGGGCTACTAGTAAAAAGGAAAATAGAAGAAAAGAAGTGATGGACGGAAGAAAGTGCTGCAGAGCAAACCTACCTTCATTTAATTTTGGAAATAGAATAACATAGTGTAATATATAAAAAAGAATCCTAGTATTGCAATAAAAAATAATACATATAATATATGAATAATAAAATGATTAAAATAAACAAAATAGCGTGGTATTATATATTTATACATTTCAATTTCTAAACATCTTATTTCAATATTTGTTTATACTTAAGTATACAAAAATTTAAAAACATGGAAAGTGTTCTAACAGAAGACGGAAAATGGAATACAGAGATCCGAAGGTGATCTGGCATGGTGAATGATGCATTCCAGAAGCTGAGTAAAGTATTAAGAGACAAGAAACTTTTGCTAGAAACAAAGAAGAGAGTACTGGATTGCTATGTAATGTCAGTTCTTCAATGTTGCAGTGAATTGAAAGCTGGACAATTTCATCAAAGATGAAGGAAAAACTTGAAGCAACTGAAATGTGTTTCTACAGGTGGATGTGGTAGATATCATGGACCGAGCATGTGTGCAATGATGAGATTTTGGAAAGGATAGAAATTAAAATGAAATAAATAGTGAGCATCAAGAAGAGACAACTAAATTCCTTGCGACAGGCAATGACGAAGAAAGGCTTTGAGAACCTGATACTAAGTAGCCAGATAGAGGAGAAAAGAGACTGAGGAAAGCAGCGGATAACATATTTGAACGTCATGAGCAGGGTTTGAGTGGTATAAGAGAAGAAAGCATGCTGAGAGTCACCAGGTATAAAGAGACGTGGAAAGCCGTGATCGCCTAAGTCCTAAAACGACAAGGCACATAGAAGAAGAAGATATAGATCAAAATATGGTGGTTTATACTTAGACCTTTTGTGAAACTTTTACTACGCTTTAGAAAATTACAGGCGGCTTATACTAGAAACCTCCAACAGGATAATGCCCAGTTTTGTCATTCAGATCAAATAATTTTACACCTGAAAAATTGCGCACTAAAAAAATAATTCAATTTAAATAAATGTCATTTATTGAAAATGTTACTTTGTGGATTATTTATCAAAAGTGTTTTCAAGTAAAAAAGAGGTTTGTGTGAAAGTTTTTCATGAAGTAACAAAGTGTAATTAAATAGAACCTAAAACATATGTTTATTGGAAACACAAGGAATGTGATGATCGAAGTGTCATCATATAACTTGCTCTAACTGTAATTTTCCGTTTTATATAGGTAATTCTCTCCCGATTTTCAAACTCTTATTTATAATTTTATGATGTCTGAGGATTTCCAACACGTGCTCCAAAATGAGAAAGGTTGTCTCTCGTCGTATTCATCCATAAACTGTGTTATTATAACATGGTCCATCACGGTCTTGCAGTGCAATAGATATCGGCTGGGTAATGGCAGATTGGTAGAGCCGAGTTCGAATTCCAGTTGAATTTGTTACCTTCACTTTCCAGCAAATAACTAGCTTCCGATTTTCTCTAAAACATCGCCGTTCCTCACATGTTCAGTCCATTGTATTCCCAGTATCCTTCTGTAGAACTACACTTCTGTTGTTTTAATTCTTTCCTTCCTCTTTAAAGAGATTTTCTTGTATTCACTGTCATAGTATTACTTTATAATGAAATATTAATAATTTGCAAGTATAAGTTTACTTGCATGAAAATGTATAGAAAGTGCTTAAATAAATAGATCATAGGTAAAATTACGTTTACATTATTCACCTCACCTGTTTCACACTCCAGCTCGGTTCACACTCCATGCCAGGTTCACACTCCACCCACGTTTATTGAACAGGTTAAGAGGCTCAACCCTTGTTCCCTGTTTAGGATGTGGTTTCCGGCTTTCTCTTTTCCAATCTTTTCACTCGTTTTTCTTTTGTCGTCAATTGGAGTAGATAGACTAAACTATCGCCCGGTTCACACTTCACCCACGTCTATTAAACAGGTGAAGATGCTCATTCCTTGTTCCCTGTTTAGGATGTGGTTTCCGGTTTTCTCTTTTCCAATCTTTTTACTCTTTCTTTTCTTTTCTTTTTTTCAATTGGAGTAGATAGACTAAACTATCGCCCGGTTCACACTTCACCCACGTCTATTGAACAGGTGAAAATACTTATCCTTTGTTCCCTGTTTAGGATGCGGTTTCCGGCTTTCTCTTTTCCAATCTTTTCACTCTTACGTAGACCCTGCGCATCAGTGGCGTTACCACCTTGCTCGGGGTGATATGATTAAAAAAGACATTAAAGCAAATGAGACACCAGGGTTACTAAGTGTGGAAGAATAAGAAAACAGAAACTCTAATAAAGAGAGAGTACAGACGAGGAGTAATCAACAAGAAAGTTGATAGCAATCGACATTGCATTTGAAATTTTAATGATTAAAATTGACTAGAAAACACGGAAACGGAAAGAAAACTAGCGAGAAGAGTAACTGTTATCATATATCTTTACATTTATATCAAGTCAACTCAACAATTAATTTATGTAACCTAATAGATCGTACAGTACTACGCTTAAATTAATAAATTCTAGGTACCATCACGAAAAGCTAATTCGAACAATTTCCATGAAAGTATATATTGAAAAGTCACAGGGATGCAACTTTACGGTGTTAGCTGATTTGCTAAGCGCTGCTTATATGTGACACAAGACCGAAGTACCCAGTGAGGATCGAAATCAAACTTACGGTGGTAGGAACGTAACTAAATCCGAGACGCTAAATCAAGGCCGAGATTATTATTTGCGTTTTATCATGGATCTCAGGATATACCGCAAGTGCACCGGACCATATGCAGCAGCAACATTCTAAGCTTGATGAAAGTTAGACTTATAGCAATATGAAACAGATTCTGGAGAAATCAAATGTCTAGCACGACACAATGACCGAAAATTCTTAGCAGCTGACCGAGATGGAGTCTCGTCAAATTCTTTCCACTTCATGTCATCTGATGACGTTGGTTGCTCTCCTGGAGTTTAGCATCAGCTATGTCAGAACATTTTAAATCCTAAAGGACAAAAGTAGTTGTAAGAACGTTTTACTCATTTTCTTAGTTTTTTCTGTAATCTTTCTTGAGATGTAACAATTCATGTATCGTTTCACAAACACACTTACACACACACACACACACACACACACACACACACACACACACATATATATATATATATATATATATATATATTTGAACAAATTCTTTGTGGTTTAAAAATTTTACAATAGCCAATAATAAGTGTAGTTTAAATAGTATTTTTACTGAAAACTAAAAGCAAAAAATTAAAACTCTAAAAACAAAATTCCTGCTAAATTTTGGGTTGCTTGTGGACCGTTTCTCTATTTTATCAAGGTCCCACTCTTTATATCATTTAAAGGTTCTAGAGTTTTTATAAATCGAATCCCGCAAGCACCTCTCTGTAAACAGAGGGGCTGCTCGCTTGGTTTGAATGCAATAGGACTCTAGTTTTACTTGCATTTTCTCCCTCCATAATCAACTTTTATTTTACATGTCTCCTATTCTCAGAGGAAGACTTGATAAGTTTTTTTAGCAAAAATGCCATTTAATCTAAGCTTATTCCTGACTAATATATATATATATATATATATATATATATAGGCATCCGCAGACTGATCTGTTTAGCTGTATCACAGCTCATCAGTACGGTTAGACTCCGATTGCCTTTAACACAGAATTGCAACCCGACCGAATTGGCGTCAGTCGGCGATTCTACCTCTGAGCTATGGTCGCTCGGTAGAAGAAGCCAAACTTTTTAGCATGTATATTATCATTATACACGCCCAATAGCTGAGAGTGTTCTAATTCATTGCTTTATTGTGTAAAGATGTATTGCTGCCTAAATAAACCATTATATATATATATATATATATATATATATATATATATATGGTGTATTTAGGCAGCAATATATATTTACAAAATTTATATTAAATCACTAGTCAAGGATGAAATATTTTATTTATGGTTTGTCATACTCGTATAGATGCTTTCTTTCCTGTTCATAATGTGTGTAAAAATATTCTACATATCCCAACGTTTCCAGCTATACTCTTAGCCACTATCAATGATATTTTTACATTTATTTTTATCTGTAGATAATTGTTTGTGTGTATCTTTATTTATGGGAATTTCTTTCTTAAAAACAGGCAAGCTGCTGTTGTCGTATTAATACTTTACATTATAGAGTTTTAGCCTTGTTTTTTATTATTAAAGTTTCCATTATTTTAATAACACACACACACACACACATATATATATATATATAGATTGAGAGAGAGAAAGATAGAGAGAGAGAAAGAGAGAGAATGTGAGTGAGAGGGTCGGAGGGAATAAGAAAAATTAACGAAGAATCTGGAAAAGAGGCAGAAAAATCTGCCATCACGAGTACCCATTCACATTTTTCCGGACAACGATAATCTAGCTTAGAAAAGTGAAAACTAAATTAGTTCTGAATTAATATAAAAAAAGGAAGAAGAACAAAAGCAATTTCATAGTACATACAAAACTCTGAAAGAATATAGAATAAAGAAAATATATAAAAAATATTAAGAAATAATCGTATAAAGTTTCTTAAAGGGATAAAAGTTTTAAAGATATAAATGAATGGCAAAAGTAAGAAAAATATAAAAAAATAAAATTATAAAACACGTAAGAGAAATAATAACAGCTAACCGTTGAAAGAAAATCGAAACGTTTAAAAAAAGAAATTGTAGCAGAAAGTAAGAAATATGAAAAGAAAAAACAAAGAATATGTTCACAATTAATTTTAAATTAATATTAGTGCAGAAAATATAAAATCGTATTTTTAGGAGGACATGCATAACGAGGCGTTTAAAGAGAGAAAATAATATGACTGAAATTTTAGAATAAAGAGATAAATAAAAAAAACAAGTGCAAACCTCAAAAAAATCATTCTAAAATGAAAGAAATTTAGCAAGTAAAAAGGCAAAACAAACAAATATATGCAATAATATTACTGCTTAAAATAACACCAAAATCTAGAAAAATAAAATAAATAAATATTGTTTTTTAGCAAAACAAAAACAAATACAAATATATCCAGCCGCTGAAAAAAATATATATCAAAATCAATATAACAGAAATATATTTTTAAAAAGTAGCAAGTAAACATAAAAAAAAATAATTGATTCATTTTTTTTTTCGAGATCAATCATTCATTCATCTTTGGAAGGTGTCAAGATTTTCTTTCTAGTTCATCTCACTTTCAAACTGAAAAACTAATTATTCGAAAGATGCAAATAATTGCGTTCCCCAAGGAGAGAAAGTGTTGACAAGTGGGGAGGAGGTGAACGCAACAGTGCCGTGGCAAATATTTTGCTTTTGGTTATATTTCAAACGAATTAAAACAAATCAAAACGAAATATCAGATAGCTGAAGACTATTTTTAAAGGATTTTCAATATGAATAATTTGTTGTAATGATTTGCTTGAGATTCCAATATGGTCTGAAACCAGAAATATCTGCACAATAAAAAAACAAGCAAAAATAGCATCAAGAAAAATTGTAATGTCTACATATTACGCCACGCTGATACAGTTTAGTCTCTTCTGCACCATTTACATTTCCATATAACTAAAAACATTGCAATAAGTAATTGGAAATATATTAGAATAGAAAACAAGGCAAATATATACAATGTATATAAATGATTACATATATATTTCTTACTTTATTAAAAAAATTCTTTTGAAAAATGCAGAGAATCGTTATTCGAGAAAACCAGACATCAAGAATGTCCACCTTACAACTTTGACGGATTATCATACACAGATGGGTTAGTTTATTAATCCGCTACTGAAGCAATTCAATCGCCGGTTCTGATGGATATCTCCGAAAGACCTTAGAAAGCAATTATACATCTGAATAGATAGCTTCTCTTTATTTTGTATTCGGAATCAATCCCATTCCACTCTCCTAAAGTAGACTCTAATCTTCAGTTTGTCTTCGGATGCATTTCCATAACCGGAATTTGTGGTTTTACTTCAGTGATGATATGAAACTCAGAAAAGGTGATTGTATTCACTTCGTCATCCCATGTGTTTGTATGCTCAGACACGTTAGTTATTCAATTTCAGAAATGTTTCCAACCTCAGATAAAGTATTTCACTTCAGTTTCTCTTCGGGTGCGTTTCCATTCCCATTTTCGTTGTTATCTCTTAAATCGACTTCATACATGTTTCCATCCTCGGATTAACTCTTTCTCTTAAGTTCATCTTCGGATGAGTTTTCATTCTTCATAGTTTTTCGGAAATTTAGCTGAAGTTCAAGATCTGATCTGTTTCCTTTCAAGGATTTTTGATGCACTTAAATTCGACTTCAGCAATGTTTCCCTCCTTGGAGAAGGTATATCTATTCCGCTCGTGTTCAGGTACAAATCCAAGTTTCGATTCGTTGGTTCTCTTTCATTTGATTTTAATGATGTTTCCTTCTGTAGATAAGATTTTTTAATTCCATTCGTTTTCGGCTGTGACTCAATTCCCGAATTTGTTCTTTCTCATCAAATCCGTCGTCAGAGATGATTCCAATATCGAGTCAAGTGATTCTCTTCAGTTCAACTTCCGAAACTTTTCCATTCGCGGATTTGTTACTTCTCTGAAATTCTTCTACATATGTGTTTCCTTCGCATATCAGATTTCATTTTTATTCCTCTTCGGAAGTTTTAAAATCCCACATTCCTGGCTTATGTTGAATCCGCCTGTTGCTTTTCTATTCATCTTCGGAATCGTTTACATATCCGAATGATTTTTTCTCCACTGACGACTTTATAACCAGATTCATTGGTTTGTTGATATTCGTCTTTAAAAATGTTTCCATTGTCTAATCATGTGTTTCTTTCCATTTATCTTCTATAGAGTTTCTATGCTTGTATTAGTTGAAACTGTACTTTGCATGTATTTCCATCCCCTGTTACACTGGTTTTCTCTGATTCAACTTTTGAGGCGTATCCAAACCCGGTCCAGTTGTCGCACTTTCAGGATCGCGACTTTCAATGAGTCCTTTGTATTATAAGTTTTCTCGTTTATATCCCACTCTATGCGAAACCAGACATATTTGTCCAGATGCAATTTTCTCTAATTGATATCATTCATTGTGGTCATCATATCAACCAGCTTTAGACGAATCCTTTGTACTATGAAGTTGCTGATCGATCTCCGTCTCTAAGACACATAATCCATATGTGTCCAGTGGTGAGTTTTCCATAATCTCATCATTTGGACTTCATTCATGGTTTCCATTCTCTGAACAAAGCTGGCTTTAAACCAATAGTATTTATTGTCTTGGTTGGTCTCCCAATCAAAGAAACAGCCGGCATACCGGTAAAATTACATTAGAAAAAATGGCCACCTATATATTTTTAATCGTCAAATAATAAAATAATTACCAGCAATACTTTACTGAGAAAAATTATCAATAATACAGTTTTATAAAATAAACTAGAAAAGCTCACAAGTTGATAAAATTAAATGACATACAACCAAACAATTAAGTACTTGTCTTTACATGGTTAATACAGTGGGATTCTGTTAACCTGGTCAGGTTGGGGATGCTCTCTATCTCATAAAATAAACCTGAAAGGATAATGTTTTCCTTCAATAAGCCTGAAAGGATAACAGGACTACTATTTTATGTGCATACTGCAGCACGCCTTTTAATAATGTAACCGCTGGTATTCTCTTTACATGTTATTTTACTCATTTTTCTAAAATTCCTAAACTATATTTGCTGAAGAATTATTAAATGTCTTTCATAACGTACTCAATTTTGAATAACGCAATAGTTTTCACAAAATCAAACTTTAGTGAATATATGCGTGGATGTTATAACTGTGTATGTGTGCACTTCGTAAAATCAAGATAAGTATAGAAAAAAATGAGAAGTGAGGAAGTTATATTTAGGCCAAGGCAATCTTGTCGTCTAGATACAATACTGGTGCTAAAATCTAACATTGTGAATATAACCTCCTCACTCCTCTTTTTTCTTCTCTTTGTCTTCCTCTTTCTTTGATTCATTTTATCTGGAGAATTTTATCCCATTCATTGTTGTATTAATTAGGTCTGATGAACGGTCTATAATGGAGCCGCGAAATAAAATATTACCAATGGATTTATAAAAATCATCCAACTTATTTTCATTATATATATATATATATATATATATATAATTTCAACAATTGCATAATGTAAGATTAATGGTAGGAAATAAATATTTGATATATAGCGCCCCTCGAATAGATAAATGTTTTTAATATGGTGATTTATATAAAATTCTTGTCTTTTTCATCAGAATTTTCCTTAGGGGTTCTTACACATTATGGGTTAACAATTATGCTTGCTATGACACTTTTGTTTGATAATTAACACTTAATGTAATAGTATCTCCAATATATATATATATATATATATATATATATATATATATATATATATATATATATATATATAGTGAAAAAAAGAAAAAATAGAAGCGGAAGAAAGAAAAAAAAGAGAATCTGGAAATAGACAGTGAAAGACTGAAAGTGATGTGTAATGAAAGGACTTGATTAGATGCGTCGTTATGGGAATTGGCCTTGTTGAAAAATATGCAATTATTTTCTAAAAATTAATTGATTTGCATTATTAGCTATCTGGCTATTCATTAAATCTTGTGTATCTTATGCTGAGTTTTTAACTAATCAGAAATCACAATTAAATACAAATTTCGTAATATAACAGCTTGGTCTGGCATAATAAGCAGCAAAACTTTGTAAGAGAAACTCAAGATAGACATGAATCGGTCTAAAATATACCAATAACACACATCTGACATATAACCACAACATTTATTAGCCAAATAAAACCACCAAAGCGAAGTTTCAGGAGAAGAGAGACTTGTAGAACACGTCACTTGATATAAAAATCCACATATTTACATGGCTTCATCATGGACATCCAGAGACAGAAAAGTAAATTTAAGTTCGACGTTTGGCTTTCTCATGGCCATCGAGTAGAAAGGTCAACGACGACCTGAGATAACCTGGTAGCAGATAACCTGTCAGAGCAGAGCATATCATGAGATGAAATTTAGATGCAAGTCTAGGATAACGTAATAAAAGAACACACTTTTATTTCTTACTTCTAATTTATATAGAGAAAATTACAAATATATGCTTTTATGAATGATAAAATGCATATCAGACAAGGTATTTTGTACATAATTTCACCATTAAGTAAAAAACATGCCCACATTTACAAACTTGGATCATCGTACCCGAATGAAAAGAGTATCAAAAGAACACCTCAATTATTTTAGGTACCCTCTCTACACAGCAATATTTATTGTTTAAAAAAACAGATTGTTAGAATTGTAATAAAACCGAACCATATGAAAAGATAGGATTTTTTATTCTTGAGAATTGGTAAGAAAATAATTAATCACTATTTATTTATTAGACTGTTTAATTACACTATGAACCAGTTAATTGCTACACCTAATACGCGCTTGTGCGATTATGTCTCGAAAGAGACATGACTGACTGGTCAGAATATTTTCTCGCAGTAAATTGCCATTACTTTTTGTAGTAGAATGGTTGCCAATCAAAACTATAGAACCCAATGTGTCCTGTTATTTAACACATAACTAGAAAGAGAAGAGACGAATTAATACTTTTCCTAAGAGTATTTAGGCGTAAGTAAATGCAACAGGAATTAGAAATCAGCTACCTTATTTCTCGTTTCATGCCTATATCACTGCACATTACCTACCCTGTACCTGTTTCGGCATTCACCATATCGGGTTGTGCCGGCGTCCTCCCTCATGGAGAAAGTTTCATTGGTATTTATTTAAGGGAAGTGTAACGAGAACTAAGTCCTTTTCTGTGTAAACTGGTTGACAGCCAATGCTATAGAACCCAATCTGTCCTGATATCTAACTCATAATTGGAAAGAAGATATGGATTAATACCTTTTCCAAGGGTATTAGCGCGCAAGAGACTGCATGAAATTCAACTGGAATTCGAATTCGGCTCCCCGATTTCTCGTTCTTAGCCGATATCATCTGCATCACAGCGCACATCTATCCCGAACACCTTACAGCACCTGCCATTTCCAAGTGATTACCCATATAAGTACAAGCCAGGCTCAACTTTGCTTCACGTCAGTGATCAAAGGAGAACAGGTGTATTCAACGTGATATGACCGTAATTGTATATGTATTATAATATTTATTGTAAAGGTTTGAACAAGATTAGCAAAGCATCGGAAAATTATCAATTTTTTGAACTTTATAAAATGTTAAATAATAAATATTTCCTTATAGCTGTATTGATTTAGTAAATGTTTATAAATTTTTAATGAAAAAATATTTTATATTAATGTCTTTATAATGGTAAATTGTAAACAGTTCATTGCATTAATTTTAATTCATTTTTAGAATGTTGTAAAAATATAATTATTTTTGCAAATAAACAATCTAATAAATACATTTTGGTTAATAATTTTAGTTTTGAATTCTTAGTAACGAAATGCTGTGTAACAATCCAATACAAAACTAAGAAAACTGCTGGAATATACATATCACGATTCAAAGTTTAGTGAAAGTAAATATGTGCGTCTGTAAATGAAATATGAATAATAATGAAGAAGGAACTTGATATACATTCACTTTCTTCATAAATTTAGTACAATTCTAATCACTTTTTAGAACAACAATCATTGTAAAGGTAAGAGAGCAATTACAACAGTAGCGGCGTCAATGAAAAATAAACTTCATTTTCACACTTCAGTTTTATGATGTCACTAACATCCAAATTTGCTTAAGAAATTCTGACTATTTAAGCAGTGAAAGTTCCCTCAGGTAAATGTTGATAAATAAAACAACAGACGTTCTGTGCTGATTGATTTTAATAATCACTTTATTCTAAAATGCTCTTTGATTTTTTCATTGTCATTTGACGACACATTAATGCAGGGTGTGATTGGTAAATTGTCGACATTTTATATTTTAATTTCGTGCATGAGCGTTTTTTGTTTTAGATTTTGTCGACTGCAGTGTGTAGTAGAGCCAAGTTAGCATTGTTTCTGAGAAAAAGAGCACGATGTTGCAGTTCAATCAGGCAGAAATTTGGAAACGACATAAGGCACTACGTAGTATTCGTACCAGCAGCTCCAATAGGAACATTTCAGACTGTTTGGGTGTCTATATGAAGACAGTGCAGAGGATTCTAAATGGGTTGAATGATTCTAATGGTGGTTACTATCGTTCGGATAAATAAAAATCCGGAATGTTTTGGTAAAGGTTTCAACTTCAATATGGTTTATCACATCAAGTGACTTGATGAGGTAATACTGCTCTGGATCAAGTTAATGGATGCTGGAAGATCCTGTGTTAGACAAAAGAGCTCTGTATCATGATACACAAGAAGGAAAGCCCAGAAAATTTCTGTCTGACAATTTTCGCGGCTACATCAACACTTACATCTGGCCAGATAACTCCCAAGACTGCAAACCGGTTAATTACAATAGGTGGGGCGCAGTTAATGTACGGTTTTTCACTTACAGAATATCTCTTCATCTTTACTGGTGACTGATCGGAGTTCTATCGTCGACAATGGAATGTAACTAGTTTAGTTCTCAAGGCATTGGATGTAAAGTGTAAAGATTCATCAATAAATACAATTAGATTTTAATTCACCGTCCTTACTATGAAGATTTGTGACAAGTAGATACTGTCTTTGCAAAACCTACAGTTGAAGCAAATAATAAAACCTTTAATGCTATTTCTGAGGTCGCACTCTTGCAGAGGTATTGTTATGGTGCCCTATCTACATTGGAATGAATTCGTCCTCCTTCATAAATACTAACCTGCGAGACTTCCTAAAGGTGGCAGTCGAGATGCTGTGTAACTTTACGGTTTGGACGGAATTTTTTATCTGCTGACTAATAACACTATTATTTTGTATTTATGTTCTGTTATTGTAATACACTTGCTCAATCTATAAATGTTCTGTTATTCTAATACACTGTTTCAAACTACCTTCTCGTTTTTGTGTCTTTCTTTCTGGCTCTAACAGGCCACAACACGCACTTCCATTAGAGTTTTTCCATGATATATAAGATAACTAAAAACGTCCATGCTGTTTTTCTTACATGTGGGGGAAGTGATCACAAATATGCAAATGAGTGCGTCATGTGCCAGGAAAACTTTTGAAATCACTGTGTTTTTTCGGTATTTTTAACAGTTTTTCCCACTACAAAATACACTGTGGCCTCTCAAATAAGAAGGCAACATAGAAAAAGCTTCACCTTATATAGAGATGGACGAAAGATAACGCTTAACCTTAGACACAAAGGATTAAGATTGTAGTGATCAGGGAAGCAACCTTATGGGCGTCGTTTCCACCAGGCAGTGGTCCATGAGAAGAAGATGCTTAAATAGAACTTACATCTCATCAGGGAGATATAAAGGGTATAACTGTAGCAAAGACGTGCCTAAACCGTGAAAGTACTGATGGAACAAATGAGCGTAGTTCATCTGATTACTCACCCGTGGAAATAGCGATAGAACAGTATGATGCTTGCAACAGCTCGTCTTCAAGAAAGGAGTTGAAAATAATAACCGCAGAATTGAAAATAATAACTGCCTACCATGACGCAGAGTCACTTTTGGACTATATCGAGAGTGGAAAATGAAGACAACTTCCGCCTATATATACATGTACTTACATTACTCCATTTTCAAACTGGTATGCCTTTTGTGAAGGTAGAAAATGTCAGGAGGATTGAGGTATTTACTAAAATAATATCTGGAAGCAAGTATTTTTTCTAGATTATTTAGCATATACATCGCTCCACTTGAAATCTGGTCTGGGTTTTTGGTCAATGCACGTGATCTACCTGTGGGAATATCTCTTCATCGCAACTAATGACTGATCGGGGTCACATTGGTGATTAAGGAATATAACTATTTTGACTTTCCAGGCAATGAAGTTAACCATTGGAGAGCCAAGATTGCCAGTGGTTGAAAAACGTGTTACATGAATTAAATATTAGTTATGATATATTCTATATATAATAACAAATTATAAACAGTGTTCTTTTTCAGTAAATTTTATTATTTCTTATTCATTTTCTAATGTGAGTTGCTATCTTTTCTTCCCTTTTTATCTTAACTCCCTAAAAGATTAACTTTCACTCATCCTCTGTTATTTCTTTCTCCAGTTTCTTTTAACGTTTTTTCTTATTGTCAAATGATATCCTCCCTATAATCACTTCCTTTTATTCTCTACTTGTATATATTCGCATGCCTGTTATCAGCTCTATTCTTTTCGTGATGTCCACTGTTTCTACTTCTCTTGCATGATTGAGGAGCATGAAATAAATCTCCGGCAATGCAGACAATTCAACTAGACGGACACCACGAATGCGAAGAAGCGGTGCATAGAATAGCGACTTGCAATTGAAGGCGACCGTCGGTGAATTGGTTGGCATCTCGGTGGAAACGCTGTATCAAAGTCGTTAAAAGAATTTCGATTTGTTCGTGTCACTGATCCAACGACTTCCAAGAGACTGCATTGTATTTCGACTTGACATTAATCTGAAAAATATGAGCTATTTTCTGGGGGAGATGCTTCGTCTCAAGAGATGCACAAATCTAAGTGCACGTACTAATACACAGACCCACACTCAGATATTATGTGTGTGTGTGTGTGTGTGTGTGTGTGTGTGTGTGTGTGTGTGTGTGTGTGTGTGTGTGTGCGTGTGTAGCGAGAGACAGAGAGAGATAGAGGTTTGTCTGTCGCCCGGTTCATACTTCTTTCGTGTTTTGGATATCATTTGACAATAAGAAAATTTTTTTAAAAAACTGGAGAAAGAAAGAACAGAGGATGAATGAAAGTTAATCTTTTAGGTAGGTTTATCAATTCCTTCAGTTTTAACACTGGGTATTCAACTTCTTATTTTTTCATTAACTTTTGCACCAGTTATCACATTTAGTAGCCTTATGACATGACGAAATGATTAATATATATATATATATATATATATATATATATATCAGACAAATAAATAAGAATAATACAAATCGGTTCTACCTACCATTTAACTTAGAATAAAAACTAAAATAGAACAAATATATTTTTAAAACAATTCGATAAACACTTTCCAAGAAGCTCAGAATTAAAGAAAATTTTCAATAGGAATACAATCAAATTCAGTTATAGCTGTACTGGTAATTTAGAAAATAAAATGGAGAAAAAAGGCTGGAAACCAAAATAGCAACGTACAAATCAACGTCATTAATAAGGCATGTAACTGTAGGTAAAAAATAAATGTCCACTTCAAGGACATTGTAATACAAAAGGGATATTTACAAAGCAAAAGTACATGACTTAAATGGTAAAAAAAAAGAAATGTGTAATCTATCAAGGACACGTTTAAGGCTAGATAGAATAACCATAATTCTACATTTAAATTAGAAAACTTAGAAATTGTACAAAATTAGCTAGGCACGTGTGGAAATTGAAATGAAAATATGGAAAAGTACCCGATATAACGTGGACTATAATAAAAACAATTAAATCCTACATTGGAAAATATATAATCCATGCCAAGAAGAGAATCATTATATTATGTTATTTCCCCCAAAACAATGATTGGTTAAATGAGAGAACAGAAATTTTGGCCAAATATAACCATACCAACAAAAAACTGTTAGGATCGTACAATCATAGATGAAAGTGTTTCAGAATCTTTAAATAAATTTTCCTAATTTTGAAAATTGCGCGTTCATAAAAATCCCTGTTACG
Source organism: Ascarosepion bandense (assembly GCA_037127315.1). Lineage (NCBI taxonomy): Eukaryota > Metazoa > Mollusca > Cephalopoda > Sepiida > Sepiidae > Ascarosepion > Ascarosepion bandense. The sequence goes on along the minus strand of JBBBDQ010000860.1, from coordinate 1,453,558 downwards.
TGAGAGTTGAAAAAACGGTAAAATCAGTTATTATAAATCACCTGGAACCACCAAAAGATAGAAACTTATATTGCAAAATAACTCGTTTACAAATTATATATATATATATATATATATATATATATATATATATATATGCAGCTCATCTTCATTCAAACATGTTCCATTGAATAATATAATTATGTTTATATATATATATATATATATATATATATATATATAATCGTTTCACCCTGAGCAATGCATTTCACTGCCACTATTGCACAGGGGGTTACATAGAGTGGTGAGAAAGGATGGTTAGATATAGGAAAAGTCAGAAGGAGGGTGATAGACGGGTAAGGATACCGAGAGTGAGGGTTGGGTAGATGTTGAATGTTGGGAGAAAAGATGCATGTTAGTTTGTTAGAAGGTGTCTATTGACCTTACATTTAAACTCCTGGAGATTGTAGCTGTCGGAAAAGCAGACTTGTGGAAGGGAATTCCACAGGCGTGAAGCGCGAGAAAAGAAGCTGTTGGAGTAGAAATTACGGTTACATCTTATGTTTTACTGTAAAAGGGTGGGACATAGTTGCTAATCTAGTATCTCGTGTAAATTCGTACCTAGGCGGTACCAATGATCTAAGTTCATCGGAGCAGAAGCCATGAAAGTATTTGTAGAAGAGGCACAGAGAAGCCACATCACGCCGGTAAGAGAGTGGTTGCAGCCGATCTGCCAAGTCAATACTCTATCACGTTACAGATTCTCCGTTGTATTTTGTCAAGATGCCCAAGGAGAGTAGCAGGGGCACCTTACAAGATGTGGCAGCAGTATTCAATACACGGGCTGATGGTAGATTTATATATGTGCAGGATAGATTCAGGCGGGAATCAGAGATCCGACTTTCATAGCGGCTGATTTGGCAATGGATTCGATATAGTCATTCCATTTGAGGTCCGCCGAGAGTGTAAGGCCAAGGAGGCGCCGTGTTTTCCTCTCTGGGAGGCAAGCCTGTTCCATGCTAATGGAAGGTAGATGCGATTGTCTGTGGTGGTTAGTTGATAGCAGCTTCATTTTAGAAGCATTGAAATTTGTGAGCCATTTCCTACCCCAGGACACTACGGATTGGAGGTCCTTTTCAAGCTCGGCAGCGAGGTTCGCTATGTCACCCACACCAGGTTTTTGATCGAGGCGAGAGTAGACTGTGGTGTCATCGGCGTACAAGCCTACTTGGGATCTAATCGCATCGGGGAGATCATTAATGTAGATCAGAAAGAGCGTGGGACCTAGGATAGAACCTTGAGGTTTTTAGCATATCAGCAGTAGACCTGGTGAAGCGAAAACTGTACTGTTTGTACGAGAGAAGCCTGTGGGCCGTGAGATGCTGAATCACCTCGGCGTTGATGGCTTCGAAGATCGGAAGGAGACTGATAGGGCGGTAATTGGCGGGGTCTGAGGGTTCGCCAGAATTCTTAAATATAGGAACTTCAGAGGAGGACTTCCAACGAGCAGGAAAACAGAAAGCAGATAGGCAGAGGTTATAGAGTTTAGAGAGGACAGAGGAGAGTTCTGGGGCACATTTCTTCAGGACTATGATTGGGATTCCGTCCCCGCCGCTCGCTTTGTGAGGGTCAAGTTTTGAGATTATCTTAGAGACCAGCGAGGGTGTCATGTGGACGTTATTTAGTTGATCCTTAGTTCTAGGTGTGAAGTTGGGTGTAAGTAATCCTAACGGGTCCATTGTCGAATTGGTGGAGAATCTACGAGCAAAGCATTCAGCCTTGTCCGCTTGGGAGGTGAGAACTTCAAATTCATTGAATAGTGGGTGTATTGAAGTCTTGCACTTGTTGAGCACGCTTTTGCAGAGTCGCCAGTAATCTTTGGCGCCGAACTTTGATGATGCTATGCGTTGCTTCATTCTGGCAGCAAACGCCCTCTTAGCTTCGTTCAGTACTTTTTGCACATTACGAGCTGAGATGAAAAGGCTCCTGTTTTGGTTCGACGAATAGCTTCCATAGCGCCGGAAGAAATGTTTTCGGTGGGCAATGGTGGCCGAGCAAGCGGGTGAGAACCAGGGGGACGAATTTGATTTTAACTGGTATTTCTTGGCCGGGATGAAAGCATCGATGCCAGCTTTAACCCAAGAGGAGACCTCGGACGCACGATCTTCGACAGGAAGACCGAAGACGTTCTTCCAGGGGACGTCACAGAGGAAGTCTCGGAATGAATCCCAGTCTGCTCTCTGGTAGCAGTATGATATTCTACTGGTCTGGGTTTCTTGGGTAGAGTAAGAGTGGATTGAGATGTTGACGGAAACTACGGCGTGGTCAGAGTTTCCGAGAGAGCAGAGCTGCCTGGTAGTGCAAGAGTCTGGGATGGAAGTGAAGCAGAGGTCTAGCAATGAGTCCCTTCCGTTAGGGTTATTAGAGAAACGCGTGGGGAAGTCCACCACTTGCGTTAGAGCTTGGGTTATTGAAAAATACATGGTGCGGATCCCAGCAAGGTCGGTGAGAGAGTTTACAAGCCAATTGGTGTAGTAGGCGTTAAAATCGCCAAACGCACACACACACACACACATATACTGTCTAATTTAGAAAAATATTTTTCTAGTTTTTTAATTAATAATGCTAAGTTAAATAATCAAGTAATGTGCCATAGTTCTTGTTAAACCATGTACTTTCGATCTCCTTCGAAATTACCCCCCGGGGTGAATTGCGAAGACAGACCTAAGGCAAATGTGATTGTTGTGATGATTTTTATAGACACACATGAACGCTTTCTTTTATAATTATTTTACGATTAACCGTTGTATCGGTGATTTTATTAAACAACTATCAATAATATAAGGAAGATAGCCTGAAATGGCAAAAATGCATCACGACATTAATATTAATCAAATGCATTCTAAAACCTTGCTACAACATTTGTAATAGTGTTATATTTTGTTTGACTGCATTTTATATTAAGAGTCTCAATTATTTTAGTTTTTGTTTATCATTTTTATGGTGTAATATACTGGTATTTTCAACGAGTATTTTCACGTCTTTTAAACGTATACAGGAATGTCTCTTTAAATGTAGAACTTGTTTTCGACAAATGGAGTTTAGGACGTCTTGATAATGTTGTTGTTGTCAAGTCAACATTAGTACTTTGATTTTTCTCAGAGAGACACTCTCTCAAATATCATTCAAACTGATATATATTGTTGGTCATTTCCAAAACAATAGTTAACGGTAAAGAGTCTACACAATATTAACACAGAACTAAAACTAAAAATAGTAAAACTAAAAAGAGTAACAAATAAAAATTGTAAAAAATGAAAAATGTAGACTATTTCCAAATTAGCAATAATAAATGAAGATTCACAAGAAAAATATTATGCAAAAATAAAAATCAGATTCAAAATAAAATAAATAATTGCAAAATGATCATGACGATAAAATCATTATTAAGACTTTTTAAATACAAGAAAAAAAAAGAAAATTCAGAAAGAAATACAGACAAAAACAAAGGGGCAGATATATTAAAAATAAAAATTAAATATAGTCACAATTTAGCTATAATACAAATAAAGAACAAACAATTAAGATAAATAAAGCCAATATATATATATATATATATATATATATATATATATAGAGAGAGAGAGAGAGAGAGAGAGAGAGAGCTTTTCGTCAGTTTATCTACTAACGTTATTCCCAGACACATGAGATTCTCAAAATGGAGAGAAACGTCCTTTATATCCTTACAATTCTAATCTTGTTATATATATATATATATATATATATATATATATATAATTAATCTCCATTCTATCCTCTCCAAGGCTAACCGCTCAAGGTTGTTATGTAGTATATTGTCAGCTGACAAGTTGCTCTTCACATAGTATTTCTATCTTAACCAGGGTCGTCCAAAACTCCTGTAGCCCTAATCTAACTGGCTGTACATTAGGATCTTAGGTAACCTAGCCACAGACATTCTCAAGACATGACCAATCCATCGTATGAGAAAAGTCGATTTCATCTAATACCCCACCTATTAAACAGGTCTATGTTAGATGTCCTATTTTGAAGGTTAACTCCACTGATTGCACACAAACAATTTTTAATGGAAAATATCAAGTTGGCTTATATTTTACCTGTATGGAGTCCACGACTCTGAGCCGTACAAAAGGATAGCACGGACAACAGCTATATAAACTCTAATTTTTGTATATAGTCTCATTCCACAAGAGATTTCGTAGTTTGCCGAAAGCACTGGTAGCGTTAAGCAATCCGATGCAAGATTTCATCAGCTAACATTCCACAGTAGTTGATTTTGCTACCAAGATAAGTGAAAGGCTTTGTAGAACAAGTTTGGTGCACTGTTTCACTTTTCTTTATGCTAATTGTAAGACCAGAAGCTTTACAGGCAGGAAAGAAACGATTCATTAGAAGTTGGGCCTCCTCAAACGATGTCACAAGCGCAGCAGCACCGGCAAAGAGAAAATCACGAATAATTTGCGTACGAAGGTGGGTCTTTGCTTTGAAAGGCTGATGCTTAACGAGACCATCAGTTGTTGGAAACTGAAACTTGACGCCGCTCTCTGTCTATTATTGAATATTTCAGCACCGCCGCACTGGAATGAAAAGAGCGAAAATAACAGGGGCCATGTCACATCCTTGATTTGTGACATTTGTGACATCAAAGGATTCAGGCATCATACCATCAGACACGATATTACCTTTCATTCATGAAAGGAGATGATGACTATTAGCATGTTTTCTTGGGTGTCGTGTTTCTTCAAAGTTTGCCAAATTTGCTTCTCGATTTAAAGTATCAAAGGCCTTCGCCACAAACACCATGTACAACTCCTTGATTTTTCTCGCGAACCTTCTCTGCATCTTGACGAATAGAAGATATCATGTCAATGATGCCACGATTCGATCGAAAACCACATTGCAATTCAGGATACATATCGACAACAAGGTGTATAATGACTCTGTTTAGAATCGGTTTAGCTCAGATTTTACCTGCAATTGAAAGTAGTGATACCCCCCTCGATGATTATCACAGACACACGTGGAACCCTTGTTTTTTTAGAGGTGTTTTATAGAGGCGTCTTTATAATCCTGTGAGACACAGCCTGCCTTTCATGTCTCCATATGTAAATTTTCTACCATATTTTGGCCACCATGCTTATTCACTTCGGGTGGAATAAGATCTTTATGAGTAGGTAATTTTCCATATGAGATTTGCTTGATGAAGTCACTTACCTCTTTATATGTAGGTTCAAAAGACAACTCCATATTTCATATCAATTGATGTGATGGCTTCGTCATCAATAACTGAAGTGGGGTTTAACACAGTTTCTAAATACTCTTTCCAGCTATCTAAAATGTCTGACTTATTTGTCAAGAAGTTTCACCATCGAAGACTGATGCTACATCTCTCTCAACGGAGCTCAATTCGATCTCATTTAACCACACACGGAGACCTACTAAATCCTATCCTGAACATACATGTTGACAACAAAAATATCATGCCATCATCTACATATAAAACATGACTAAAAACAATGGGGTTCTTATTAATAATAACGAAAAGCCAAACACTCAGTAAAATCACCTACGTACTTGTTAACAATATGCTTACCGTGTGCGGTACATAACATGTCGCACTACACACTATACTTAAGACAATTTACATTCTGTTACACTTAAAATAACACTCATATACAAACAATGGCTAAAAGTTTGGCTGAAAGTGCTCGGATAAAGAAAACCTTTGGATATTTTTTATATAATTTATGTCCTCAAAAGAAAGAAATCAAAAGTTCGAATAAGAATTTACATAAAAAAATTTTACCGTCACACCTTGTCTGCTGTTTTTAATCTGCATTAAAAGAGAGATATATACAAATTTAACTACATAACATGTACACACACACACACACACACACACACACACACACACACACACACACACACACACACACACACACACACATATATATTTATATATTTGTGTATATATATATATATATATATATGATTCTACATGTATATTATTTTGCGTTTATATCTATATTTATCAGAAAATGTACACATTTTGCTGTATGCGTAAGTAGTCAGAATAGATATTTAGTTGCCAAAACATCATAATCAATGTGGCACAGAACCATGAAAATCTCCATGTGTGTTTTTATAAGCTTTTCAATAACACGTTTGCATATGCGCCAATGTTGACTTCCGTTTCCGGGTGTGAATTTTTCTCGTTTATTTTTTTTTTTTGTTGTTGTTCTTGTTGTTTTTTACTGCCTTCGCAAACGATCACCTCAATCTGATTGATTTTATATGTGTACGTATTAATCTGGTCAAATTCGATTAACCTCGATTATTACTGATCGATATATCGTAAGGAGGCAGCTGCCAACTGACGAAAGAAAACCGCTGCTTGCGTTTCTTCACCCCACAAAAAATAATAATAAAGAAAAAAGAATTACAAAGATGAAAAATGAGAAGCTGTCTGAGGCAAAGAGAAATCCATAAATATTTCTTTCGATCTCATATGTGTAAATTAGCTGTTATCTGTATGATATGAAATAAAATAAACCAAAAGCCAAAACAAAAATGTCAACAGGCGTAGAAAAAAGGGAGACGTAAGCTGTGCATATAGAGACTTAATAAAATTCACTTGAGCAAAGATTAATTCTCTGACTCTCACTATTTACTATCTCACTCACTTTTTCACTCTTTGCCCTCACTCTCACACTCATTCCCTCTCTTTTCTCTCTACCACATCTGTCCCTCACTTTAGTCACATTCACTCACCTCTCACACTCAATCACACGCCCTCTATTTCTCTCTCAACTTTACTCACTCTCTCTCCTCTCTAACACCTCTGTCACTCTCTGTTATCTCTCTCACTCACCTCTCTTACTGTCTCCTCTCTATTCCACTCCTCTACTTCTCTCTCATACTTACTCCCTTTCTTTTCTCTCTAACATTCCTGTCCATCTCTTTTATCTCTTATTCATCTCTCTTTTAACTGTGTGTTCTATATCACAGTCCCTCTACCTCTCTCATGCTCTTACTCCTTCTCTTTTCTCTCAAACACCGCTGTCCCTCTCTTTTATCTCTCTCCCTCACTTCTCACACAGTGTCAGGCTCTACCACACTTCCTCTACTTCTCTCATACTCCTATTCCTTCTCTTTTCTCTTTAACACCCCTACCACTTTCTCTCTCACTTACCTCCCCCACTGCGTGCTCTCTACCGCATTCCCTTGATCCCTCTCACACACTTACTCTTTTCTTTCTAACACCTCTGTCTCACTCTTTTATCTCTTTCACTCCACTCTCCCACTGTTTCAACTCTATAACCTTCCTTCTAACTCTTTCTTTACTCTCAGTCACTTTTTACTCTCTTACACTCTTTCTCCCTCTCTTTCTCTTTTAAGGCCGGTTTTAAACACGCACATCATTCCACGCGAATGGCAACTGAGCGAACCTGTTTCAACTCTATCACATTCCTTCTAACTCTTTCTTTACTTTCAGTCACTTTTTATTCTCTCTTACACACTCTCTCTCTCTCTCTCCCTCTCTTTCTCTTTTAAGGCCGATTTTAAACACACACATCATTCCACGAGAATGGCAACTGCGCGAACCTCTTTGTAAAAGCTGCGGGGATGTTACAGCAATATTTGGTATTCCGCTTTGTAACACGTAAATGTTAGAGGCGTGACCACTCAAAAGTTGTATTTGCCTTTATACGCCCGCGCCTACACATGAAACGATCAGAAAGCACTTAGTCAATGGACGACAGAACGATGTCAATAAAATTACGTTTTGCTTAATTTGTCCTTCTACTCCAGAATAGATTTTGCCAATTTCCAAGATCCCTTGTGCAGTTGAGGACTTTCAAGGTTCCTTTCATCAATAATGCGCACGTAATCAGCCCAGTGAAGTTCCGATTGCATATCTCTAGGCCTCCGATTTCGCACTTTGAAAACATTAATATAAGATATTAAATTTTCCAGATTATAGCCATCGTTTCTACAGATAAAACACTTAGGGTTGAAGCCCGCTGAAAACGCCGGAACAGGTTCAATCAACTGACTTGGCGGGGGGTACATGGTAACAACGGTTATTTTAACAAATCTCACACAATCCAGAAAAACGTTTCGACTTTAAATAAACCTTCATGGAGAAGTGGATTATATTTATTAAATTGACCTTGTGCCAAACAAAAACGAAGTTCTCATAATTTACATCATATCAGAAGGTTCAGAAGATTAAAACTGCTTCTTTTTTATAAAAATGAAAATCTATACATCGCACATTTGTATATATGAAATTATTAAACTGTGAGGATTTTCCAAGAGCTTATAGAAATAAAAGTTCGTTGGCTTTAGCGAAATATGAATTATGCAGAAAAGATATGTCTATGTTAGGCTGTGTGTATAAACAAAGTATTAGTAAAGTCTTTGTTCGTCTCTTTCTCTTGTTGACGGATGATAGAGGAAAAGGGAGAGGGAGAGATAAAGAAAACAGCACGCGAGAAAGGAAGGGAGAGCAACTGTGTATCGCTGGGGTAGTTGTGTCAAGACCTTCTATAAAGAAGGTCATGGTTGTGTCCGATCAGCGATTTCAAAAATATCTTGTTACATTGTGGGCGTGCTGACTGTTCTCATCACCCTTGTCTCTCTCAGAATGACCAACAGAAAAGCATGAATAAGTAGCTAACTCAATCACATGATTGGCAGCGGAGGAAACCTTATTTTTGAATAGCAAGATATATGACAGGCGTCATTTAAAGTTCAATTTGTTATTTTCTGTGAGCTTGTAAATCGTTCTCTTTCATTGGTTAAAAAAAATTTCAAAATGACTCGCCAAATTTGCCTTGATTTTATCTTCAGCGACGGAGCCAATCGTTTTTTCCGTTGGTCATAATATAGATTTCACACTAGCTCGCGAATTTGCAAGCAGTAAAGAAAAGAGTAATTTTTTTTATTTCGTATTCACCACACCTTACAAATTCACGAAATTTACTACGGTAAATATATATATATATATATATATATATATATATCATCCCACGTTGTAAGCAATACTTGAGATCTCATACAACCGTCCTGCATGAAAATCTGAGTTTTGCTTAAAACGTGGGTTTAATATGTATATTAATTAATATAGATTATACGTTTTGTTATATTGCATTGATCACTGTTGTAGTTAACACCTGATGTATATTTACATATTGTTGCGTACATGGGCGTACACACATATATACTTATTTACATTCATATATATATATATATATATATACAATATCGGCCATAATTATTAAGCCACCCAAGTTTCTTAAAAAATTATGTATTTCATACTATTTTTAGTATTTATTGCCAAGTGGACAATTCTAAATGAAAATAGAATGACTCTTTTGTTATTATTACTTTACAAAAATTTACATTACAGCCAGGTAGCTTTTACTTCGGCCAACCAATAAGAAGAAGAGACTAGTATAGGGAAGAGAGCACAAAAAACTGAACACCGGAACAGTTCATTAGATGCACATGTCATTGTGCAGTATTAACAAAAGAACAGTTCTATTTTCATTTAGAATTATCCATTTCGCAATAAATACTAAAAATAGTATGAAATTTTTTTTTTAAACCTGGGGTGTGCTAATAATTATGGCTGATAATGTATATTTACATATTGATGTGTACCTGGTCGTACATGCATATATACTTATTTACATTCATATATATATATATAGAGAGAGAGAGAGAGAGAGAAAGAGAGAGAGAGAGAGAAAGAGCGAGAGAAGGATGGATGTAGGAAGAGAGAGAAATAGACAGATAAATAGAATTAGAAGTAATGTGGAAAAGTTTGTCAATAAGGATATATATATATATATATATATATATATATATATATATATATATATACCAGATTGAACAAATTGAAAACAATATGTTTGCTTATTTTTAATAAGATCCGTTCATAATCATGGATAATCTTTCGCGTACTATAATCAAAAGATGTCAGAAATGAGTTGTAATATTGACAGATGTTATGTTTATTCATTTCTTAATGTATCCAAGTACTTTCAAATTCTTTCAGAGGTCTTTTTGAGGAGTTTGAGTTATGGTAACAAGTGACCTCGGAAAGAGGTTGAAAGTACTTGAATACCTTAAGAAATGAATGAAAATGACAATTGTCAAGGTTTCCCTTCATTTCTGACATCTTTTAATTGTAATACACGAAAGATTATCCGTACGTATAAACGGATTTTATTAAAAGAAAGCAACCATATAGTTTGCAATCTATTTAACCTGACATGTTTAAAAGAATATTTGCTGCACACACACACACACACACACACACACACACATATGTATATATATATATATATATATATATATATATATATATATATATATATATCATGCCGACTGAAATGACCCTGAAAAGTACGAACATTCGAAGTCAGCCTAAGTGAAATAATATGTGCTCTATTCCTGTCTTGATTTCAAACACTTTTAGACAAAATTATCTGCTTGCCTTAAATCGCTCTTTACAAGTGAACTATTGAAAATAGTTGAAAGTATATGTACATAATTTTATGGGAATCGGAATAAATGGTACTATCATACAATGCGCATCCATCACACAATGGCAATTTAAAAATCACTGTCAAAAGAAAAATATAACAAAAACAACAAACCCTTTTAAATATCTAAAAGATATGTTTGTAAACGCTTGAGTAATTAGACATTACGATCAATTTCCCATAAAAAAACTGACATTAGCTTATACTTGTAAAACACATTTTCCATGCCCGTCTTGTTCAATGAAACATGATTGAAAGTGTATATATATATATATATATATATATATATATATACCATTTCGTTAATCTTCGGAAATTTCTGTAATATATATATTGATGTAATGAATATGAATACATCTTGGTTCTCCCTAACAGTAAAATGGTATCAGCCATCAATACATATTAAGGCGTGGACGTCTAAGGCTACGCCTGTTGACTGCGCGGCCCGGCCAGGTTGAGGTAATGACCAGCTACGACTTAGTTTTGACCAGTTTTGATAAGCAATGATCAGCTTTGACAAACAATGACCAGTTAAGACCAGGTTTGTCTCCAGTTACTGCGTAAGCGGGGGCTTAGTAATATTTGACCAGTGACCTGAGCGAAAACGCTCAGGGTCCCCACGTTAAAACTGACCTTGTGTCACATCCCGCTCCAGTGGGGGAACCGCGTAAATACCACTACGCAACATTGACCACGCCTATTGCATACGCCCACGCCTAAGCATACTTTATAAGACTACGACGAGTACCGGTCCATTACGGCTATTTGCTAGATTGTCCTACCCGGTTACATTTGCCCAAACAACTTAGCTACTTCGAGTAATATATATATATATATATATATATATATATATATATATATATATATAATTCTGGGCATATATTGTGTAAATATTGTCTAAATATTCTGCACATCCGTCTATTCTTTTAGCCATTATCTAGGTTTATATTTATTTCTTAAATATGTTTAACTGAATATATAAATGCTTTTAATGTATATATCTCGAGTTATAGGAATATTTTATTTTCTATACAGGGTCAACGCATTGTGGTCATTTTTGTAGTTGATGTTATTACCAATTAACCTGTTCTTTCTATATAATGCTATTTTTTGAGTATTTTATCGACGTAGATGAGGCTATTTTCTATAAGCATGTTGTGAATGATGTTTAGTGGTTTCCCATATTTGCTTGAATAGATCCTAATTGAGCTATGGCCAGAGCGATATAACGTGAATATTCTCGATAGGCATTTTATGATATGACTATTATAATTACACAGATAAAAAAAATTAAATGATATCGAAACACTGAACATCTGTATTTTAGCTAATTTCATGGCTCTAAATCTGAAAATGACCTTACATTTTCTTGGTTAGCTTTTATTTTACAGAAATACTTCTACTTTAGAAGACAAAGCGCTATATTTAATTTGTTTTCTGTATATATGCCATAGATCGATGGCAATATTTATCAGAGGAAAATCAGAAAAACCTAAAATTCGTACATAAACCGACAAATATTTGTTTGCTTATTGAGAAATACTATTTGTCAATATCAATCAAACCTTTTTAAAATAACACGACTGTACATACTGAGGCCGACAATAATTTTTATCAGTGCATTTAATCAACTAAAAGTATAAAAAAAATCTTAAAATAATCTCTTTCTTGATTGGCTGTCATGTTGAATGTTAACTAAATCTCTTTTTATAATCTAGCAGTAGTCTGCCATCATTCGTTTATCACACCGTCTCTACTGGCGCTCTTCAATTGTTTTGATATCCTAATCAAATCGTTCTCCTTGCTCATCACTCACATCGCCGCTCTTATTCAGAAATGTATCTAGATGGCTATGTAAAACATGAACCTTAAGTGCATAATTGATAAAATGCACTACTGATAAAGTTTATAAGTTAATTTGACATTTGGCGATAAATTGAAAATATTTGGTACAACGATTTTAATTTTTTTAAACTCAGTAACACTTTTTTAATATAGTATATTTCAGGTGGCAGGCATAACCAGCTCAGCCGACCTGAAAATTAATGTGTTTCTACAACCTTTATTAAGTAAATGTTGCGATCAGCGAAGATCGAAAATTGATCTTTTCTTTTCTATAAAATTAAGTACAGCAACTATGAAAATATAAGATCATTTTCGAAATCAGCACCATCAAACTATCAAAAAATGCAAGAAAAATATTGGCACAAGTGCCAAAGAAGAAAATCCTGGCATAGAACTTACGTTTGTCTTTAACCATTACGATCGTAAAATGGTGAGACTCGCCCACGAATAAGGAAGAAATATCCACAGAACAATTATCATTAAAAGATTTATTATAAAGAAGCATACATTAATGCTAAGGAAAATAATTGAAGTTGAGACGTCAGATCAACACCGATAAAATTCTGTGGATTTTATCAAGAATTTCTTACTTCATATTTGAAGCACCAGATTTGATTTGACAATAACATTCTCTGCACCAAAATATATAATAGACATCTAAATGCGTTAGATTGTTGAAAGAGAATTTGTCTACACGACAACACAATCAACGATATTTCCTAATAGCATTGGAAATTTTTTTTAATCATTTCACCCCAAGCAAGGCATTCCACTGCCACTATTGCCCTTGGGGCTACATATGAGAAGGTAAATAGAAAGAGTGGTTAGATATAGGAAACGTCAGAAGTGTGGTGATAGACGAGTTAGGAGTTACGTAGGGAGAATGTTGGAGGGAATGGGTGGGAGTTAGTCTGTTAGGAGGTGTCTATTGACCTTACATTTAAACTCCTGGAGATTGTAGCCGTCGGGGAAGCAAGCATGCGGAAGGGAATTCCACAGGCGGGAAGTGCGAGAAAAGAAGCTGTTGTAGAAATTGCGGTTACATTTCATCGATTTCATTGAAAAGGGGTGGGACCTAGTTGCCAATCTAGTATCTCTTGCAAATTCATACCTATGGGGCACCAGTAATTTAAGCTCATCCGAGCCGTGAAAGTACTTATAGAAGAGGCACAGAGAAGCCACGTCGCGCCTGTGAGAGAGTGACTGCAGGCGGTCAGTTTAGTCGGTATCGATCACATTACAGATTCTCCGTTGTACTTTGTCAAGAAGCCCGAGGAGAATAGCACGGGCACCCGACCAGATGTGGCAGTAGTATTCAATACACGGGGGGACGGTAGATTTATATTTGTGCAGGATAGATTCAGGCGGAAAGAATTTCCGGGCCCTGCACAGAGAGCCGACTTTCATAGCAGCGGATTTAGCAATGGATTCGACGTAGTCATTCAACTTGAGGTACGCTGAGAGTGTCAGGCCAAGCAGGCGTAGTGATTTACTCTCATTATCATTAAAAGATTTATTAGAAAGAAACATACATTAATGCCAAGTAAAATAATTGAAGATGAGACGTCAGATCAGCACCGATAGAATGTCGATTATTCTGTGGATTTTATCAAGAATTTCTTACTTCATATTTGAAGCACCAGATTCGATTTGGCAATAAAATTCTTTGCAACAAAATATATAATAGACATGTAAATGCGTTTGAAAGAGAATTTGTCTACACGACAAATTGTTGAAAGAGAATTTGTCTACACGACAACACAATCAACGATATTTCCTAGTAGCATTGAAATTGCTACTGAAAAGTGTTTTTATAGCAGAAGGTAACCGCTGTATGATTTATGAAAAGAGAGAGAGAGACAGCGCGTGTCATAGACAGTTGCTTCGAAGTGATGCCAGTTGCAGACAGAAAACAGGAACTTTTAGATTAAAATACGATTAGGCATCAAACATCATCTATATTCGCGTATCGGATCGCACAGACATTAAATCCCCTGGAGAATTTTACTCGGTATCGCTACATACAGTAGCAATAGTAAAACAACTGATGAATCATCTTACACGCTTCTGGCACAGTATCCAATAAACTTTGGCACGTTACTTCTAAAAAAAATCTTGAAAATAGATGCATATAAAAACATTGTACTTAGATAAACGGAAAGGGAAAAAATGAAGAATGATCTGTAAGTCGAAACGAAGATGAAATTTCTTTTAACATCTGGTTTATTGAGGATATTGTCAGTGACATTAGCATCAATAATGTATGTTGGGTTCCAACAGCCTTAGGGAAATTATTGATACTTGGGCTTTATTGGTAAAATGGCCATATTTCATTATTCTTTTTAAATGTATATTTAAGCTACGCTCAACAGCCACGCGCCAAACACGAATGATAAAACGTAAAAGAAAACTGCTCGGACTAAGAAATGAGAGCCGAGATCGATTTCCAGTCAAGCTTTTTCCATTCGCTTGCTTGTAAATGATATGAAACCATTTCTTGTCCATATTTTCCTTCAATTCAAACAGTTCTGGATAATAGCAGGACGGACTGGTTCTGTAGTACTGAGGGGCATCCGGTTAGGGTTAGGGTTAGGGTTAGATAATGATAATGCTGAATTAAAATCACGAAGAGAATTATTTGTAAACATTGTCCATACTATGTAAGCTAGATTCCGGGTAAGGAACCGCACAAAATAATGAACAACAAAAACAGATATTGGGATAGAAAAGTAGATTTTATTGATCGTAATATACAAACTTGAACGAAGGCTAGTAAATCCAGTAATAATGTCAGTGAGAAATAAATATATACAAATTTTGAAGTGAAGTCGCTGAAAATAGTATATCCGTGTATATTATTCTGAGTGGAGCTCAAAGCTAGTCTGAACTCTGAGGCGGTAGTCTGTGGGGAACTTATGTTTCTCTTGGTAACTTACGTATCATTTCCGGTACTCTGATAAGTCGCACGGATCTCTACGATTACTCTCAACTCTCAACAACTCTCAACTTTCTATGGCAGGAGTATATGTATACTCAATCGAGTCCATTATCATATACAAAAAGGGGAGATCTTACAACACTATGGGTACTAGTTTGATGCATTTGTCTCTTTAAAGTGTGTGGTAGATTCGGCACAAGGTTCCAGCGCCATAATAAAAGCATATAATCCAGTTGATATTTATTGAGGTTCTCCCATAAATCGCACATGGCTGAAGACTCTTGTAATACATATATATATATATATATATATATATATATATATGTGTGTGTGTGTGTGTGTGTGTGTGTGTGTGTGTGTGTGTGTGTGTGTATTAGTCATCCACATACACGTCTTTTTCACTGTATAACAGCTCCTCAGTGTTGGTAGATACATACACTTGCTTCTGGCGGTGATTGACAGATTTAGTGTTATTCGGAGTCGCTACCCTCTAAGCCATAGGAGCATGGAATGAGAGAAGGAAAATTTTAACGTGTTATATATAAGCAGTTAGTACACAGGCCAGTCAACTCAAATCATTCCTGAAGAGTAATGCATATATCGCAGAAGTGGATCATTTTTTAAAAATTTTCTATAAATAAAAAATAGTAACACTTAAAAACGGAGAAGATAATTCAAAAGATTTTATCGAATTAATATAAATTATCTATTGGATAGAAATAAAAGGCTCAATGGATATTATCCAGAGCAAATATATTGAGAAGAAAACTAAACACATAATTAAGCGGTTTTAAATCTAGAATCTATTTCAACAATATAAAGAAATGTTTTGCAATTGCCCCATTCAGAGCGCTCATGATAAAACATGTTAATTTCACTCAGGTTATTTTGAAAAAAGCCCTTTATAGTAGAGCGTTATTTAAACTCAAATACATAATGCAATACACGGTAAGGGATTAAATCACGCACACATGAAAAAAAAAGATTATACACACGCAAAAAGAAGAAAGGGCATCCATGAAGAGACAGAATTAGTCACACAATGATTTTTAGGAAGGAATGTATACATACGTAAAATTGGAGTAATTCTCATGAATTTTAAAAGAGGAAAAAGAAGAGGAGAAAAAATAAAGAGAAAGTGAACAGTAACCTATAAATGACAAATTTTAGCTAAAACAATTTTTTTGAAAAAGTAATATAATTCTTTCTTAAAAATATTTCAAAAGATATATGTATGTGTATATATCTGATCTGTATATAGTGTTGCAGAGTATGAATCAGCGTACTTCGTTCTCTTCCCTTTTTTTCTTCTTCAATGTGCCCTGTCCATTCCGATCATGGCTTTCCACGTTTCCCTTTCCCTGGTGGCTCTTAGCACGCCTTTTCCAGTTACGCCATGCAACCTTCGTTCCATCATCCACCTGATTAGGTTCTTCAGATATGTTATCCGTTGCTTTCCCCTGTCTCTTTCTCCCTCTATCTGGCCTGTTTGCATAAAGTTCTTCAAGCCCTCCTTCCTCATTGCTTGTCCCAGGAACTTCAGCTGTCTCTTCCTGATGGTATTAATTTCCTTTTTTTCCCATCATTTCTAAGACTTCATCATTGCTCACATGCTCGATCCATGATATTCGCAGCACCCTTCTTTAGAACCACATTTCGGTTGCTTTAAGTTTTTTTCATCTTTGATGATTTGTTCAGCATTCACTGTCATATTGAAGAACTGATGACACATTGCAATCCAGTACTCTCTTCTTTCTTTCCATCGAAATTGTATTTTCTTAATATTTTACTCAACTTCTGGAATGCTTCCTTTACCATGCCAATTTGCCTTACTACTGTGAAAAGGAAATGTTCCTACCTATATATATGGTAAGCAGCCACATTAGAGTGAGATTTGAGGAGCAGCTGATTTGCATCAAATCTTCTATTTTATGTATGAATATTTAATATATCTCTTCTTTGTTTCTAGTTTTCTGTTCCGTCAATATTCTATCTAGTTGCACCCTTCTTAAATCTCGCCTATTTTGCACAAATACAATCTTAAAACATATATACAAAAGTAGACATGCATATAACATAAACATACATGCCCTGAAGTCTGCGTTAAAATAAGAACAATGAGTCGTTGTAATGTGCCCAGGTTAAATAAAAGAAAGGATTAAAAACCTTAGAAAATTAATCAAATCAACGCTAGAGGTTTGATAATATAAGTGAACTCATATAAACATGAAACAAATGAAGTAATTTATCCAGACGTATTGCTCAATATGGTCATCTAATATATGATTATGAGACCTATAACTTTTGTAAATAGATATGTATAAAAATTTACTGAATTCAGTTTGCAAAATAAATTCTCACATCCCCTAGTATGTTATTGCTAACATTTAATTTAAATAGGCACTTATTTTTACATCGTAATGAATTATATGTTTGATTGTTAGCTTTTATATTATTTTCAATGAAGCCGACTGCTATATTATTTGTGATGTCTGAAAACTAACGGCACTGGTTGAGCGGTATGAGATATGGGTGAAATTGAGAGAAGCTGACTGTGTTATCATCTAAAATGCTATATTGGGAGTCAAACTGTAAACTTAGCTTTCTGCGACCATTGCATTTTTATGATGCTTTTGTGGCAGAACAAATCGTGGCTGCTTCACCACGACAATGAACATACCGAAATTGTTCTGAACATCCGGTAGTTGCTTAGGCAAAAATCGGATGTGGAGAAGCTGAGCACGGTGGTTAAGACTTGGTTGGATGTGGCGGCTGCCGGAAGTCCATATGGGTAGCTTCAAGATTCAGTTTCCTGACAAATCTCCTGGCGGGTTCAGAAGTTGTTGTCAGATAATGTTTACGATTTTGACAGTTCTCTAACTCCCATGATTTTAATCCCATAAATTTTTTTTTAAAGTTTCACCCCGAGCAAGGCATTTCACTGCCACTACTGCGCAGGGGGCTACATAGAGTGGAGTAAGGATGGTTAAATATAGGAAATGTCAGAGGGTGGGTGATAGGCGGGTAAGGATAGCGAGAATGAGGGTTGGGTAGATGAGAGTGTTCTGAGAATAATTGGAAGTTAGAATAATTGGAAATAGGAGGTGTCTATTGACCCTGCCTTTAAACACCTGGATATTGTAGTTGTAGGGAAAGCAGACTTGTGGAAGGGAATTCCACAGGCGAGAAGCGCGAGAAAAGAAGCTGTTGGAGTAGAAATTACGGTTACATCTTATCTATTTAACTGTAAAAGGGTGGGACCTAGTTGCAAATCTAGTATCTCGTGCAAATTCGTGCTTAGGCGGCACCAGTGATCTAAGTTCATCGGAGCAGAAGCCATGAAATTATTACACGATTGAGAACCACATTGAACTTCCTGTAACACAAAGGCCCAAATGATCGACAGGATTAAGGAAAAGTTTGAGGCTCACCCTACGAAAACCATAAAAGCCACATGTGCTCGTTTACAGAATCGGATTGAGGACGTGGTAGATGCTGAAAGTGTCTTCGTAGAGGAAGTTGTACATTAATTATCATAATTTGCATACCACTTTAATATTTTTTAATGAATTTATTATAACCTGAAATATTTGTTTTCCCTTAAAATAACTGTAATATTTACCCTGAACGCTCTGTTATTTAATATATACTAGGTCGTTCTATTCTCTCGTATTAATAACATTACTTTCAGACCAACGGCATACTCTCTCTTCTCAATATTTACTGCATTATATTAGAATTAATTATTCGTGCATCTATATTATAAATATATTGATATTGTTCCTTCAGACTTGCTTACATTAATTTATAATCACAGAAAATGCCTTCTTCCTGATTTTAAATGTATTGTTACATTAAAAGTAAGGGGTAATTAGTCAGTTACATGCTATACGTGATACACGCTTTGAGTGATCATGTCTTGAAAGAGACATGACTAACTGGGCCTAAGATTATCCCACAGTAGGTTGCCATTGCTTTCTGCGGTAGACTGGTTGCCAGCCAAGGCTATAAAACCCAATCTGTCCTATTATTTAACCAATACCTGGAGGAAAGAGACAGGTTAATACATTTCCTAAGGGTAACGGTGCGTAAGTGGATGTAAGGAATTCAATTGGAATTCGAACTCGACACCCCGATCTCTCGTTCCGAGTCGATATCCACTGCACCTCAACGTACATCCAGGAATAATACCTTTATAATTGTTCTACCTTTATAAATTTTTTATGTAAAGAATTTTAGAATTAATTCCTGACCAAAGCCAAATTATTTCTGTCTAATTATCAATAAAATTCTGTAGTGGAAACCATTTAAAATTCCCTTATATTAAATGTATAATAACCCTATTATCGCACTCATGGTTGCATTAATTGCTAACAATTTCCATACACGTGTCTTCCTCATTTTTAATTCATTCTTGTTGTAGAAATCACTTACAATGCTCTTTTTATTATAAATATTAATGGACCGGTGTCGCCAAAAATAACGGCTATTGTTAGAAAACGAAGCAATGAAACAAAAGACTTGAGACAATGTATTGAGATTCAATAAAGAAAAGATAAAGAATTCACAGCCAAAATAATGAATAATGAACCTTTTAATTAATTCGTTTTTGTTGCATATTTTTAGGTGTTCAATGTTATCTATAGTTCATTATTTAGTCCTGGTAATATATAAATCATTTCTTACTCAATATTTTAAGAAAAAGTTTAGCAACATAACGACAAAGACGGCTACGACGAAGCCTATTTTAAAACCAATTCCAACGAAGACCATAACTTGAGAGTCACACTTATTTGAATGCCTCCCATGTAGAGCTTGAACAAATAAAACTGCAATCTAGCAAACGGAGGAAAAAAGGAAATGATTAATTAAACGGCTCTGTTTGTTCATGAACTAATTTTGATTCGCCATATGTTTCTCTTTTTGGAATTGAACATACATTCGTTTTGAAACATTTTTCACATTTTTTTATATGCTGTAAATGTTCGCTTTTCTCTTTGATGTTTATAACAACGCAAAGTGCACATTATTCTCTTTTTTATCGCGTATGTATCCATTTCCTCGACCAGACGCGTAATTTTGGATGAAAGAATTTTTTGAATCAATTCTTGTTAGTAAGCAAATTTGATACACTCTTTTAGTGACAACTTTTGCAGTTGTTACTGGATTAAATTTATTTTTATATATTTCTTAGTCCATTTACTAACTTCATTTGAAAACTCACAATATTTGGCATCATTCTTCAAATGAAGAACACATGACAGGACAGGTTCATTCAACTTTTTCTTTAGGGAAATGTTCATGAATTTAGTTTCCTATCTTTTTCTTAGTTACTATACCTTTACTATTAACTAACATATCTTCAATCTTCATTCCTTCCAGATGTATTGAGTGGGCAATTTCTGATACTTTTATAATAGTTTTACAACCCCAATTGCAAATAAAAGGTCCGTTATTAGGTTTTATCCTCTGATTTAAAATCCTTCAGACTTTTAATCTAGATTTGGCTCTAGATTACTCTAGATTACTCTAGATTAGACTCCTAATCCACACTTGTGTGTACTCGTAATTATTCAGCGATAATTGATAATTTGGTTCTTTAGTTCTTATGAGCTTTCACACTCACGGGCCGTGGTAAGCCCTTAACTGTGTAATATATAATAGCTGTAAATATGTATCACATATATTTTGTGTACATCTGGATGTTACCTTATAAACTTAGAGACTGATTGATAGGTAATAATTATTTGCATATCTGTATAGTTGTTCAAATAAGCTCATATTTGTTGTTACTCTCAAAACTTTTATATTACAGTCACTGTATCGTCCGGTTTTCTTTAGAAGTCTTTCCACACTGATACTTTAGGAGATTTAAAAAAATTAACACTTTATTTAGTCTACTGGGGATAGGTATAAAGAAGGCTTTTATCGCACTTTGGTGAAGATAAGTCAAATGGGTTATATTTGCTTAGCGTTTTCACGTCATACACTGAAGAAAGCAATAGAAAAGTTAAGTTTCTTTACAGCAGAAAAAAATGAAAGATTACCTTCTTTAACAATGTCCCTGCTAGAGGTTAAACTTGGCTTCTCAAGCAGCTTATATGTTTCCGGTGTTGTTTCCATTTTGAAATAGATCTTTACAAGTTAGAAAGAAAATCCAGTTTGCATTTTTCATTTTAGGAAAACCGAAGATACGTTCTTTTCCTGTCGTGGTATATCTACACGCCCGGGACATAATAGATGATTCTAAATCTAGTGTCCTAAATATGGCTTCTCTAGACACAGCAGTATCTCCATATCATTTGTAAACGTTTTTTGTTTTTTTTTTGCTCCACGTACACTCTTCATGCTGTGTAGATAGATATAGCTTATTATTTGCGTGGGATACTTGTAGATCTGAATATATATAGATTTGTTCATATTTTAGTGATATAAAAGTCTCTCTAGGAACAGAATGTTTTTCATTTCTTTTAATTTCAGCCATTCCGTCCCAATAATAGAATAATGTGTTATTATATCTCCGGTATAATATTTCACATAATGAGAATATAATGTGAGAATAAAACTTCTCTAGCTTTTTCCCGTAATTGGTGTATAGTAATCTCTTTTTGTTTGACTATATCGAAGGTTTTCTCCTCCTTGTTAAATGACTTATTTAATATCACTCAGTTAGTACTAATCTTGTTTACCTTGTATCTTAATATATTCCTGTTGCCAGGTTCGAGAAGGATGCCAAGATCGAAACATTCTACAAACAGCAACAAAGATGAAACGTTAATTCGTCAGTAAAATAGTAATAACTTTTGACTCAGAAATATACCAGACAGATATTGTTCGTTTGTTTGTTTGTTTGTTTGTTTGTTTGATTGCTTGTTTGTTTTTTTCTTTTTCTTTTTTTGTAAATTACACAAGCTTTTGAATTTGCTGGAGGAAAATATAATTATTTACTAAAATATCAACGAGTCTGCAGTTGTCCGATTCTCGGCAGGTGCGTTTATAAATGCAGCTACAGTTTGGAGAGCGTGTTCGATTTTCACCGGAAGCATACATACTGCGATGAAATAAGGCGAGAAAAGTGCATGCAATGAAATTAAAACAAAATGAACAGGCAACAACCAAAAATGAGAACATATAAAAAATGGTTTTAGAAAGAAAGAAAGAAAGAAAGAAACAAACAAAGAAACAAAGAAACAAACAAACAAACAAACAAACAAACAAACAAACAAACAAAAGTTTAGTAACGTGCAAAAAAAAAAAAAAACAAAGAAAGAAATCGTAAAAGGAAAGTTACTGATGTGGACATAACAAAGAACATAAGAAAGAAAGAAAGAAAAAAAGAAAGAAAGAAAGAAAGAAAGAAAGAAAGAAACTTTGAGAACGACAATAGATAAAGTTAAGGAAGAATGAATATCAGAAAATGAACTAAAACTGAATTGAAACTTCAAAAATGAAAAGGAAACACAAAAACGCAGTGTAACAAGAAAAGAAAATAAAGACGGAAGGAAAAAAAAGAAGAAATGAAAGAAGCAAAGAAAGAAATGTAGGAAGGACGGAACGAACGAACGAACGAAAAGAAGGATAGAAAGAAGAAAAAGAAGAAAGAAACGAAGGAAGAAAGGAAGGAAGGTAGGTAAAAAGAAAGTTAGAAAGAAAGAAAGGAAAGAAAGAATAATTTAAAGCGACAGTATTGATTGTATAAAAAAGACAAATAGTGAAAATAAAGAAAAAATAAGGAAGCAAGAAAGAAAGAAAGAAAGAAAGAAAGAAAGAAATGGTAATTTGTAAAAATATAACAATGACATTTTGCAAAGAGATAGAAGAATTGAATAGAAAAATCAATGAAAGTTAATTTGAATTATAAAGAAAGGAATAAAAGCGACAACATTTACTTTGAAAGATAAAAATCGATGACGAAAGAAAGAGTGTGAATCGGGAAATGACTGAAAGAACTTTTGAAGCTGAAAGAATGTAAATGGTTAAGAAAGAAAGAAAGAAAGAAAGAAAGAAAGAAAGAAAGGTTAATGGAAAGTAAATATCGAAAGAAAAGAGAAAAAAAGGAAATTTGAAAATAGAATATTAAAACGTCTAATTGGAATCTAAGAGAAAATTTTAATGGATAAAAGAAGAGAGTTGTAATCGAAAAATGAATAAATCATAAATTGTAACTGGCGAAATGAAAATGGAAAAATTAATAAAGAAAAATAATTTTGAAAGTGTCTCAATTAAAATGGATACAAAAACAATTTGTCGAAATCTGTACAAGAAAGAAAAACCGAACGGAGAATTTTATGCTGAAAAACCTAAACCACTCATTTCTTTCTAATCGCACAATTAAGATAGCATTGAACAGACATGCCTCCCAATACTATCACACGAACGAGGGTGTGCCTCAAGGCTCTATTCTAGGTTCTACACTTTTCATTATCTACATTAACGACCTCTCCGATGTAATAAGATCGCAAGTAGGCATATACGCTGACGACACTACGGTTTACTCTGGCCTCGATCAAAAATCTGTTAAGGCTGACAAAGCAAACCTCGCCGCTGAGCTTGAAAAGAACCTCCAATCCGTGGGGAACTGGGGTAAGCAATGATTCGTGACATTTAATGCTTCTAAAACAAAGCTGCTATCTAGTAACCATCACAGACAGTTGCTTCTGCCACTCCGTTAGCATGGATCAGGCTAGTCTCCCTAAAAGTAAAACAGACCTCAAGTGGAATGTCTATATAGAATCCATAGCTAAATCCGCTGCTTAAAATGGCGGTTCTCTGTGCAGGGCCAGGAAGTTATTCACGGCTGATACAATCCTGCACGTATACAAATCTACCATCTGCCCGTGCATTGAATACTGCTGCCATATCTGGTCGGGTGCTCCTGCTATACACCTAGAAGTCCTTGACAAAATTCAACGGATATTCTGCAATGTGATCGATCCCTACTTGGCATGTTGGATACAGTCACTTTCTCACCAGCGCAGTGTGGCTTCCCTGAGTCTCTTCTGCAAGTATTTTCACGGCTTCTCATCTATATACGAATTTCCTCAAGCCACAAGATTAGCAACTAGGTCCCGCCCTTTTACTGCGAAACCAATAAAATGTAAACGCAAATTCTACTCCACCAGCTACTTTTCTCGCACTTCCCACCTGTGGAATTCCCTTCCATTTACTTGTTTCCCCGACAGCTAAAATCTCCAAGAATTTAAATGTAAAGTCAATAGTCATCTCCTATCTCACTCACTTGTATCTTCTCTCTCATGCTCGCATCTCTTTCCTGCAGTATTCTCATCCCTCTCCGATCCGCTTCCTGACACTCCCTTTATTCTGCCACTAATTCACATAACTTTCCTATTATGCAAACCCCTGCACAACAGTGGCAGTATAATATCTTGTTTGGGGCGATCTTAAGAAGAAAAAAATCAAAAAGAAGGAAAGAGAGACTAATCTGAATTTAACAGAATTGAGATCTATAGAGAAAGCACTCAAATAAGGAAAACAACCTAGTAGTTACTAACATACATGTGTCGAAATCTGTACGAGAAAGAAAAACCGAACGGAGAATTTTAAATTGAGAATCAAAAAGAAGGAAAGAAATGCTAATCTGAATCTAACAAAATTGAGATCTATAGAGAAAACACTTAAATAAAGAGGCCAACCTGGAAGTTATCAACATACAAGACTTGTACAAGTAAACAAATATTACATATTTAAAACAAAAGATTAAAAATTATAAAGTACAGGAACGAATAAAGAAAGAAATGTTACAAATGGAAGAAAACTGAAAGTAGATAAGTAAAAGGAAAGGGTTTGAAATAGAGGCAGACGGTAAATAACAGGCCCAGACTAAAGAAAAACCAAAGAAGTCGAACACATCCGAAAATGAAAATTAAAAATAATTCAAATAGCGATGAATAAATAAATGACAAGTGGAAATCGAACGTATAAAAGCAACACCAATATGACAGACGAGCACAAAAACACAACTAAAGACAGAACAACAATTTTTAAGATAAGCCAAAGTTAAGATGAATAGAGAAATTAAAAAAATAAATTCCAGTAGAAAATGTAATAATACAACAATTCTTCTCTTAATTCACTGTGCAAATATTCAGAGGCATTTTTAGAAAAAAAAAAACGAAGTTTTTGTTATTCTATGTATTTCAACGCAAAACTAACAAAAAAGCACATCTGTCCACTTCAAAATTCAATGAATAGCAATAGGTAACCTAAATTGGAGTCAGGTGGATGCATAAATATATGCAATAGCTATTTGATTTCTAATTTAGATTCAAACAAAACATTTTTGACGTTATTCTGTACGAGACGCTTTACCACTAGCAAAACGATATGCTTGTACTGTATATGCAAATTTATATCACAACCAATATGGATGACAAACATGGCTACTAAACCAAGATAATGGGATCTAAACAAAAAATGAAATGGAGAAACGAGCGAAGGCAGAGTTTAGGATTGAAACATTTTTCAAATTCCTTTTGTTATTGCATTATACACAACACACACACACACACACACACACACACACACACACATACATATATATATATATATATATATATATAAGTGTGTGATAGATAAATTGTCATATATATGACGCAAAGATGTAAACAACACTGACTGATTTTCCATATATATGTATATATATATATATATATATATATATATATATATATATTTCCAGGTTTAATAACATGTTTTGTTTTTCCAGCTTTACTATAATCTTAAGAATATTACTTTTCATGCGCAAATTTTTCCATGTAATACAAACATGTCTTTACAACGAATTTTATTTCTCCCCAGTCAATTGAGCCTCACCCATAATAATCAAGTGTACTGCAGTCTAGGAAGTTCAGTGGCCAGATATAAGCTTTGATGTGGTCAAAGGAATTGTATGACAGCCATGTGATTTTCTGCCTGAGCGTCATGGTACAGTTTCATTTTTCCAATATGAGGTTCTTCCAGTAGCCACCCTCTTCATTCAGCACTACCTTTTCAAATTACTTGAAGTAGGCCTGTCTGATGAGTCTAAAGCCCAGTGAATTAGACCTTTTAGCGTATTTTTAGCAAAGAAAAATTATCTGTACTGAGAAAAAGTTATGACGACCCTATAATGGTTGCGTTAAATCGTCATGATCACGTCACTACAAACATATGGCCTCCTAGTTATTGAGATCTTAATCGGTTGGAATACTGCCTATGCGTATTAGTCGAGAGGCGAGTCAATCAAACGTCCCTATAACACGGCAAAATATCTGAAGATCTTACAGAGCGAGCACAATGTCCAAAAGAGATAATGTTCATCTGATTTTGGCATGTCAACGTGTCAGATCTCGTAGTGAATCAGTCATCGATACTAACTGCGGATTGATTACGTAGATGCATTGAGAAAAGTAACAAGTTTATACATACCATTTTTTTAATCAAATAACTCTCTTTTTTGTGGGATTTCGTTTGATTTGGTTTATTTTCTTTTAAGGCATATCATTCTCAATAGATTATTTTATGGGTTGCATAATAACCTCTGTGGGTTATTTAGTGTTATTTAGTGCGTTATATAATAACAATTTTTTTTCTATAATGTCGTATGAACATTATATGTATTTTTTCTAGGAAATAAGTTTGTAGATCATTTTACAATAATGTATTTTTAAAAGTGTTTTTGCTTTTAAGTATCGGTTTTGGTGTGCCTAATTTTGTTTTACGGCATATCAACACCTCAATAGGTTATTTCTTTCCGACAGTATTTTTAGGATTGGTTCATATGAATAAAATTTGTAAGATCAATTTGTAGAACAGCTTTCACGGATGTATATTTGTAGTGTTTTTTTTTTTTGTGAATCAAATCCATGGTAATATTTTTTTTAAATTTCAAAGATGTATTGCTAGTAATTTTCAATAAAAAAAATGTAGTGCTGGCAACATTTTTCCCAAAAAATGTATTTCTGGTAAATAAAAGGGAAAAACAAATTGCTGGTTATTTAAATTTTTTTTTCATAAATGTATTTTTATCCTTTCATAGTGTTTTGACCTGTTTTTGGGTGTGAACTATTTACCCATATTTGAGACCCGATAACAGGTGCTAACATCCAGAGTCAGAGTAGATCTGAAAACAGCAGCAGTTATGAAGATGGTTTCTTGATCTTTAAAAGCTTCCGATCACAGGCATTGCTTCTGAATATACAGGATGATTTAAAAGAAATGACATATTTTATATATGAGGTGGCCAGTCAGAAATACTGACTAAATACACTGTGATTTTTTTATTTGGGTTTAATTAAAGGAATTAGTGTACAATACAAAACCAAAATTTTAGAAAAAAAGGAAGGGCAAAGACAAGAAGTTAATTCTTCCATACTGCAAGATTTCCCAGTGAGATTTTTTTTAATCGTTTCACCCCAAGCATCGCATTCGACTGCCACTATTGCACTTGGGGCTACATAGGGGAAGATAGAGTGGTTAGATATAGGAAATGTCAGAAGTGGGGTGATAGATAGTTTGGAGGATGGGAAGAGTGTTTGAAAGAATGGAAGCGAGTTAGTGTGTTAGGAGGTGTCTATAGTCTGGAGATTGTAGCCGTCGGGGAAGCAGTCATGTGGAAGGGAATTCCACAGTTGGGAAGTACGAGAAAAGAAACTGTTGGAGTAGAAGTTGTGGTTGCATTTTATCGGTTTCACTGTAAAAGGGTGGGATCTAGTTGCTAATCTAGTATTTCGTCTAAATTCGAACCTAGGGGGCACCAGTGATCTAAGATCATCGGAGCAGAAGCCATGAAAGTATTTATAGAAGAGACACAGGGAAGCCACGTCGCGCCGGTGAGAGAGAGAGAAAGAGAGAGAGAGAGACTGCAGGCGATCTGCCAAGTCAGTATCGATAACATTACAGACCCTCCGCTGTACCTTGTCGAAAAGCCCAAGGAGAATAGCAGGGGCACCCGACCAGATATGGCAACAGTATTCAATGTCTGGGCGGCTAGAGAAGTTGACTGAAACACTTTCCTCTCACACCCAGTTTTTGTAAAGTTTAAAATTAATAAATAGATTAATAGTAATTTAAAATGGGGTGGTTCTTTTCAGTCACCCTGTAGTTTATCATCTTTCTCTTATTCTTTTGTGATTTTGCATCTTCTGTTAACTTCATACAACTCTAAAAAATATGAGCAACAATTTTTTTTGTCCATTGTTAGATGATAAAGCATTTTTCTAGTTGGTTAAACGGTAATAGAAGTCGTCGGAAGAAAGCTTTCAAATATAACGGGCATGTAACTGAATTTTACTTAGATAAAAGCTCGAAGCGTTGGAAAATGAATTGATTTAAATTTCACAGCTGTCTATCGTAATTCGATTCTACTTATTGATATTCATTAAATATTGTTTCAATCTGAACAATTCTTTTTTTTTTCACCGTTTCTCGTCGAATCAAAAACGCACACGTAGAATCGGAAATATCCCTTGGAGACCAACAGGCAAATTTTGAAATTCTATCTAGTCTAAATATGACATGTTTGACAGTTAAAAATAAATATTTAAATGCAAACATATTGTTCAGTGTTGCAGAATTTTAAGAACATGATTTTTTATTTTTCTGGAAGAAACAAACAAAAAACAACAATTTTGAAAACTACCATTGAACTGGACAAATTTAATCTCATAGTTTTCAGTTTTATTTACATTTTCTCTTCTTTTTCAAATGTAATTTTTTATTCAGCTTGGCAGGTGTATTATGAAATGTTTCAACACGACTTTGATCATCGAATAAACTTCAGCGTCATTTTTATTCAAGGATTCATGTGCATGTTATTACAATGATACAATTTTACTGATATTGAATAGGATGTATTTCAACTATATTTCAAGCTGGATTTTAGTTACTAGTTAACAATTAAATTCGTGTAAGAGGTCCGATCAAAAATTATTTTGAATTGTGGTATCAGATTAAAACTGCAACACATATACATTCGGTATTTAATCTCCTTCGAAATAGTCTACTTTCTGAAACCATACACTTTATACAGTGTCACCTCCAATGATCGAAGCATTCCTTGCATTCTTTTTTGTTGGGTACAGCGAGCAGCTACGTCGTCACATTTTCTTAGTATTAGATTTTTGAAAAGAAATCTTCACAAGCGAGTGGAGGGTGATCAGGGAATATTGTGGTTGTCCGAGCTGGGGAATGTCGCTTTTGGCCAAAATCTGTTGCATATGTCCTGATTACTGATGGAAACACCGTGGTTTGGTGAGACAACCGCACTTTATACAATTTCTTTACAACAAATGCTCTAAATAATGTAACTGATCAAAAATTATCTTGAACGGTGCTATCACAAGAAAACTGCAACACACATAAATTCGAAGTGGTCTCTTTTCGGAAACCCAACAATTTATTCTGCGTCATTTCCATTAATGGAAGGAAAACTAGAAATCTTTCTGAATTGACAGAAAGCAGCTGCTTCCTCACATTCTCATTTGATTGTTGAAAAGGAAAACTTCACAAGCGGGCAGGTAAATCTCGGAGCTGAGCAATGTCACATATGGCCAAAAACTATTGCACAAGTCATGATTACTGATGGAAATTCTGTGTTTTAATGAGACAGCGGTACACAATACTCCTTCCTTCCCAGAACTACTCCAAACAACGGAAATGAGTGAGTATGTCATACCTGAATATGCCAGCGTTGAAAGTTAATATGTGCTAAGCGACTACACGTGCCGTACTTTAAATCAGTTACTACAGTCAAAGAACTGACACTTTAGCAAGACCTCGTAAAAACTGCAGGTATTTTAGTTTCTAAAATAAGCAAGGCACTAGAGGCACTAAGACGCAAGATTCGCTGAATTTGTGAGAATATATATTAAAGGAAACATTATTAAGAAGAATGAAAGATCAAAGAATAGAAATTAATTATGGAGATTCCATTTGAATTTTAAAATATCAAAGTTGAATGAAAATGAAGAAACCAGAATAGTGTTCCATAAGCAAGAGATGCAAAAGACAGGTGGCATCTAGCATGATGGTTTCATCTATCTGTTTTAACAGTGAAGTAATGATAACATTACCAGATGGACTAAACTATCGCCCGAATTACATTTCACTCACGTCTATTGAACAGGGGAAGAGGCTCATCTCTTGTTCCCTGTTTAGGATATGGTTTCCGGCTTTCTCTTTTCCAATCTTTTCGCTCCTTTTCTTTTCTTTTCAACTGGAGTCGATAGACTAAACTATCGCCCGGTTCACACTCCACCCACGTCTATTGAACAGGTGAAGAGGCTCATCTCTTGTTCCCTGTTTATTATGTGGTTTCCGATTTTCTCTTTTCCAATCTTTTCACTCTTACGTAGCTCCCTGCACATCAGTGGCGTTACCGCCTTGCTCGGAGTGATATGATTAAAAAAAAAAGAAAAATATAATATTACGCTTAAATTCATAAATTTCGGTACCAAAGAGGGAAGATCATCAGTAAACTTACCATGAAATACTCATAGAAAAGGCACTGCAAAGCTTGGTTACGGGAGTGAGAAAATCACTGAAGCCGAGTTGTAAGGTCAATATAAAAATAAATACATATTTAAATTGATTTAAGTATCATTTACGAAAATCTAATCGCCTTCATTTTCAATGGCTGCAGTCAAAAGAAAAAAATATTTTTTATTCCATATTTGATGAAAATTTATTTAGGGTTTAGATGGCAGTTATCAACTTTTTTTCTTGATAAATATTTTATTTCCTAAGAAATGTTAATATAATAATAACAAAAGCATAGGTCAATCAGATATCTTTTTGGGTCTGCTATGCTATGTCGTCTTCTACAGCCGTAACATATAAGATTCTGTCTCTTGCATCTCTCGCTTGTACAACACACTTCCTGATTGTTCGTTTTCATTCAAATGTGACGTTCCAAAATACAAATGGAATCGCCATAATTAATTTTTATTGCATTTTCACTGCATTTTCTATACATATTTCATAATTTTCTTATCGATTTGTTGTGGAAATAGATACACGTAACTGTAAGAGTTATTGACATTTGGATCTCATTATTTTTTTTTTTTGGAAATAACTAAACGTAACAGTAAGTAATACTGGCAAATGGACCTTATCATTTTATTGTGCATATTACTAGACGTCATCTTAAGTTTATTGACAGTTGGGTTCATTATTTCGTTGTGTAAATAGCTCGACGTAACCGTAAGTTTTAGAGGCACCTGGATCTCATCATTGTATTGTGAAACTAGTTAGACTTGACGTAACTTTTATTAGCCAATGAGTCTAACAATTTTAGTGAGGAAATAGCTAGACATAACCGTAAAAGTTGTTGGCACTAGCATCTCATCATTTTATCATGGAAATAGGCAGACGTCACATTATTTTCTTGGCAACTGGATCTAATCACTTTATTGTGGAAATAGACAGAGGTTACCATCAGATTTTATTGGCACCGAGATCTCAACATTTTATTGTGGAAAAAGCTAGATGCAACTGTAATCTTTATTGCCAGCGATATTTAATCATTTTATTGTAGAAATATCTACACGTAACCTTAGTTTTATTGGAAGCTGGATCTCATCATTTAATTGTGGAAATAGACACAACCGTAAGTTTCATTGGAATGTAGATATCATCATCTTATCGTGGAAATAGCAAGATAGCACCTGTAGTAATATATTAACACCTTGATGCCATCATTTTATTTGGGAATTATCTAGATGTAACCGCAAGTTTATTTGGCACATGAAACCCATCATTTTATTGCGGAATTAGCTAGACACAACCAAAAGTTTTATTGGCTTATGGAATCTCATCATTTTATTGTGGAAATAGCTAGACGTAACTAAGTTTTATTGGCACCTAGATCCCTTCAATTTTTGTAGCAATAGCTATATGTAACCGTATGTTTTATTAGCATCTGGATCTCATCATCTTATTGTGGAATTAGATTATTGGACCGAGCATGTCAGCAATGATGAGGTGTTGGAAAGAATGGCAACGAAAAGAAAACCAATAATGAGCATCAGGAAGAGACAACTGAAGTTTCTGAGACATGCAATGAGGAAGGAGGGCTTGGAGAACTTGATACTAACAGGACAGATAGTTGGAAAAAAGACAGAGGAAGGAAGCGGATAACATATTTGAAGAGCCTGAGATGGTGGATGACAGAACGGGGGCTGCGTGGTGTAACAGGAGAAAACGTACTAAGAGCCACTAATGATATGGAAACGTGGCATGCTATGATCGTCGACGTCCTGAAAAGACAGGGCACATAGAAGAAAAAGAACCGTAACTTTTGTTGGTCTATTTATCTTATGATTTTAATGAGGAAATGGCTAGATGTACCCGCAATATTTGTTGGCGCCGGGATTTTATCATGGAAACAGCAAGATGAAACCTTTAGTTATATTCACACCTGAGTGCCTTCTTTTTATTGAGGAAATAGCTAGACGTAACCGAAAGTTTTCTTGGCATATGGATCTCATCATTTTGATGTGGAAATAGGTAGACGTAACCGCAAGTTGTATTGGCACACGTTACTCATCATTTTATTGTGGAAATAGCTAGATAGCAACCGAAAGTTTTCTTGGCATATGGATCTCATCATTTTGATGTGGAAATAGGTAGACGTAACAGTAAGTTTTATTAGCAACGAAACTCATCATTTTATTGTGGAAATAGCTAGACGCAACCGAAAGTTTTCTTGGCATATGGATCTCATCATTTTGATGTGGAAATAGGTAGACGTAGCAGTAAGTTTTATTAGAAATGAAACTCATCATTTTATCGTGGAAATAGCTAGACGCAACCGAAAGTTTTCTTGGCATATGGATCTCATCATTTTGATGTGGAAATAGGTAGACGTAACAGTAAGTTTTATTAGCAACGAAACTCATCATTTTATTGTGGAAATAGTTAGACGTAACTATGTTTTATTAGCACCTAGATCTCTTCAATATTTGTAGAGATATTTTTATGTAACCGTAAGTTTTATTGTCACCTAATCTCTTCAATATTTGTAGAAATATTTTTATGCAACCGTAAGTTTTATTGGCACCTTGATCTCATCATTTTATCATAGACATGGCTACACGTAACCTTAAGTATTATTGGCACCTGGATTTCACCCCTTTATTTGGAAATAGCTAGACGCAACAGCACGTTTTTATTGGTACCTGGATCTCATTATTTTATTGCGGTACTTGCTAGATGCAACCGTATGATTTAGTAACATCAGGGTCTCATCATTTTATTGTGGAAATAGCTAGACTTCACCATATGTTTTTTGCACCTGAATCTCATCAATTTTTTATGAAAATAGTTGGACGCAACCGTAATTTTTATTCGAATTGTCTATTCTCTCGTCTTTCTCGATATGCTTATTTCCAGAACACTATTTTCTCAATGATCTAGTCTTTTTTTTTCAATCTTCTTTTATCTTTCGATTTAGTGCACTTTCCACTCTGCTTTGATTGAAATAATTTGAAATTAATGAAAATGAAATTATTTAGGTCCTAATTCTCGTAAGTATGTTTTACCTGCAAATATATCCAAGCCTAACGGTTGTTTATACACTGTGCACGTAAATTATGCTGTTGTAGTGGTAGTTTATAGGGGCAGAACGGGAAAGTAACTACTAACTCTAGACTTGAAGAGTTTAAGATTTTAGCGATCGAAGAAAATATCCGCTTGGGAGGCTGTTCCACAGAGCAGAGGTTTTCTGGAATAAATTGAATGGAATTTACTTTTCATTGATAGAGTTTGATTTTTGTTTATCGGCATATCAACTTCTGTGCGTTATTTGATGCCAAAAAGCTGCGATTTAAAGGTATTTTTTATGTTCGGTTATAATGAGAAGTTTATTTAGTCAGATTTTAATTCATTGTTTGGTTTTATTCTTTATCTTCTTCTTCTTCTTCTTCTTCTTCTTCTTCTTCTTCTTCTTCTTCTTCTTCTATATACCTTGTCCTTTCAGAATGTAGGTGATCATAGCTTTCCACGTTTCCCTATCCCTGTTAATTCTAAGCACGCTTTTTCCTGTTACACCACGCAGCCGCCGTTCTGTCATCCACCTGCTCAGGTCCTTGAAATATGTTATCCGTTACTTTCTCCTGTCTCTTTTTCCCTATATCTGGCCTGTAAGTATCAGGTTCTCCAAGGTCTCTGTCGTCAGTGCATGCCTCAGGAACATTAGCTGTCTTTTCCTGAGGCTCAGTCATAATTACCTTTTCGTTTCCATCGTTTCCAAAACCTCATCATTGCTCACATGCTCGATCAATGATATCCGCAGAATCCTTCTGTAGAACGACATTTCAGTGTTTTTTTATTTATTTTTTTATTTTTTTATAAGCGTTTCACCCCGAGCAAGGCATTTCCCTGCCACTACTAAGCAGGGGGCTACATAGAGTGGAGAAAGGATGGTTAAATATAGGAAATGTCAGAGGGTGGGTGATAGGCGGGTAAGGATACCGAAAATTAGGGTTGGGTAGATAAGTGTGTTTTGAGAATAATTGGAAGTTAGTGTGATAGGAGGTGTCTATTGACCTACATTTAAACACCTGGAGATTGTAGCTGTCGGGAAAGCAGACTTGTGGAAGGGAATTCCACAGGCGGGAAGCACGAGAAAAGAAGCTGTTGGAGTAGAAATTACGGTTACATCTTATCTGTTTCACTGTAAAAGGGTGGGACCTAGTTGCAAATCTAGTATCTCTTGTAAATTCGTACCTAGGCGGCACCAGTAATCTAAGTTCATCTGAGCAGAAGCCATGAAAGTACTTGTAGAAGAGGCACAGAGAAGCCACATCACACCGGTGAGAGAGTGGTTGCAGCCAGTCCGCCAAGTCAGTATCAACCACGTTACAGATTCTCCTTTGTATTTTGTCAAGAAGCCCAAGGAGAGTAGCAGGGGCACCCGACCAGATATGGCAGCAGTATTCAATACATGGACGGATGGTAGATTTATATATGTGCAGGATAGATTCAGGCGGGAAAAACTTCCGGGCCCTGCACAGAGTGCCGACTTTCATGGCGGTAGATATGGCAATGGATTCGATAGTTGCTTCAAGTTGTTCTTTCATCTTTGATGATATTGTCCAGCATTCACTGATATACTGAAGAACTGACATCAGCGAGCAATCCAGTACTCTTTTCTTTTTTCTAGCAAAATGTTCCTGTCTCTTAATACTTTACTCAGCTTCTCGACGCGTCCTAAAACTGAAAATTTCTTATTGATTCTTATTCAAAACATTTTGCTTAGAATAATTTGTTTTCCTTCAAAAATGTGTTATGGGAAAAAAAAATTTCAAAATGTATTGTGGTAATATTTTTCCTTCGAAAATATATGTATTTTTTTACAAAATCTATTTTTATGTATATATTTCTATAAATGGGTATTTTTATACTTTCATAGTGTTTTGACCCCAGTTTAAGGGTTTAACTATTTGCCGTAGCTGGGCCCCTAACAGTTGATACCACTCCGTGTCAAGGTGGGCCTGAAAACAACAGCAATTAAGAGGTTGGTCTATGCTCATCACAACCTTGTAATCAGAGGCCTTGCTGCCGATTGCAGTTTACTGTCATACCCAGGACCATCTCACTGATAGAATCCGGTGGGAATATATGTTGTTTGCTACTATGTAAGTGGCATGACGGGTTCTAGTCGTGAAAATTAGAACTAACGGACCCAACGAAGATAGTTTGTCCGAGCTGTTTCCACGGAAATAGCGATAGAGAGATCGTGAGTTTCGCCACATCCCGCTTGTGAGAGTGAGTTTTCAAGCTGGAAAAATAATTCTTCTTCAGTGACTTTGAAACGATTTTGGACTCAAGTCATGTCTAGAAAGTGAGGACAAATTAACTCCTGTCCCACCTATGTTTGGTCTGATTTGACTTTTATAAAGTTCGAGGATAGTATGAATTACCATTTCCTGTTTCACAAAACTTGATATTTTCTTTCCGTATTCACAAAGCTCTTAATGGAAATACTTTTCATATTACGACCGATATAAAAAATAGATTTTGGAAGATAGAATTTTTGTTTTCGTTTCTGCATTGGATTCTTATTTTGTGATAAGCCATGATTTTTGGTTGCTTTTAAGATGTACATTCCATTTTTCCTCATAGATAACAGTGCCAAGCAAAAATTAATGGTTGACATTTCTGTTTTAAAGACTTCAACAGAAGGTCGGATATTGCGTTCCTTTCTCAAGCGAAATATCATGAGAAACCCATCTTTCTTTTCATGCTTTCCCAATTCGCTTGAGTTGTTCATGGACCAGTGATCGTAACATATTAATTTTGCGATCCGAACCTCTGGTGTTTTGACCTGCATACAATTCAATAGTCACTTTCAAAAGCTTTTCTTTTACAGTCAGTTGGATTCGAGAACGTGACTTATTTGATATGTCACCGTTGCCGTTTTTTCACCTTTCAAATCACAGCTCACATATACGAGTCTTGAATCCATCAGTATACACTGCACAAAAGAAAACGTAATGCATGATCGTTAGCAAATGGTTAAACCAAAAGGCAACCAGGAGTCAGGTACTTACTAGCGCGGTACTGGCAGCCAGAAATTTTTCCTTGAATCTTTAGTGATGGGTCGTATATGAGTTCCACTTGAGATCGGGTAAAACGGATGAAAATGTAACTTGTTTTATTTACGAGGCATTGAATGCAACCAGTCCAGTTAATGATAGATAGAAATAGTGGTCTCCGATTGCCAAATCTCCGATCTGCTAATCTTCGATCGCCGTATCTTTGATATAGATATGTGCAAACGACCTGAGTATAGACATAGGCAGATAAGTTATGTAAATCAGAAAGAGAATTTGATCGTGAAATGACCCTTGGGAGATACCTGTGATGACCTCTTGGACTTCGGTGGATAACCGTTATGAAAAAAATGCAACAATGAAAAGTATGTATGTAAGAGAAAAACGACACTTATAAGTATCGCTATCAGCAAAACGAGAAACGAAAAATTCTAAATATTGTGGGAGATACTAAAATTAATCAGGTTCAGAAATTTAAATATCTGGGAGCTTTTAAAGCAGAGGAGGAAAAGCGTGACTGAAGCGTAAAGCCAACCCAGTTTTATTTTAAAAAATGATGTATTTCATATTATTTTTAGTAGTTATTGGCTAGTGGCTAATTCTAAATGAAAATAGAACGGTTCTTTTGTACTTAATATTTTGCAAAATTTTACAAGGCTGCCAGGAAGCCTTTGCTTCGGCCAGCCAATAAAAAGAAGAGACTAACATGGGAAAGAGAGCACAAAAACTGGACACCAGACCAGTTCATTTGATGCACATGTTATTGTGCAGTATTAACAAAAGAACCATTCTATTTTCATTTAGAATTATTAACTTGGAAATAAATACTAAAAATAGTATAAAGTACATCATTTATTTTAAAAGAATAATAATTATGGCCGGTAGTGTATATACGTATATACGCATGTTCCATTTTCCGTGCGAGTTGGCACTCTATTTCGTGATCTAAGCATTTTTTGTTGCTCGTCTGTAACAAAGAACTGCTTAAACTGTTATTAATTTTGATTTACTTTTGAATCAAAATAATGATGCGGATGATTACGTGATATTTGGCTGCGAATTCTGAAAAAATTTTATATGGCTGCGAATTCTGAAAATAATTTCCAAAGCTAAAGAATAGACTAGAAGCAACAGATATGTGGTTCTGCAGAATGATTTTTGTTTTTTCAAGGTTTAGGAGAGGATAAAAACGAAAAGGAAATTTATACTTAACATCAGGAAGAGACTGCTAGGGTTCCTGGGACAAGTAATGTGGAAAGAGGTATGGGGAAATTAATACTGTTAAAGCCAGGAAGAAAGACACGGAAACAAAAAGGTAGGTTTAACCCGTGTATTAGAATTACAGACCATATATACAAAGTAAGAGTGTTAGTAGTCGGTAAATAGAAGTGTACGTCCGAACTATCTAGTTAAACTGCGACCCGACTGCCTCAAGATTGCCTTACGACTGCCTCTCGACTGATTCGCAGATGTCACGCAGTTTACTATTTATTGACGGAGGAAATGTTCATTCCTATAGATAGGGCACCATAACAAGAAATTACAGGCCGGATAGCGAGAAGAGAAATCAACGCGAGAGATATATGATGGGCTAGAGAAAATGGATGGCGGAGCGATGTTTAGAAAGAGGAAAAATGTTAGATGCGACAGCGTATAGAAGCAAATGGATGTTCAAGATCGCCAAAGTCCTGAAATGACACCGTACATAAAAAGAAAACAATGATAAGCAAAAATAGAAAGTAATGAAAGACAAGGATTTGTTTCCTCGCCCGTCCTGGGTATGACGGTAAACTAACTCCAGCTGCAAAAGCTCTGATTTGACGGTTTTGAGAAGTGTGGAACCATCTGTTAAGTGCTTTATTTTTTTTTTCATTTCTACCATGAACTGGAATGGTAACATCCATTAGGGTCCAAGATATGGGTAAGTAGGGAAGCACCAAACTATGGTGAAAATGAAATATATATATGAAATTATAACATTTGAATTTATATGAAATAATAGCATTGTATAGTAAAAATACCACCAATGTATTTTCATAGTAAAAAAAATTAACAGCAATCCATTTTTTAAAAGAAATTACTAATCCTCTGAAGAAAAATTAAAATTCGGCATTAAATGGCCCATATGATATGCTGCTAAACAAACAGACAATGTCTCCTTGCAGGATTTTTTTAACATTTACATTGAGAAAATCTTTCGAGAATTAGACGTCTTTTCAAGAATTCATTATTGCTGCCGTCCACAATTTTAAGAACGATTATATTGTGTCGATATCAACTGCATAAAGGAAACAACAAGAACTCCCATAGCAGTTAATTGAAGAAAATAAGGCGAAATTTCGAGAATTAGATGTCTTTTCAAGAATTCATTATTGGTGCCGCCCTCAATTTTAAGAACGATTATATTGTGTCGATATCAATTGCATAAAGGAAACAACAAGAACTCCCATAGCAGTTAATTGAAGAAAATAAGACGAAAGGGACGGACTTAATTAGCAAGAAAGAAAAAAGTAGAGTTGTGAGGGAGAAAGAAATATCCAAGCGACGAGCTAAGAATTTGTGACGGAGAGTCAAGTAGGAAAACCTTAAACCATTAAGGGGTGTTTCTGCAGGGGACGGGACAGGTAACACTGAGAAGGCGCATTTACAATGAGAAACAAAAAAAAAACTTTCCTTAGAAAATTATAAACCAGTCATGATCTGTTGTTCAGTATAGATACTCTAATATGTTAGCGAATGCTGGCCAGATGAAGAGTAAACTTAAAGCAATATAAATGTGGTTTTAGAGAATTCTGCTGAGAAGAGAAGAGACAAAGCAACGATGAAGTTTTAACGAAAATGGGAACAAAAAGTACATTTATAATTAGGATCAGAAATAATGGATATTTTAACATAACTTATAAAAAGAAAGGGAAGCTTCCAGACCTTGACACATACACAGTACCTATTGAAGTCAAGATTAACAGAGGAAACAAATCTAATAAACTACCTAATAAGCGTGTGTCAAGTGAATAGCAAAATACCGTACATAATAATAGAGACAAAAGATTAGATGTTGTGGAGAGCCATGTCCGTCTATATCATACATAGACCTGACAGATAGAAAAAGAAGATAACTGTGAGTTTATTTATTCGGAATATTATCGGGTAGTAAAAAGTGCTTAAGGACG
This sequence comes from Ascarosepion bandense, assembly GCA_037127315.1. Classification (NCBI taxonomy): domain Eukaryota; kingdom Metazoa; phylum Mollusca; class Cephalopoda; order Sepiida; family Sepiidae; genus Ascarosepion; species Ascarosepion bandense. The sequence goes on along the minus strand of JBBBDQ010000860.1, from coordinate 1,413,477 downwards.
TTTTAGCAAAAATAGGAAGAAAACAGATACTTATAATTAGGATCAGAAATCGACAATGGATTTTTTATATGACACGTAAAATAGTTAAAGAAGATCTGGAGAATTTGATACTCACAGTACGTACTGAAGTCAAGAGCGACAGAGGAAAAAGCAAATAACATATATAATAAGCATGTGTAAAGTGATAGCAAAAATATATTTTTTATTAATATCCTTACCTGATGTTCGTTGTGGTACGAATGTGAGTTGTGGTGCAGTGGATGTCGACTCGGAACGAGAGATCGTGGTTCCGAGTTCGAATTCCAGTTGCATTCCTAGCATTCATTTATGCACAAATACCCTTTGAAAAGGTATTAACCCCTCTCTTCCCTCCGGTTATTGGTTAAATAATAAGAGTGATTGGGTTCTATAGCAATGGCACCTACTGCGGGATAATCTTCTGCCCAGTCAGTCACGTCTCTTTTGAGACAAGATCACCCAAATCGTATGGCACTTAACTGACTAACCTGATACATGCTGAGTGATGAACATTATCGTTTCTTTTTTTAATCATTGCACCTCAGGCAAGGCAGTATAGTCACTGGTGCGTAGTGGGCTAAAAAATAGGAAAGTGAAAGGTTACAAATGAGGAGAACGAAGGGAAAGAGGAACCGGTTACATAGTGTGTCAGAGAATGGGTAACAGAAGAAGGCGAATACTAGTGTGAAGAATGTTGCGTGAGTGTAGAGTGAAAAAGGAGAAGATATAAAGGGTGTGTTGGGAAAAGGATTATAGAATGATGGGAGCCAAGTAGATAAGATGACAATTGATGTTATATTTAAACTCTTGGAGATTGTATCTATTAGGCAAGTAAATATAAGGAAGTGGAATTCCATAAGCGAGAAGTGCGAGAAAAGTTTCTGAGAAGAAGTATTGACGGCTGCAGTTTTATAGTTTTACTGTAAAATGATGGGAGCTTTTTGCCAGTATATTACTTGAGTAAATTATTCTAGAGGGGGCACCAGGAAGCTAAGCAGGAACGAGCAGAACCCATGAAAATATAAGTAGAAGAGACACAGGGAAGCCACATAGGATCGGTGATAGTTCTGTCTCTGTCTTTGGGTAGAGTGCAGCTCAGGTCTTTCTCTATCCAAGGAGAGCTACACAGCTGAGAAAACAAAATGCTGATAATTGCTTTATCCCCGTAAACAGATGCCTGAGACTGCATCGTCTAGTTGCGGGAGAGGAGTAGATCGCGCTGGGCATAAACGCTCGGATTCCCCACATTAAACTCTACCATGTGTCACATCACTTTTCAGTGAGAAGGCAAAGTAAATATACACTTACTAAGAGAAAAAAAAGGACAGGATTGTGCGTAAAGCTATGAAGGTCCATCCTCTGAAAATAAAAAAAACACAATACAAAGATGTAGATCGGGAATTGTGGAGAGCCATGTATGCCGTTGTCATGGATGGACAGATAGACAAAAAAGACAGCTGTAGATCAATGCACTGGGAATAATTACATATGGCTAAATCTTCTAGATTATCAACCTTGCAGAAACTAGCACGGACTATTGACATTGCAGGCCAGTTTCGCAACTACTTCAGCCAGTAAGTCAATCGATAGATGTACGAGGAGATACAATATAGACAATTTTATGTTCATTTATAAAATGGAATTCAGAGAGTGCTTTTTCGCGTCCGTGTTCGCTCAGATGGACACATTATGATGGGTTTCCTGCACGTGACTCTAAATAAGTGGTTGAAAGAGGAAATAGACGAGGAGACGGCGCAATGGACAGAAAGCTGGTATGTATAGATGAAATCGAGAAAAAAAACAGAGAAAGACGTGCAGATTTGCAAGGTGATTGCGCATATTTGGAACTAGAGAGCTACTACTAGTACTACTGCTATATACTACTACTATATTTATTGTTATTATTATTATTATTATTATTATTATTATTATTAATAATAATAATAATGATAATTGACAGAAATAGAAAAATGTTAGAAGGCTTTTAAGGATCAGTCATTTGCCTAACGTGTTAGACAGAAGTGCAATCTAGCGAATGACTAAAATATATTGGTCGAGGATAAAACTGTAGGAAATACAAGTAAAAAGCGATAAAAAATAAGGGGAGATTATATATATATATATATATATATATATATATTTATGTATGTGTGTGTATATGTCTGTGGCCAGAGGGAGATATATATTTATGAGAGTTTTGTATGTGTATAGATTTGAAAGTCTGAGACAATTTAATATAAGAGACATACCAAATAATTATATATATATATATATATATATATATATATATATATATATATATATATATATAGTTTAAACCATATTTTTAGTGGATGCTCGTATTTGTGTAGATAGTCTATTTTTTTCTAAAATTAAACCGTACATTTTATTTATCTATTGTCATATTTCTTATTTGGAAAATATATATCTTCCGGCAGAATTAGAACCAGCATACTCTCATATACCGGGGAGAAGCCACTATTATATGTAGTGTGTCTTACCACTCCAACAGAGAAGATATCTTGGTAACCAAAGTCTGAATTAATCTTTTCAAATAGATAGTCTATTGAATTCTTATAGAATCTGCTCGTGATCGTTTCCTAATACAAACAAACGCAACTGGAGACAATATTATAGGGGACTATGCAGATCTGAAATCTACCGCAAGATAGATATTTTCCAAACATGATTTCTCTAACATCTGGGCTGGTAGATAATTAAAATGTACTGTTTCATAAAAAAAAACTATCCACTAATATTCAAATATGCATTAAAAATAATGTTTAAACAAATAAATTTAAATTAATATGTCGGTTAGTATAAATTTTGTAACTTTCCGTAAAATTTCTAATATTGTCTTCGGTTTTGTTTGTTTTATTTAGAATACGATCATGAGCAGAAATCGATGTTTCTAAAAGAAACCTGGAAAATATCTATTTAAAAACCTTAATTCGGACTTTGGTAGACATGATATCTTTTGATGCTGAGGAGCAAGACACACCATATCTAATGATTGCATATCCCTGGTATATGAAAATATGGAGGTCCCAATCCACCCGGAAAATAGATATTTTCCAAATAAGATTTCTTAACATCTTGGTCGGTTGATAATTTAAATGTATTGTTTAATTAGGCGAGAAAAAAACTATCCACTCAAATACGAGTATCCATGAGAAATAATATTTAAACAAATGAATTTAAATAAATATGTTGTTCAATACCAATTTCGTAAATTTCCGTATATTTTCGTTTTTAATGATTATAAAGTCAGTGTTTTTCAGTCTGCAGATAACGCAGTTGATAACAGACTTTGAAAGGAAACTGCGGTAATTCCTACGAATGTAGGAAGGGAAAACAAGAAGAAAGAAACTAATCATCAACTGTAAGAAAACACCATGTATTGTCAGTAGCAAATTAAGCAGTCTAAAAAATAAATTAAAATTACAGATACCGAAGTTCAACAAATGAAACAAATCAAATATATAGCAAATGTTTTAAACGAGGATGCAACTCAAAAATTTGACACCAGAAGTTAAGCAAAGGATGAAGAATCGGGAAAAGTGTACCGAGAACAAAGGAAATAGAACAGAACTGTTATCATGTCGTTTTGAAGAAATGGTGGCAAAAGAAATGGCGACTAATTGATAGTAATGCTTTTAATATTTTTTCAAAGTACTTCCACTTTAAAAGGTTTTGCTCTTTTTTAATTAAACTACCGTCAAAAATTGTTTCCAAAGTTTGTTTTAATGAAATACTGAATGAATGTTGAAACGTCTGTCAAACCGTAAGTCTCTTTTAGATTTCGTGATGTTTCCCCTATATACACGTTTTTGCAATGTAGACACTGTATTTTGTATATCCCGGCATTTTGCAATCTGACAATATCACCAATAATCTTGAGAAGGGTTTATAGAGTTTGGGATAGGTAATTCATTTGTTAGTTCATATAAATTATTTTGGATAACTTATTTATTTAAATAAGGTGATTTTTGGAGGTATTCTTTTTTGTTTTGTGGATTCTATAAGGATGCTTTTGGCGTTGAGTATGAAATGGTGTGGGTAGTGAAGAAGTTGAAATGTTTGTTCAATATATCTCACTTCTTATAAGTAGCTTCAGAAAGAGACATTTGAATATTTACAGGTCAAATGAGGAACGAGGGCTTCAAAATGTGCCTCTCACGAAATATATTGAAGGCAAAATAACAGAGGAAACTAGCTCATGAACTCCCTAATAGATTTGTTAAAATTATTTCATTAGCGATTCCTTATTATATCGCAACAAATTGTTACAATCTAAACATAATCTATGGTTTAGATAACCTGCTGATAAGCTGCTAAACGAATTAATTAAGCGTATCTGATTTGTGGATTATCTGTTAATAAATTGGTTGATTTGGCGATTAATTTTGCCATTTCATTTAAATTCAACCTCATCACACCAAGTAGTCTTTGTTGAACTATGAATATATCTTATGCATCTTGCCAAACATCACTTTTGTAATACTTTGAGCAAGATCATATTCAGTGCTTCAAAATGAGAAAATGAAAATCATATGTGAAGACTCGAGTACCACTCTGATTTTCTTAAACAATGGCTATACGATTTTAGCACGTATTCTTGATGTGCGGGATGTGCGTTGTGGTCCAGTGGATATCGGCTCGGAACGAGAAATCGGGGAGCCGAGTTCGAATTCCAGTTGAATTTCTTGCATTCACTTACGCGCAAATACCTTTGGGAAAGGTATTAATCCGTCTCTTCCTTCCAGTTATGGGTTAAATAACAGGACAGATTGGGTTCTATAGCCTTGGTCGGCAACCAGTCTACAGCAGAAAGCAATGGCGGGATAATCTTCTGCCCAGTCAGTCATGTCTCTTTCGAGACATGATCGCCCAAGCGTGTTTTACATATGGCACTTAACTGACTGACTTGGTGTGCGAGACTCGTCAATGTCCGCAGTTTTCCCGAACGATTCTTTTGGTGATTCTCAAGAATTCAATATACTCCCAACTAATCAGTATTTTGAGTAAAGGTCACTTGCATAGGATTGATTTATTTGAAACATCCTGATTAGGTATTCATATATTTGACATTTTTGGATTGCATCTACTTTTTGGATGACACGCAAATTCGCAAAGCGTTCCACATTTTTTGCGGATGTGCGTTGTGGTGCAGTGGATATCGGCTCGGAAATCGGAGAGGCGAGATCGAATTTCAGTTGAATTCGTTGCATTCACTTACGTGCAAACACCCTCAGTGAAGGTATTAATTCGTCACTTTCCTCTAGCTATGAGTTAAATAAAAAGACAAACTGAGTTTTATAGCCTAGGTTGGCAACCAATCTACCGCAGAATTTAATATCCACCTACTGTGGGAAAATATTCTGTCTAGTTAGTCATGTCTCTTTCGAAACATGAACGTTCAAAGTGTGTATTACGTATGGAACTTAACTGTCCTGCACTTTTTATTTTATACAAATACATCATGTTCTCATGAGATACGATCTATATTCATATGTCTATTTTACAAGACCATTACACAAGTTAGACATACATATGTTTTATACGTAAATCAAAAGAGTAGACAATATTTTTGCACGAGACTGGAAAATACTAGTCCGGTTGGCAGGAGATTTAAAAAAGATAGATATAGGTTAGGAATATCCGAGAATCTAAATCTTTTGTTCGAGCGTTAAAATGTCCATTGTGGCATATAGGTCGGGGTTTCAAACTTGAAACATATTTCCAAATTTATGGGGTCAGCATATATGGCGAGTATAAAATGCAAGCATTTAAAATCTAATTGTTAGCAAATGCGGTAGATCTTAATAATTAATGTTCAACACTTATCGTACCTCCAGCAGGTTGCCGAAAATATATTTTTCTTCTCTGTGTCATATCCCTTCAAGACACTGGTGATCATGACACTTTATATCCCTCCTATCCCTTTTACCTCTTAACA